>CM063286.1:19657500-20058177 GCA_032173965.1 Sitta carolinensis
AGTGTTTTGCAATGCTCCCAGGAAACCGGTGGTGTAGGTGTTCGCTTGATGTGGCTGGGAGCAGCCTGCACTGGCCAGGCATGTTTGGCTCAGCTAGGCCTGACCATGAAGTTTTAGCTCTGCTATGTTTTCAAAATTCACGCAGTTGAATTACAGTTAATTGTATAAGGAAGCCAAATGAAGAACTTAATATATACCACGTAACCAAGGGAACAAGCCACCAAAGCGAACGTTCCAGTGTCAGAAAATCAAATACAAGTCACTCACTGATGGCAAAAACCTCCCCATAATACCTGCCAGAAGTGCCAGGACCTGGCTCTGCTGCAGGCTATTTCCCCTGTCCTTTGCCAGTGTCACGTGCTCCTCCCCAGATCTCCACCAGAACTGCCAGGACCTGGCTCTGCCACAGGCAGATCCTGTTTGGGGCCACGTCTGGTGGGAAGATGCCTGGCTCCATCACCTCCAGGGTGCGAGAGCACACCACACCCTGCTCTCCTCTCCTCGTGTAACACCTGCAGAGCTGATAGGAGTGTCAGGAGCTAATCAGCTGTTCCCAGCATATTCAGATTCTAAGCATCACCTGATTTCTCATGGAAAAGAGTATGACTATTTTTTTCCAGGCTCTCCCCATACAAAAGCCCACCTGAGGGCTCAGGAAGAGGCACCTTTACTGGACCTCTCCTTTTAAGAGCAGAAGGGAACTGATGTAACATAGTTACCGATGACAGCATTAGCTCATCAACAGAAGGCTACAGAGTAAACACTCATTTGATAAACAGAAGAGCACACAGCTTCCAGTGATACTGCAAGCTGTCTGCAGGCTCTGCTGGCCAACACCGCAACAGGGCACGTGGAAAACCTCTTGGAATTTGCTATAGTAAGGATTTGAGGTAGGTTTTTTGGGTTGGGAGATGGTTGGCTGTTTTTTGTGGTTTTGCTTGTTTACTTGTTTTTTAAATAAAAAAGAAGGCCAGTTCTAGAAGACAAATATCAGATTCCTCAAATGCAACCCAGATAGCCAACCAGGCTGCAAGAGGAAATAACCTGCAGGAAGGATAACACTGCTCATAGGCCCTTTTGGAGCAAGATCCTGCCTGTATCCTGTGCTTAGGATGTGATGAGGATGAGCACTGGGACCTGCTGGTGGAACAGCCATTTATTGAGATAACAGAGAGAGACTGAAGACTGGAGAGCCAGCCCTTGGTTGTGCCAGCCAGCCCTGGGTGTGGAGGGCACCTGTCAATGTCCTACACCTGCCCCAGCACAGGGAAAGGGGAGCAGCCCCATGCCAGGGCAGTGGGTGCAACGGGCACCTCCCTGCTGGCACAGGCACTGCCAGTGCTGGCACAGGAGAGCTCTCCCTGCCTGCACATGGCAAGGGGCCCAGGGAAAATAGGTCAAGAGCTCCCTCCCTTCACCTCCCCACATCTGCATGTCCTGCCACAGCACTGAGACCTACTGACTCGCTTCCAGCTATCCCCTGGCCTCAACCCCCTTGTGTACAGTGCCCACGGTGCTGGCCTTGTGCACAGAATGAATAAATGCCCTATTTCTGGTTAGTCTTTTGCCAGAGGGCTGCGGGGACCAACCTGCTGAGCCTGGGCAGAGTGAAGGGTTTTGCAGCCTGACAGCCACAGCAACAGCTGGGAGGACACCACAGCCATGCTGCCTGCAGGAACTGGCAGGACACCACAGCCATGCTGCCTGCAGGAACTGGCAGGACACCACAGCCATGCTGCCTGCAGGAACTGGCAGGACACCACAGCCATGCTGCCTGCAGGAACTGGCACTGGGATGTGCCCTAGCCAGCACTTAGGACCAAAGTGTGAGGGATTCACAGGCTGAGAGGAGGCCTGGAAAGCACTTGTCTTCCTCACATCTGACTTTTAAGTGACTGAAGAGGTGATTGCACCTCACTGCTGGGCAATGAGGCACCAAATCAGGCCTCAAGGACCCAGACTCTGAAATCTTCAATTCCTCAAGGGCTTAGGAGTGACTTTCCCTGCTCATTTTGGGACTGCTTGGCAGCAAGAAATAGTTTTAACTTCAGAGAGACAGCTCTGAAATGCAGAGACCTCATCTGCCATGGAAAACCTGTTTCTAATTCTCCATCTCCCCATTATGAACATGCTGGGCAAAATACACCAAGATGTGAAACTGCATGCAACGATCTGGACCTGGCATGGGTGATGCCCTCCAGCATTCTCCTTACCCTTTGAGGGATGATTTTAATCCTGCAGACATTTCATAATGTGCTTTTTGGGTTTTTACACCCTGGTGGTGCTGTGCTCTGCTCAAACCACACACAGAGCCCCAGCCATCCCAGTGCTGCAGCTCCCACCTTACAGTGCTGCTGGTGCTACATGCTCCTGGGGATGGAAGTGGGTGGATGGGGACACTGAAATGGAGAACAGACTTCTTGATAAACAGTCGGGGCCAAATCCAGCCCAGCAGCCAGTCCAATGCAATCAAAGGAGCTAGAACAGGAAGGAACTAGACTACATCCATCTGTTTATCATTAAGGAAAGCACTGAATAGTTAAATAATTAAAGACTGGAAGATGTGACTTTAACCCTTCCAAATACATACTGTACCAACAGGCTTTGAATTTTTGGTTTGTAAAAAAATCCTATGCTTCCAGATTTGTCATTTTGGTGTTTGCAGGAAGCTCCTGCTGTGACTCCTTTGTTGACATAGGAAACTGCTGAGGTTTTGGGGAGTTGTTTTCTTGGAAGCTTGAGGAATCCAGCACCCCAGAGAAGGGAAAGATGGAGCAAGGCCCGTTTCCTGGTATAATGTGAAGTTGAAGGCAAGAGGGCTTCCAGGCTGGATGCTGAGAGGAATCAAACTGAGGTATCTCCTCTGCTCTGGGTACAGGCTGCTCCAGGCATCCCAGTGGTGACACGCACCAGATCACAGCCAGGAGATCACAGCCACAACCTGGTGGCCCTTTTGATCCCTGCAGAACAGTTGCTCCCAGCATGTTCTGCTGAGTTTGGATGGATGGGATCAGTGACTGTCACCCCCAGCATGATGCTGGCATCTGTCTGGGGTGCAGAGCACCCTCTGAAACCCAGCCAGAGTGCAGGGAGAAGGGGTGGACAGGGATATGGAGGTGGAGGGAGGGATGTAAAGTATTTAATTAGCTGGAGTAGAGGGAGGCAGCTGGGAGGGCAGGAAAGTG
Organism: Sitta carolinensis; assembly: GCA_032173965.1. Classification (NCBI taxonomy): domain Eukaryota; kingdom Metazoa; phylum Chordata; class Aves; order Passeriformes; family Sittidae; genus Sitta; species Sitta carolinensis. The sequence continues at coordinate 19,660,685 of CM063286.1, forward strand.
GAGTGCACTGCAGTGGAAGGAGTGGTTGCTGCCCCGCATGAAGGCTCCCAGAGGTTCCTGGCCTCTGCAGAGGCCAGGAACCTATCCTTGGCCCCCGGGCTCACCTCTCATTACCCTTGGGCACACAGGCCCGAGGAGGGACTGGCATGGATGGAGTGTGGCAAAGGATGCAATGCTGGAGCCTTCTGCAATGATGAGCACGCAATGTTCCTCCAAAGGTGTGACATTTTGCACTAAGGGAGGGCACAAAATGAATGTGAAAGCAGACTTTTCATCCAGGAATACCTCCCGGCCCTGCTCACAGCACTCTTCTCACTTGCTCCGGTCCGGCATGATGGTGGTCCCTTCCCACCAGGAGACATTGTCCTTTTCCCAGTTCACTGGAAACAGCCCAGGAGAGCACAGACAGGAAGCTGCAACATGGCAGCCAGGGTACCCAGCACAGTGAGAAAACCTCCAACCCATAACCCTCTGCGATGCCATATGTTTGGGGAAGGTAACCTTTGGGGACAGTAAGCTCTCCTCTGCCACATTCATACAAGGCTGCTGGACCAAGGACCACTACACTGAGAGATTCACCACTTCCTTCCTCCCCATTGTCAGGTAGCTTTAATTCAGGCCTAATTAAACCATACAGCCAGGGTTGGAAAGGTCTCAGCCAGGCTTTCCTTCTTTTCTGTAGCTCTTCTCAACCAGCCCAGTACAGTTCTGACGCGCACTGACCCCACCACAGGCTGTGGACTGAGATTCGCTGTTTTCTACAAGGGAAATTCAACCACCAGAAGTCACCTGTGGCCCACTACCATGACTCCAAAGATGAACCCACCCCAGCTCTGAGTCCTGGTGCTGCTTCAGTGCCGTGGAAGGCAGCTGAAGTTTGATGCATCAAAAGTAAACCCAATGCAAAGCACCCAGCCCTGGCAAGCTGTTACCTGGGCTCCTTTGGGCAAAAAAGGGAAGCACCCAAAAGTATGGAGCCAGTGCTGCAGGTCAGAAACCCATGCTGGCCACCCTCCTCCCTTTATCCCTGCAGCAGGAATGAGTTACAAATGTCCTGGGGATGGATGCAACAGGATGCAAACCCTGACTACAACAAACTGAGGAGGATTATCTTATACTACGCCAGTAGTGCCAAATGCACTGTGGCTACAAACACACTCACCAAGTACTGCTCAGCTGCTGGCAGCCTTCAGTGGGACAAGAGCAGCATCTGATGGGCCCTGCTGCCCTGAGGACTGGTGAGTAAGATACCAGCAAGCACCCAGAGAGCCCTTCCCACCTCCTGAGGGGCCAGGGCTGCCTAAGGAGGCTGAGGCAGTGCAGAAAGGTAAAGAATGCCCCAGCAGAGCCTCTCAATCCACCTGCATGGGAGGCAGAGGAAACGGCTGTATGATTAACCCTGAACACAACCAGCCCAGATCCCCAGCTTCTCTGCTGAGGCCTATTGCTTTTTCCTCCCTGTGCTGGAGTCCCCAGCATTGCCTGCTGCTGGCCTTGGTTCTGTGCAGTGTTACCCAGCCCCAGAAAGGTTTAGAGGTGGGATGAGTGTGGGAACATGGCATGGGTAGCAAGATCTTCTGCTGCCTTACCAGGGCCTCCTTGAGCTGGAAAAGTCTTTCCTGCATTGCTGAGCAGGGAAAATGTAGAACTTGATCAAAGGAAGCAAAACAAAACTGGGAGACTTACAGAGAGCCCTTGTTCCAGCGAGTCTGTATTCACGATAATGGGAGCGGGGTTGGCCTGTGAGGAGACAAAAGTTGGATGTCACCAAGCTGAGTGATGAACCCAGCCCTTCGTGATGTACTGCCTCTCCCCTGGCCGTGCCATGACAGACACTCCAGGCCAGGCAGCAGAGAGAGGTTAAGGAAGGGCTCTGTTTGTCCATCCTCCAGGTGTCCAACAGCCCTGGAGAAGGGCCACAGCATGGCTTTGGGCATCAGTCATGTCCTCAGACCTGGTATGTCCCAAACACCCCATGGCCTTGGTTGCTGGGAAGGAGATAGGGAAGATTGGAAATCCTCTCAGGCTTGTGTCAGACTCCCACCAGCACCAAAATTTACGTAAAATTCACAGTAGTGAGGGGTTAGGACATATGAGGAGTAGAGAAAGAAGCCTTTCTGAGTGGGGAATTTACTGCCGGCACACCAGGCCTTCAAGCACCTTCCAACAGCTGCTGTTCCTCCTAAGCACAGGACCACCATGCCCTGGGAGAGGTAACAGCATTTGGTCAGTTATCCTCATTACTCCTGGGGTAAACCCTCTGCTCAGCAGCTTCAGCTCCACAGCAGCACATGCATCCTCCTCCTGAAGAGCTCCCCGTGAACTTCTCTCCGGGTCCCTCCTCCTGGGCTGCACTCTGCCCCTCGCCTTGCTGCACATCGCAGGGCAGACTCCCGTGGGGAGGGCAGCCCGGGCAAGGAGGCAGGGACGGAGGAAGGGAGGGCGAGTCTCCCAGGAGGAGAGGATGGGCGATGATGCAGGGCCGAAGGCCGGAGAGGCGAGTGAGGCCGGGGAGGATCGGGACAGGATGGGACGAGACGGCTGGAGATTAGGGGCGGCAGAAGGAGGGACAGGACGGCCAGAACGGCCGGAGGGATGGGGCGGCCGGAGGAGAGACGGGACGATCAGGGCCGAGGGCGTCCACAGGAGGACCAAGGGCGGCCGGAGGCACGGGACGGAACGGGAGGCCGGAGGAGAAGGCCGGGCTGGTGGGTCCGGGGCGCGGGGGCGGTGGAGGGGCGGCCGGGCCCCCTCGCCGCCGGCGGGGTCCCGCCCGCCGGAGCTGTCCAGCGCCGCCGGCTGCTGAAGGCGCAGGGCTCCGCGGAGCCTCCCGGGGCTCTGGGAGGGGGCGTCAGGGAGGGGCGGCCAAAAGCGAGAGGCAAAATCCCAAGGCTGACATTCCTCACCGGCACACAACGGAGTACTGTAAAGCCTGGAAGGTCAGCGGTGAGTTGGAACTCGCTTCATCATCCCAAGGCTCGTCAGGAGAACAGCAGTCAGAGTGAGACACTCGAAGAGACGTGAACTACCGGGGGGAGGTGCAATGAACCGTCTGCCTTAGGGCATCACGAACATCAGAGTAAGCAACCAACGAGTCAAGGTGTGGGCTAGTGAAACAATTACCAGGGACCACTGTCTGTCCATTAACAGGGGGGTCTCTCAGTCCGTGATATTTTCACAGGAGCCAGTTGCCTCCTTATCACCCTTGTCTGGGTTTACCCACCCCTGACTGAGACCAACGTCCCCCATAACTCAGCACGACAGTCCCCACCATATCCTGTTTTAGTTGACTCTATTTCTAGACTATTCACTCTCCTCAATTAGTGGATGAGAGAGTTAAGGGCCAACCAGACTGTGGCTTAAATCCTGCCCTGGAAGGTTCTACTCTCATATGGATGAAGTAGGAGGTAGTCAATTTGATTTATTCAGATGCTTTCTGATCTTTCCTGCAGCTGTAACTATTGGTTACAAATCCATAGTTTTTATGGCAATTAATTCTCTAACTCAGGAAATCATGACCACTTCCAAGCAGTCCTGCCAAACCCCTCCCCCACAGAAAAGAGAATCACAGTTTTCAGGTCCAGTGTCTTGGGGTCTCCAAGGCCCAGAAGAAATGTTAAACTGGTAATATCCCTCTCTGGCAGTACACAGTGCTTGTATTTAATCCAGATAATTTGAGAGATAGAATATATTACACGTGGCAGTGGCTTTTATTAGTCCCCAGCACAATTCTAGGAAGGGATCCCACATTTCAAGGCAGAAAAGAAGCACTTCTACTGCTAGCAATTAACAACCAGTAGCACATCAATGTTTGAACATCCAGAGGCTAGCTCTTATCAGATGAGTTTCCAGGAAGGATGCAGAAGAGGCAGCCTAAGTGAATGTAGCCCATCATGTGCTCCATGATTTATAAAAAGAATTCAACTCCACAAATGATGCTTTGGATCCCTCCCAGGGAGAAGTGCTCTATATAATGTTATAGAGGCATTTGGAGGTCCAGCCTCAGTCCTTCACTGAGCCCCACTGCACTCTTTGTTGAATTAATAATAGTCCCAAAATCACACATCACACTGCCTTGCTCCACAGTGCCTAAGGACATATTTTGTTTAGCCTGCTCCCTGTGCACTGAGCATCCTTCACATTCCACACTAGTGATTTTTACATCTCAAAATACTGCTAGGAGCACAATTTTCTAGTCATGCTACATATGGGACCCAGGAGATACCAAATGTGAGTCACTGCTCTAAAGCAAAGTCACACATGGTCAGGAGGAACTCAGACCAGGAAATCCCCACTTGCCTCCTGTGGTCAGCTATTCCAGCTACTATAAGAAAGGTGTTTGGGCATTAGTTGTGACTTCCACTTGCAAATATTTCAATATTTGCACTTTGCCTTTCCTACTGAAGAGACAGACAAGACCTAAGACTCAGAAACAAGCAGGAGAACCTGAAAATAAAAAGCTTTTGCCTCCCTCCACCAGTCAGGCAGAGGTACCAAGCAGCTCTGCTAGCCCGGGAAGGAGAGACAGTGTCATAATTTTTTGCTGGGCAGCAGAAATGTGCTGGTGAATTAACCATGCCCTTAATTCTATAGGGAACGGTAAGTAATTTATGCCCTAAGGAGCAGGGGTTTGCTGTATGCAGGGAGAAGAGGGAATTGGGCTGTGCATTCAGATCACATTCAGTGGGGACTGTCAGATCTCTATCTAAACCCCTTCATCACAATATTATTTACCAAGCCCTATTTGTGCCTGGTGAGGGGTTACAAAGGGCAAGAGAAGAGGTCCAAGTCCTACCCTGCTGACTCCATGGCAGCAAGATTACCAAAGTCCAGTGGAGCTGGAGGTGCCCTGAACTCTCCCCAGCAGGCAGAGGCATTTGGTCTCAGGGGATGGAGGCTGTAGGGACTCAAGGAGGACCTTGGGGAGTGAGGCGGGCACTGTACAGATGCTGAGAGATTGATCTGGGCACAAAGCCAGAGAGGCAGAGGATAGCTGTTGAGAAAATCTGGACAGCAACAGGAGTCAAAGGGAACCATGGTGAAGGGGGATGAAGTTTGAAGGTCAGGATTCAAGAGCTCTCTGGTCTCATGGGAGCTGAGAGAAGCAGAGAGTTGCATTCACTGAGCTCTGCATGACAGCCCTAGTTACAGCCACAGCCCAGGTGCTGATGGAGGGAGAATCAGTCCCCAGGCAGCCCCCAGAGAGAAATTATCTCCCTGTGGAGACCTTGGAAGACCATCGTACCTATTTGGGACAGCTCCCTCTGTGGTTCAAGCCAGAAGGAGGTTGTGGGTCTGTATGCAGGGCAGAAGGGATGTCTCCTCCTTTACAGGCTGGAGCAGTACCACTGCAGCATGTGCAGGGAGCAGACAGGAAGGCCAGCAGTTATTATCTGAAAGAGTGCTCGGAAAAAATCTCAAGCATAGAATGCAGACTATCAGAAACACCCTTAGATATCCCCTCTTGGTAGTGATCTGAGAGGGGCTGCTATCTGGGCTCCATTTGGGCCGTGGCAATCCAGAGATACTAACACAGTCACCTGTGAGCACCAAAGCCCCAAACGTCTACAGGGATCACCCCTCACCTCAGTTTCTGCTGCTATCATCTGCTGGCACAAAGGCAGGAATTGCAAAACACGATGATTTTCCAAAACTTGCAAGCAAAAGAAAAGCTGCAATTACATGCAAATGGAGGAGGTTCACTAGCCTATTGCTGAGGATTTGGTCTTGCCCCGTGGCATTTCCCCAAGGACTGCTCTCAGTGCTGGCACACAGGAGCTGGGCAGGGAGACTCTGAACTGAAAGTTCAAGATAATGTCTCCAGAATTGAGATCCCAAAGCTTTGCGATGGCTTTACATCCTCCACAGAACTGGCATGGAGGCCAATCCACAGAGGTCAGGAGATAGGTACCTCCTGGAGGCAAAATACAAGTACTACAGATGTCCCAGGACAAGGGCAACTGGATTGTGATCACATATAAACACATTTCCATCTTAACCAACAACAGGAATAACAGTGGCCTCCAGAGATGGCAAATACCTGGCCTAACACACAGAGCTGCTCTCTGCAGGAGGTGCCATGTGTCATGCAAGAAGTACAGAGTGACTACTTGAGACACGGGGCTAATGCATAAGAAGCAAAGTCCTCATTTATCTCCTTTATTTCCCCAGACTAGATGAGAGTGAAAATTCAATCTGTCTTTTAATATCATGTTTTTTAATATGTTTCATATCATCTGAGGTATAATAGCAGCACCCAGAAGGAAATGGCTCTGGAAATAAGTGAAATTTGGTCTTTACATCCCTTTAAAAGCTCTCAGGGGCAGAGGTCACAAGTGGGGAAATGCCCAACAGAATTATCTAATCAGGGCCAACAGAGAGCTCCTTGCAGTCCAGCTCCATCTGCTTTGATTTTTTTTTTTTTTTAAGGGTGTTAAACCATGGAGAATGCTGTGCATTTACAGCTATGAAAGCAGCTGCTCTGTCACAGTACCCAACGGTCGAATTCTGGCTGTGAACAAGCAGGTACTGGCTCAGGGATGCCGAGGTGGTATGATGCTGCTGGGACAGTGGGGTCAGCTGCATGATGCCCAGACACCAACAGGCTCCTGCTGCTGTGCAGAGCAGGTCATCCACCAAGTTGATGAATTAATTTCACAGGAACAAGCTAAGGTCCTGCCTGCACAGCATACACAGAGAGCCCATGCTCACCATCACTCACCCTGATTGAGCACTGACATACTTACCTGCTTTGTGCCAGGCTTGCCAGCCCTGTGCCCAGATGCTGGTTTTCCCTAAGTTGAGCTACTTTCTGCACCAAGCCAGAGCCCAAAATGTAGCTGTCACTGCACCTGAGAGGACACAGCTCCTCCAGCACAACCTGTACTTGTGGTCAAGGCCACACAGAAACCCACTCTTGAGGCTCCCTGAGGCAAGGAGGGGATGAGTCTGGGCTCAGCCCCTGCTGGAAAGCAGATGTGTAGAGCAGAGAGGTGCTGGCATTTTCCCTCCAGGTTGCTCCTGGTTCCCCATAGACTCCCGTGGCTTTCACCTAGTTGTGCTCAGGGAAGCCACCTCACAGTCCCTCTGTTAGGAAGCAATGCATGGCATATCCCCTCCCAGAATGAAGCCTGCTCCCAGCTGGTCCATGAGAGGCAGGGCTTTTCTGACACCTCAAGACCAAATCCATGCTTTGACCTAACCCATTTTCAAGGGGTGAGGTACCACACTGCTGCCAGGGCTGGTCCGATTCTCACAAATCCCTGTACTCATCTCTCTTTGTATTTCTGGGCTTTACATGGTGGCCAGAGCTGAGGTTGCTTGGGAGCATTGACAGAGCTGGAGACCTCTGAGGGGGAGCTGATCCTTCAGGGTTCCCATAGGACAGGGACAGGGAAAAGGAACAAAAGAAAACAGAGGATGGAAACTTTCAGCAGCTGAAGAAGATCTTGGCCAGAGATGAATCACCCTTCCTTTTAACTGGGCTGGATAACTTTCTCTGCACTTTTTCTCATCTCCTGCAGGAGCAACCTGTTGGCTGACATGGTTTGGGCAGGGGGAGGACATGACCCAACAGTGTGCCTGCATGAAGGCAGGTGACAGGCTGAGCTGGGCCCGTGCCCTGCTGCACAGCTCAAAATGTGGTATGGAGGTAGGGAATTAAGTGGGGCTGACTATGGAGCTTGTAGGTGTCCCCACCCATAGCATCAGTCCCATCCAGCCAGGTGCCAGCTGCTGCCTGTGTCCCTGTGCTCAGCTCCCAGCCAGCCTGGTGGCCTGCAAACAAGAATAGCCCTTCTCTCCAGGCTTCCTCTGGGAGATGTCCAAGCTGGGCAGTTTTGGTGGCATGGGCAGGCTCCAGGGCCATGGCAGCAGAACCCCTGCCCCACAGATGTACCTCGGCACTGGCTCAAAGCACTGCAGCCATCCGGAAACAGGGAACAGTGGCCTTGAAAAGTCCCTGGTCACAAGGATCTTTGGCAAAGCCACTGAAGTGCCCAAAGTGTAATGTGAACACAAGCAGCTACTGAAGGTTTAATCTTTGTTTTGGTGCCTTTTTTTTTTGCTTTTTTAAGAGTCGCTTAAATAGGGACTGGAAAGAGCCTTTCCTCAGCATAGGAAGGAAACTTCCCAAGCTCTGTCGAATCTAAGTTTCCATTTAGAAACCATTAAGGCCAGGGTGTTCAAACTTGAAAGTTAGACATCCTGTTCCAGACTCAGCCCACTAAAATAAGTGACCCAATTTGCAGAGCTGCTGGGCTTCAGTAGCTTCTCTCTGACCTCATGGTACCAAATAAAATTGACTTGATTCCTTTTTACACAGGAAGAGTTGTTATTATCTGAAAGAGTCACATGCTTTTGTCTTCCTCTCAGACAAATAGGGGGGAAAAAAGGGAGTAAGGAACAGTGTTAAAATAAAGACTTCTTTGGTTCCTGGGATTCAAATACCCTAATTTCCTCTTTTCAGTAAGTCCTAATGCACACCCAGCTAACAAGTGCTAAGAAACCTGTTTCTGTGGGAAAAAAAACAAACTAAGATCCATCAACAGAGATTCAAGATAAATTCCAATTAATACAAGGGTGACAAGAAGGTATCTAGGGCCTGGTCTGGGGTGCTCTGAAGCACTACATGTTCCCAAAAATAATTACACCCTTGGAGCAGTTCTTCTGCAAGCCCCATCCAAGCAAGCTCTGCAAGCTAAACTGTGAAGTTCATTCCAAATTCAGGTATTCTGAACTTATTAAACGCTGTATTAGAAGTTTTCATCTCTAAGTCCCTGATACATGCTCACAACATATTGCTGGATTGCAACATGAGCCCTTGAGTACTCCCTACACCATCCCATTTTTGCACGAGTTAAAACCAGCTATAAGCATTAACAGAGCCCACTGCACCCACACTGCTGGTACAACCTCATAGCAAGGGTTACACCCATCCCTAAATCACAGCTGCCAGGCTAATACCCAGGCTCCCTGTCCTTCCTGCCAGTACGTGGGGTTTGGGGTGGCAGGCAGAGCTCCTTCACCCCCCACACTGAGCTCCTCGTACTCCAGCACAGTAGTGCAGGACCTGCTCTTCCCTGGCACCCAGAGACCACAGCCCCCTTGGAGAGCATCCTGCACGCACGGGCTGTGTGCACCAGACACCTGGCACATCACCGTGGCCCAGATTACATCCTGATTAGTCTTAATGACTTCCCCTCTCTAAATGAACATTCACAGCTCTGGAAGGAACGGAAGCTTCTCTCCTCCCGTAATAGCACACAGCGTGCCAAGGGGCTTACCCGAACAAAGCAACTCTCCAGGAACAGTGACAACTTCTGCTTTGTCTCCTCCTCTCACCCTCCTCTGCAACCAGGGTACCCGGATTGGGCCTCTGGTACAGCTGTCCCCTGGGTTTCCCTCTCATGCAAACCCCTGTGGAACTGTACACCCTAAGGACGGCCAGCAGAATCCCTGGCACTGGTCAGGACTGGGCTCAGACAGGTTCCAGTCACGGTGAAAGAGCTGGTGGAAAGCAGTCATGGGGGTACAAGACATCCCTCCAACAGGAATGACAGCAGGTGCTGTCACAGTGGAGGCTGATGGACTTCCTTCTGCCCCCAGGTTCTTCAGGAGGAGCAATTTCCTCCGCATTGCACACACCCCTGCTGAAACATGCTGGTACTTGGCCTTGCATGCCTCACCAATGCACTCTCACCTTCTCCTCCTCCTCCAGCAGTGTGGCAGGGCCACATCCTCCCATTTCTGGCAGGTATTTTGCTCTTCCTCCACATGTTGTGTTGATGGGGTCTCTCCTGTAGTCTGAGGCTTCTGGGCCTGAAGTTTCTGAGTTTCTGAACTCAGTTTCTTCGTGGTGTTTTAGTTCAGGAAGACCTTGTGTTCTCACAGGCTTGGCATAAACATCACAAGTGTTATTGTAATAAGAGTGATGTTTTGGATTCCTTTCTGTGGGATGGACTGCTCTCTGTCTTTCATTTTTAGGCCAATGGGATGAAGAGTTCTGGCACTCTTCTGACCAGTGAGATGGCCTGCTCGAGAAGCTCTATAAAGGGGGTCAGTCTTTGAACAAAGAGGAGTCAGATATAGTTTTTATAACGAGGTCTCATGTCGTCTGTTCATTGCCCACAGTGACACTATCCCACCTATGTGACTTCAGATGCTGCCTTGAGAGCAGCTGCTACATCTCTAGCACAACCAGTTCAGACGCCAGCTCCAGCACCTCTCCCTGTGCAGCTCCAGGGGTCCCTGCAGCAGCTCAGGACCCCAAACCAGCAGCCAGGTGCAGCTCTAGGGCTGCAGTCTGCATATCTGGGCTGGCTGGCAGGCAGCAGCCGGTAATTTGGCTGGAGAGAAGCTAAGCTCAGTCCTTCAACTCACTTCTTTAATTCCATCATTATCCCATACTGTATTAAAGGGATGAGTCAGAAAAGCCAACAAGCACAAGTGTACAGCCCCTGTCCAAGGGATTCACATGCCCAAAGGGGGGAAAATCTTACAGGTGAATAAATAAATTAAGGAGATACACATCCTCAGCAGTCAACTCCTAAATGAGTTCAACATCTTTTGTGAAGGAGCACTGAGAACATCTGACCCTACTCAGTCCAGGGAATGGGTGACAGCAGGACATGGGATGCTCAAGGGCAGGTGAGAAGAACCATCTCACTCAGCATCTGTGTGTTAAGGTTTTCCCAGGAGAGGCACAGGGAGGGGGGATTACTTTAAAAAGCATTATCTAGGCTTTGATTTCATCTAAGGGGCAGGAAAGGAACATCAAACCCATCAGAAAATCAGCTTCTTCCCATGGAGCAAGGGGATGAGGGTGGGTGCAAGGCTGGGTGTGAGGCTGGGCTTCTCTTGGGAAGGAGAGCAGCTCAGTACCTGGTTATAGCAACTCAACTGGGTGATGATGGCAGGATCATCAGATGGAGATGCCCAAGAAACAAGCCAAGAGGTGAGATCAGATGGAGGGGGATATATTAGGAACAGACACGCAGATTTACACGATTTGAGTGAGGAGGTGATAAACAGGTCCGTGGAAGGGGAATCAAACTCTCACAAGGGAGCAGAGTGTGATGAGGAATGAGGGAGAGGGAAGACTCTGGGACTGTGGCTGGCAGGGAGACATGCTGAAAGAGATGCTGGAGGTGGAGGGAGGACAGGGGGACCATCAGTGACCACAGAGCAGGGGCTGAGCAGATGGATGAGGCCAGGAACAGACAAGCACTGTTCAGCAATGGAGCCAGACGCAAAGGACAGGTTTCACTACAGTTGCATCTACATTTAGGTTGCCAAAAATACCTTTCACAGATTGGCTGTCTTTAATTAAAAGGATGTCTCCTGTGCTCCTGGCACGATACAGAACTCATCCTGCCATGTGGGGCTCTGTGTGGAAGCTCTGCGGGGGGGAGTCTTTCCCATGGGACAGCTCCTCTTTGCCTGCATCACTCCACATCCTGCCAGTGCTGGACAGCTCAGGCAGCAGTGCTTCCCTGAAATGCCCCTCCACAGTGGAAGCGCAGAGAAAAGAAGGCAAAATTCACCCCTTCCTGTTTTGGCTTCTCTCCTTCCCTCCAAACACGGAGAACGCCTTCCTCCTCCCTCCTCCTCCATGTTTCAGTGCAAAGATTTAGCTAATTTCTTCTATGAATAGCACGGGAGTAGCCATAGCAACATCACCCTGCCAACCTCACCACCTCCACTGCCTCCATGTCCTCAGCACCCTGCTCCTCTCATCCTCCCTCGCACCTCCCCAGGGAACATCTGGGGCTTCAGCCATTTCCCACAAAGCATCCTGTATTTGGCTTTGTATTTGCCTGCCCCTTGGTGCTCTCCCTCCTTCCTTCCAGCCATACCTATCCTCACTCAGAAACCTAGTCTGAATCCCCACGGTTTCTCCAAGACTCTTTCCTCCCCCTGTCACCCACGGCCCATGAGACAGGAGCCCCAAGTCGAATATTGTCTGAAGGCTCAGCAAAAGCTGGTGCTTCAGCCAAGATGTGTTGTCCTGTGTCTACCTACTGCAGTTAATTTCCCAGGGCATGGGAGGAACTCAACAAGCAACGTTTATGCATTGAAAACCACCTCTAAAAAATCAGTGAAACACACTGCTGAGGGTGGGCAGGGAAGATCTGTCCCACTCTTTCACCTGTCTGGCCAGGAAACACTTCTGCTAGGGTGGAGGCCACACAAGCCTGGCATGCTCTGGGCATTTGCAGGTGGTCAAGATCTCACTGCAATGCTGCTCCAACTCCCCTCTGCATCCTTGTGACCACCCCAAGAGGGAGAAAGGGACCACAGAAAGGAGGGCAACCAGACTGCATTCCTGGCCAAGCAGGGCCAGCAAACCTGGGCAGCCCTGGGGGCAAAGGGCATTTCCTCACCACATGCCAGGGAACTGCACCGTCCTGGGCCCCTTCCCCAGCCCATGCCCCAGACACCTGAAATGCACATGAAAATGCTTGACACCCTTGGGACCCTCCTGGTGGGGGTCTCGCTCTGGTCACTGTGCCTGGTACTGGGATCTCTAGAGTGAGCTAAGACTCAGGGCTGGACATTCCCTGTGGGAGGGAAAGGTGCTGCTTCTGGACCCTCAGCTCTTGGAGTAGTGCTGGAAAAGGAGCATGGGCATGGACAGGCAGCTGAGCACCGCTCTCCTGAGATACCATGGATGCCACTCTGCAGGGGAGAGGAGGGGTTTGAGCAGTCTGCTCCTCTAGTGCTGCACGTCTGGGATGCTCCCCTGGATCACACTGCTGTTCCTCCCCAAAGCCAGGAGTCCTCCTGTCACCCCAGTCTGGCAGGGGAGGAATTGAGTTCCCCACCAGCAAGCAAAGGGGGACAAGGATGGCACAGGGACAACAGGAGGGATAGCAATGGAAACAATGGAGGACAGCAATGACATCAAATGCAGGGACCGGGAACTAATGAGCAGGGAACATGGATAGATAAGAAAAGAAATGGAAGAGATCTCAGAGGAGAGAAGAAAAGTAAAGCAAAAAAGGTATGAGATACCTACACCTCAGAGATTTCCTCCCTCCAGTGAGGATTAGGGGTTCTCAGTTACTGGCATTGCCTGAGCAAGCTAAAATGTGTCCTAGAGGAGGGGAGAGGCAGGAGGAGAGAATAGATGGGGGTTGAAAGTGAGAGGAGGTGCAGGCTGACGTTGGGACTGTGCTGTGTGTAGGACAGCACGTGCAGACACGTCTCACATGCCATGGAGCTGCACACAGGGTGGGTACATGAGTATGCCATGATGTCATACAACATACACCACCATATGCAACTGTAAGCATGTTTCTCACAGAGAAACAAATGCTTCTTTGCTTGCATGAAGTAGAAAGGGGAGAAAAAACACTGAAATGAGAGATGGTGAAGCTTCCCAGGAGATTAACAGATCCCTGCTTACCTGGGAAAGCCTCCTGGCCTGTGCACCCCTTCCCACTTCAGCTGCTGGAAGTGCATTCAGGGACAGTGAGCTCATTTAAAGGGGTAGCCCAGAAAAATGGCAGCCCTGCCTCCAGCCAAGGCTCTCCTGGACATGGAGGTAGCCTGTGAAGGAGATTGCTTAGTATCTGCAACCTCCAGCCAAATCTACCCAGAGCCCAACATCTCCCAGCCTTCCAGAGCCAATTGGACCTGCTTGCCTGGACAAAAGTCATGCTTAGATGTTTCCACCTTACCACCTTTTGTCCCTCTGCCCACCACTGGACTGGGAAGAACACGGATTCCTCAGGGCTCAGGCCCTTTGCACCTTGGATCAGGAGGAGAGTGCTCCTGAGGCATTTGCTACAAAGCTTTGCTCACAGCATACATTTGCTCCACACCAGAGAGCTGCTGCCTGCTCTGATACAGGCAGTGCACATACCACACACATCATATTCTACATGCAGACCCCGCTATGCTCACATAGCCTCAAACACTGGCATCCTCTATTGCTTGCAATGTCGCGAGGAGCTTTTGATTTTCCTTTTTATTTTTTCATGTTCAGAAAGGCAAAGGGAGAGCAAAGATTGCCAACATGGACTTTCCAAGCAGCCCAAGCTCCATGGCAGCACCACAAAGAGACAATGATTTCTCTTCCACCATTGCAAAAACATGAAAGGCTCCCCTGCCCAGCCTGTCACAGCAGCAATGCAGCTGGCATCACTTCCTTCTCACCCTGCCTGCAATCATCTTACCAGGAATACTGGGCCAGACCTTTTATACAAGCAGGAGTAGAAAGGAGAGAGCAAACATGCTTCGATTTTCTGCTCCCAGAGCTTGCTGCTTTGGATGGAGGGAAGGAAAGAGCTAGTGGAGGAAAGATGGAAGAATGCTTGCCAGGAATCAGCAGGCGAGAGAGAACTGAGGTTGATTTTGATGCAAAGAGTGGCAGAGAAAAAGAAAGCAGGACCAGGCTCATAGGAAGGTGGCTGGGGTTTTTGGTGCCTTCTGTAAATATCATCTGAGCTATCAGCTATGAATCTAATTATTTCAACCAGAGCTACAGACTGAGACAATAATGAAGAAAAAGTAGAGGAAGGGAAAAAGAGGGTTGTGTTTGCTGAGAACAGAGGAGGAGAGAATTCCCATTGAGTCCCGTGTGTCTGCCTGCTACAGCATCTTGAAATAATAATGAGAAGGATCAATAAGAAATAATGTGAGGTTTGAAGATATTGAATGAAAGAAGCAGGAGAAGCAAACTGAAATGCCTTTCTCTCAAGCAGGGTAAATTGTTTTTCAGGCAGGGTCTAGCCTCCATTTTAATGCTTTGCAAAATGATCCAACCATTTTCTAAGCTGGCTTGTGGGTTCAAAACAAGACTGGTCACTTCATTTACGGGAGAGAGACACAGCCTGAGAATGGTTCCTGGGGAACACTAATAAAATGAACGTGAGTGGGAAGAAATGGAGGCAGTGAAATGGGGCAGAATGCACACAGCACACCAGCGACCAGAGCAGGGTTACGTAATAATCTCGGGGAGCAGGGACGTAGCAGCAGAGCGAGGAAACCACAACTCAGTGGAGAGTGGATGACAGTTTGGGAGCACTGGCAAGCAACACTGCGAACCCACGAGGCTGCCCAACGGGCAGCACGCACCATGCCCTTGATGGGAAACACGGGATGATGGGATGCCCTTGATGCTGCCAGGGCTTCAGGCAACGGCATCGCAAGCAGCGAGCACCTCAGGTGGGGTGTCCAAAATACATCACGCTCGACGATCACCTTGCGCCGAGCAAGATCCATTTGGCCCCGTTCGGCCCTGGGAAGGCTGCTCCAATGCTGGGCTCCTACGGTGGGCAGGACCGCAGCAGCCAGACCGAACAATGGCAACGCCAACCCGACCGGTTCCCACGGCCAACCCGAGCGACGACGACGGGCAACAGCAACGACGCCGG
Source organism: Sitta carolinensis (assembly GCA_032173965.1). Classification (NCBI taxonomy): domain Eukaryota; kingdom Metazoa; phylum Chordata; class Aves; order Passeriformes; family Sittidae; genus Sitta; species Sitta carolinensis. The sequence continues at coordinate 19,676,065 of CM063286.1, forward strand.
CATCCGGCCCCAGCAGCACCAGCAGCCACGCCGGCTGCTAGCGACGCCCCCGGGGTGAATACTGCAGCGTGCCAGAAACCCGTCACGAACCCTGCGTTACCCCAACAGCCGCCCGCCCCGTCGCGTACCGCACCGGGGAGCCGCTGCCTGGGGCTGGCCCGTACCTGCTCGTACCAGTCGCGGCTCGAACACGTGCACTCGGGCCACCAGCCCGGGCCGCTCCCGTTCACCTTGGCCGAGCTCTTCCCCGGCGCCGGCGCCGGCGGCTTCAGCGCGGCGGGGTCGCGGGCAGGGGGCCCCAGCTTGGCCTTGCCGCGGGCGGCGGGCGCGGCACCCCCGGGTGCGGGCAGGGTCTGCGAGCCGTAGCCGCCGTAGCCGTACTGCTCGTGCTGCCACTCGCCGTAGGAAGGGGGGTCCATGCGCCGCAGGGCCGCCATCCGCGTTACCTCGTAGCACTCGGGGCACTTGCAGCAGTGGTGGTGCTTGTGCATCGCTGCCCTCACACCATAGAGCCGGCAGGGAGGGAGGCAGGGAGGCGGCGCGGAGGGGCGGAGGTAGGGAGGAGGGAGGGAGGGATGCTCAGGGGGCGGCAGCAGCCCCCGCCCCGCTCAAGGCGCGCCTGCCGCCTCTTCGCCCGCTCGGCGCCCTCGGCCCCGAGGGAGAAGGAGGAGGAGGAGGAGGAGGAAGAGGAGGAGGAGGAGGAGAAGGAGGAGGAAGAGGAGGAGGAGGAAGAGGAAGAGAGTGGGATAGTGTTACAGTGCGGTGATCTCCGCGGGGGCACGCCGCGGCATCGTCCGCAACGCCACTCACTCTCAGGGCCACTGCTGGCGCGGGGCGCGGGGCCGCTCTGCTGCATGGAGCGGCTCAGTTCGGCCCGGCTCAGCCCGGTCTGGCTCGGCTCGGTGCGGGACCGCGGCACCTGCGGCGGCGAGAGCATCCCTCGCCCCTCCTCCCCTGGAGCGGCCAATCTGCGCCGGCGGAACCTCCGCTCCCCGTTCCGGCGGCGGGGACGGCGCTCATCCCCTCTGCTCCGGGCAGACCCCCGCCGCGCCGCCCCCGCTGCACCCCGCGCAGGCGGCATCCAGAAGGAGCAGAATCCTGCGCTGCGCTGCCTCACGCATCACCTTGCGGCTGCCCTCAGCCCGTCTCCCGGTGCACAGCGCAGCTCTTGTGCAGCACCGTTCCTCCAGCTCCGCGCGGCCGTGGCAGCTTTGTGATTGACGCCAAGAGGGGTTCACTTTGCTTCAGCTGTGGTCCGCACTGGAGTAGGGAATAACTGTTCAAGATCTGAATTGGTCGCTAGGCTGGCAGCAGCACCTCTGTTGCATTTCTGTATCAGTTCTCACCTTGCTATTTTGGAAATGTTACCACATGTGCTCCATCCAGAATAGCACTCTGGGAATGCTGCTGCTGCCCCACATGCCACAGGTGCATTGAGGGTGTAGAAACCCCAAAGGCCTTTGCTGGGCATTCCACCTATTGCCATCAGGGGATGGTAAAAGCAGAACAGAAATGCCTGCTGGTGCAGCAGGGCAAGAGTGCTGCACCCAGTGCAGCTCAGGCAGTCCTTCACCTCTTGCATTGAAGTGCAAGACTGGAAGAAGTTCAGAAGAGACATCCAGACAAATGATGAGAGAGAAAAACCATTACAAAATCCCACACTTGACCATTTAGAACCTAAACCTGGCCTCCTAATGCTTAAAGGTTGTGAAAAACACTAGGGTGGGTGAAAAACTATATTAAAGAAATAGTACATAAATATGTAGAAGAGCAATGAAATGTGCACAGGGCTCCCACAGGATAGGGCTAAAAGACAGAAGCAGGAGGGGGACACAAACTGAGCCACAAGATACGGTGGCACAATATCTCAGGTCAGGTTCTAAGGTCTGCAAGGCTCCTCCTGGCCTCCTGCAGTTGGTGTAATATGGTCCTGGGCACCAGCAGGGCTGTGGGAGAAGGAAGCGCATGATGGCTGGTCAGATAAGTGCCCCTGCCCACTCCCTGTTCCTTTAGGTCTTTAAACTGCAGTACACAATTACTTCTGCACTTCTCCGCACACAGAGGTGCTCCTGCAGGGTTTGCTCCCAAGCAGTCAAGTGAAATGGCTGCTTCTGGGTGAAGTGGAGGGGGCAGAAGGCACCCCATAATCAGGATTAGCATTGCTCCCAAGTACCATGTTCCCCACTGCATGATGCAGCACCCATCCTCTCCATCACTGCCTGCACTTCGTGGTCTAGGCTGCTCATGTCACCTCAATCACAAGGGGGCTTAATGCCACAAAATGGTGGAGTGGCCCAGACACAGATTTCCCTGCTGCAGGCTTAGGACAGTCATAATGTTCATGGACAAGCAAGTCTAGAGTACCTGTCCTCACCATAGTGACCTCAGGCAGCTGAGCACAGCAGTGCTGCTGAGCCCTCAGAAACAGCTCCACAGGTGAGGCTCACCCCTGCTACTCCCCTGGGCTCTCTCTGGACAGTTATCAGTCCCAAGGGCACTGTGGCACTGACCCAAAGAGATGCACCAAGATGAAGCCAATGGCTGCACATAAGAAAGTGTTTCCACCCTGCAGAGCTCAGTGCCACAGGACATTGCAGACCCCAGAGCTCATGAGGAAAGGGCAGGATGGTATGCCTGCATGCAAAGCAAACTTGTTCAGAATTAATCAATGAAAAGCTATGTTTGTGTGCATGGCAGGAAAGCATGCAGTGTTGGCTTTAAGAGAGGACTTTACACTTCAGGTTTTAAGAAATTAGGACCATCTCCACATCTTCTACTGCTCCTTGTGCCATCAGATGGGAATAACAGGAGGGACTGGGGCCAGACTGAAGCTGAGGTAGAGGACTGCAGCACCAAAGGAGAGCAAAAAGCCTTTTAAAAAAGGTGGCCAGTGTCTTCCCCATGAGAGCAAAAGGACATTAATTCCTTGTTGGCTACTCACCCATCGGCACATCTGAGATAACTTCATCAATGAGATGTGCTCAGTACCTGGGCATAACCAATTGCAGCTCCATTCCAGCTACAAACCTCCTTCCCACTGTGTTTCCCACCCTGGGATGGCATGGTTAGATTGCAGGGATCATGCAGTGACCACCCAGTGAGGCCTCCCCACTGGCATGGGTCTTCTCCAAAGCCATCTTTGGGCCAAGGTCAGTCAGGAGCCCCATGTCTGAAAGAGGCTTACTTGGGTGGGAGGAAAGCACCAGGGAACTGCACAAGCAGAGTTTGTCATTCCAACTGCTCACACCTGCCCTGCTCCAGACACATCTCCTGTCACTCTGTCCTGAGAAGGGGGGCAGGCAAGGACATGGGCATTCACTCAGGGCAAAGTGCAGAAGCAAAGGATGAGCTGTTAGGGAAAAATGCTTTAATAAGGAGCTGAGTGAACAATAAAGAGAAGCATTTAATTTGATTTCCACACCCCTCCCTTTTTTTTTCTTTTTTTGGTGCATCCTCCACAAGGAAGGTATCTGGTCCTCTCTATTCTTGGTATCTGGCAGTCTTCACAGTCATTCATGCAATGGGCATCCCCCATGGGAAACGTCCTCACTGCCAGCCCTGTAGTGCCAGTATTACAGCCTCCACCCCATGCCACTTCCTCCAGCTCTCTTATCTGTTAGTGCCTCACTGCCAGTTGCAAACAGGGGCGTCTTGAGCCTCAGCTTCTGCAGCTCTTTAGAGTCCTTTCTTACCTGCTTGCATCTCCCGTACCCAAACCCCACATTTCTGATATTAGCTGCCACAAGAGTTATTTAATTCCTGTGCATTTGTAATGAACTGCATGCGAAACCTGCTAGCCCCAATTAAAAGGGAAAAAAGTAATCCATGCTGGCTGCCGCCTGCTTGCAACATTCCTTAATATTGCAAAGGACTTAGGATACCTAATCAAGCTTAAGAGGAGGCTGGGGCTGGCTGGCTAGGGACATCCACATTCTGTACTTCTTCAGCTTGTGTTAGTGAGTAGTGGAATTTTGGCAACTGGGGGTAGCTTTGCAGGGAGACCAAGTGAAGTGGGCACCAGCACTGGGGTGCCCAGGCCTGTATCTGGCAGGGTAGGCACAGTGCCCAGCACTTTGAGGGAGCCATGGGCATCTTGCTGCAGTATTGTGAGCTTTGAGCAGGGCTAAAGGAGATGGGAGCTGATTTCCAGGCAGGTGCCTTCATAGAGGGAAGTGATCCAAGAGCTCTCTCATTCCCTACCCTCTTCCTACCAGTATTTCCCCTTCTTATTTAAATTCAGCTTTGGCAGCTGCTCTTTTTACAGGTGCTAATTCAGCAAAGTGTCAAGAAATCGACGGAGTGATGCTGTTTACAAGGCATGAAGATGGCACAGAACTAGGTTTTATCTGGTGTCACCAGCATTTCAGCCCTGCTGCTGCTTCCTTCCTCTCGCATGAAGTCCTGCGGGAAGAGGAAGGCAAGTGTGAGCACCAGCACTGTGGGTTTGTTGTAACTACAGCCTTCTAGAGCAGGTATGAGAAGATGGGCAGGCTGAAGGCAGCCAGTTTCTCACAGAAACTGCAGTGACATGAGTGCTTGACTATCACCCAGAGGAGCCGGACCCTGCCAGGGAATTGAAGCCACATGTTTGCTCTGAGCCTGGTGCAGACAGGAATATTTCTAACACTCAGGAGGAAGGGGAGGACAGTTTTGCATGGGAGAGGTACCTTTTTCCATCACAATCACCTGCAAAAAGATGGCCAACACATGCAGCCCAGGGAGGCAGCAGGGAAATATATCTGGTGGGCAGGCTGGGGGAGATGAGCAGCAAAGATAGGGACCAACTGAACTGGCTCAGTCTGTCAGTCAGTTCCTTAGCACTAACACAGATCCCACCTATGCAATTTGCCTTTGCTGGGGTCTAGGGCTTCTCAATTGGAATTTGAAGAGGTGCTCTGCAGAGCTGGCTGCACAGATACTGTGGGCAAATGGTCTGGAGCTCCTGTAGACCACATGAGGGTTTGTGCAGTCACAGCTGAGTGGGAAGGGGCAGGAGAAGAAACATCTCTCTCCACAGCTGTTCCTTCCTGCCACCAGCAGCAATTCAACACTGGGAAATGTGCAGCCAGGATAATAATAACCAGACATACCAAGGGACCAATAGATCTCAGCACTATCAGGGCAGATGCCCAACAAATTATTCTCCTCCAGGGCAAAACCATTTTTATTCTATTAATGATCCCTGATACATTGCCCAATTGCTGCATCCTTGCTCGTGGCAGCAATGGCCTGAGAGACTTTAATAGACATCACTGGCTGGTTTCTGCAACTCACATCATGGACAACTAAATGTCTTCCATGGCTGTGCTGGGGGAGGGGAGAGGAGTAATGGAGACCTGAAGCAAGTGCTTACAGAAGGGGTCAGGTTCCCTGCCTGTAAAGGGGAGCCTGGAGGCGTTATTTAATAACAATCAAATGCAGCAGGCTTTATGGAATTCCTGACAGCCTCACAATGTCCACAGCTGCTCTCCCCATCACCTGGCAGGGATGCTCCTGCCTTGTGTTGGACCACTTGAAGCATGGGCAGGCTGCAGGCTGCTTTAATGCACTTCCCTCCACAGTAGGGGGGAGCCTTGCTGCTGCAAGGGCATGGCAATTACAGCACTGACGTGTTCCATGATCTGTGGGTGCCCACTCCATATGTGTGCCTCATTTCCTTTAGAAAATGACGAAGCAGAGGGAAGGTTTGACAGTGTGACCAAAGCACAACTTTACTACCCCACACCAGGGTCACAGCAAGGAGGTTTGAAATCTCACTATCTTTCAGAAAATTGGTTGCTATTTTATTGCTTGATGTCTAGCTTGTGCCTAGTGTGTCAGAAATCCTGTTTCCCTGCATCGTTCACCAGTCCCAAGCTGCCCGTGGGTATGATCATGTACTTCAGCCTTAGTGGGAGCCAAACACACCCTGCCTGGGCTCTACAAGCCTGTGAAGATTTCCTGCCTGGCTCTGCCTAAGCTGAAATGACCTTGGGGCCACAAAGCCCCAGGGGCTGACTCTCAGGGGCTCCTCACCAGGACCCATCCCTGCAGGAACAGATACTCTCTTCAGAGTGGGGCAACAGGTGGCTCTGAAAGGGAGAAAAGGGCTCAGCACCACTCTGCCCACACCTGGGGCTGCCTGGGCAGCACAGACCTGCCCAGAGGGACTTTTCCCCACATCCACGGCCCAGAGAGGTCCCTTCCTCGATTATTCCCACCCTGCTTGGGGAAAAAGAAGTGGAACTCTGTGGGGAACAGGCATTCTCTCTTCCCCTGGCGAGCCCTGCTCCAATCTGCTGCTTCCAGATAGATCAAAGCCCATTCTTCAACTCCCGCCGCCCACAGTCAGTGACTCACAGGGATGCTGCTGCCTCATCCGGGCAGTGCTGCCCCAGAACACACTTTCCGGCAGGGAAATCTGCCCAGCCACGGGGAGAAATAACAATGCTGGTGTCCCTTGGAGCCACGGGCCCGCGGCGAATGAGAGGCGAGCGCCTGGCTAGCCCGGCCCTGCCCCTTTAAGGGAGGAAGAACTGCTCGGGAATTTGTGACTGGCTGTCACCGCCCCCACCGCGCGCGCGGCCAATCAGCGCGCGTGGCGCAGACTCGCAGGCCGCGCGCGGGGCCCTCTAAAAGGCGCCCTGCCGCCCCCCGCCCGTCCCCACAGGGCCGTTTCGGAAGCTCCGAGGTGACCTTCATCCGCGGGGTGAGGAGCTGTTTAAATGGGGCACACCCTTGCTTTCCTCAAGAGTGACATGCTAGCAACTCAAGCCCTGCAGGGTGGATGGTGCTGAGGTGTGATGTGCCAGCTTCCCTCACCCTGACTGCAGGGCTTGGACGTGGGATGGTCAGGTCGCAGGGACTGGACACCCACACTGGTCATAGCACACAGCTGGGCTGAGTTTCCCCCGAAGGCCATGAGCTGCCAAGCTATGGTGTGAAGGAGAACAGGCAGCTGGGAGAACTGTTTCATCACCCTACTCTTCTAGGCCAGATCAGGAATGCAGGAGTGCTCCCACAGCAGTGGAGCACTAAAGTTTATGAAATCTTCCTGCAGAAAAAACCCCATGAGATTCAGCTGTGCAAAATCTACCGCTGCACAGAGGGAAAGTAGCTGTGCAGTACGTGCCAAGGGGGAGGGAATGAACAGTGCAACAATGGGATTACAATAAATCCAGCTACAGGTCCAGCCTAGTCTCCCACGGCAGGGCAGTGCCTCCTCTTTGTTCCTCCCTCAGTCTGCTGTAGCCCAGGCTGTGAAATGATCAGGTCTAAAAATACCTCTTAAAAGGGGAGTGGGTCCCTTTTAAGCCTGACAGGACATTGCCATGATTCCCAGACACGTGCAGGTTGGAAGCTGGTTGTGAGGTGGAGAAGTGATGTTTGCCAGGCAGAATGGCCTCCATGCCAGTGCTTTGGGCACAGACATTGATGTACCAGAGCAGTGCCAGCCCCTACTGCTATCCAAGCCACAGACTGCAGGAAGCCTTTGCTTAAGCCTCAATACTTGGAATAATTTTTAGGTGCAATGGCAATCAGACTCCTACAAGGTGCTTTGTACCTGCAGGCTGCAGGGCTCTGGCAGGTGCTGCCCTGGGGAAAATCCTTGCTTCCAGCAACAGGGTAGAGTTTGGCTTGAAATGCTGCCTGCAGCCACGCACAGCTTAACCCTCCCAGAGCAGGCAGAGTAAGGCAAGAGGAGACAGCACACAGTGGTGAGCACCTTTTCAAGGGCTCACGTTTGGATTCACAAGTGGGATGATTTCCAAACCCATGCTCATTTACTGTCCTCCCCCAGCACTTCCCCTAGCTCCTACCAATGCCGAGGATAATATACCTCTCAGTGTAGCTTGATACTGATCCTCCAAATCCTAAAGGCCATAAACCTTCATGAGCAGTTATCATGGCTGCTCTATTTATAACAGTGCTCTATTTGTAACAGTACTGCCTCTGCCACCAGAATCCTGATCTCTGTCCAGCCTGATGCCATTAAGATGCAGTGACATTCCCCCAGTTCCAGCACTTCAGATAGGAAGCAGCTGGCCTGCCAGGCTCTGCCTTCAAGCCTGGTTTGTTTCTTAAAAAATGGCAAGGAGAGCTTGTTTTGCAGAAATGCACCTGGGGGGATTTTCCTTACCCTCCTGAGATGCTGGGGTGGCTGTGAGGGGAAGTGGAAGGTGCCTGCGTGGAGGAGAGGGTGGCACATCCCATGCTCTGGCTCCACAATTCCTGAGCCCCTCGTGGGTCTATGCTACAGGAGACAGATTCCAGGGCTTTGCTTTGGTTGCATTAGGAATATGGTCAATCACCTGACAAGGCAAAGCAGCAAAGGAGGAACCTGGGTGCTGCTGTGTGGACCCTGCATCAGCACATTTGGGAAACTTGATGAGCAGAGCAGACAGAGACCCAGCAGAGGCAGTACAGTGGCTCACTGAGCTCCTGGCCAAGGCACTGATGGGCTTGGCCCCTGATCAGTCCCCATCCTGCTGGAGATGCCTGTGAATGGTCTTGGTTCTTGATTTTCGAGCTACACATCAGTGTGAATCTCAGTGTGCAAGTTGCTCCAGCAGCTGTGCTCCCTTGCAGACAGGCAGATGCAGACACTACATGGAGGCAAAGCTGCGGCATCGAGCTGGAGGGAGGATGGATGGACTCCAAACCTGTCTGGATGGCTCTGAAGCATGGCTCTCTGTTGGACTCTCCCAATGCCTCCCCCTCACTATTCCCTTTCTGCCATTTCATGGGGAGAGCTGCATGCACTCACACCATCAAAATACCTTCAAAACAGTGACAGTGATTTGGGTGAATGGAGACACCATATCCATCAAGATTTTCCTATGCTGCACAGCCAGAAAAACCTTGTGTCTGCAAGGATCTTCCTTTTGCTTATGGTTTGAGACAAAAAGTCTCCAAGTAGAATAGGAATAGATGACCATGCATGAGATTTTGGTTTGACAGCTTGGTGGCTGACTTCTTCATCCTTTGCTGAAGCTGGATTTTGAGCTGGAAGAACTGAAGTCTAAGTATGTTCATCTCTGCAGCAGGAATGGCAAGAGCTTCTAGTAAAGCTGAGGCCATTCAACCCCAAAATGTCCACTGAAGTGACAACTCTTAATGACACAGCCCTTGCTGATGCCCCACTTTGAGCAGCAGCATCCCTGGGACACAGGCAGCTGCCTACCCAGCTGGGTGTCCCAGCTGTGCAGGGCTGATGTGTGGTTCACTCTGTGTGTGTTACTAGAGAAAGACACCCTCCTGAGTTCAGCGCTTTGGCTTTCAAGCTTGTGTTTGCAATGTCAAAACACAAAATTTCTGGAGAACATCTGAATGCCCTGAAGTGGCCTCTATGCACGAAGTGGCTCAAGTAACACTGGGCAGCAGCTTCTGTGCCTCTGGGATGGGATTGCTGCTTTTCTTCTCTGCTCCCCCTAAAATATACATGCTCTTCCTTTTGCATGGGGATGGTTAATTCTCTGGTCCCATTACTTGACCATTAACCACTTCCTGGGATTTTGGGGTTGCAGGGACGATACTGATGGGCTCAGATTGAGATAAAGCAGTGGCCTGGTAAAGTCTGGCCTGCAGCAACGGCTTCGGCTGCCTGCCCAGTCAGCCCGCAAAGAGGGCATGGTGTGGTGGGGACAGCAGGGCACATGCAGCCAAGCAACTTGACAGGGGCTTCTTGCTGGGGCTGCATTCATTGTGAGACATTTGTCCACATCAGAGATCTGCTTCATTTCCCTGACACCCCACGCAACAGCAAACATCTCCTTGGTGCTTCCCCTCTCTTGTATCTCACAGAGAAAATGGAGAGTGGTGAGGCTGCAGCCAAGCCAGGGGACCAGGCAGTTCACAGCCGGCATCTCTGCAGCTGCAACATCTGCCACACGCCCGTCCCATCCTGAAACACTGCTCCTGGCAGTCAAAGGCGCACAGCAGGGGAACGCCCTTGAGACTGGCCAAAGGCACGCTGGGAAATAGGGAAAAACACTTGAAAGAAGGACGGGAGAAGTAGACAGCTGGTCGCCACGCTGGCGGCACAGCTTGCTTTTCTCTGCCCAATGCCCCAGGGAGCTCCATGGACCTGTTTGGCACTTGAGCCGTGGGTTATGGGGCAGACGGATGCATCTTGTTCCGCAGCAGGTGCAGCAGAGAGGGCTCCTAACACCCTGACAGGGCGTTTCTGCCGGAGCTCTGTCCCTGTGACACAGGGAGAGGGACTGGGGCATTTTTGGCCTCAGCCCCGCAGGGCTAAAGCGCAGACTGCACCTCTCGCTGCGGGCACGCTCAGAGGCATCTCACACACCCGGAGCCTGGCGGTGCAGCAGTGACCCCTGCCAGCGAGGTTTCTTATTCACCGGTGATTGCAGAGCATGTATGGAATGCCTGTCCTCTGAAGCAGCCTTTCTTACGCTCTCCATCATATCAGGACCTGCTGTTGCTCCGTGTCAGCTGTCAGGCTGAGCAAGGGCAGAGCTGTGGCGCTGGCGTCGGGCAGCACAGCAAGGAACGCCTTGGCAGACAGGCAGGCGGAGGTGGAGGGGCGGCCCTGCAGTGCCGCGCTGGCAGGGATAAATCAGAGCGGCTGCAGAGCCGCTCTGGGTAGCAGAAGAGCAGCGCTTCCTCGCAGGCGCACAGCTCTGCTCATCAGCGGCATTGTCCCTCTTTCATTTGTCTTTACAGCCGGCTGCTCCCTGCACAGAGGATGAAAACGGCGTTTACTGAGAGCAGCAGCCTCCTTGGCAGCCTGGGAGCACAGGAGAGTGACACCGGCCACAGGAGCATCCTTGTGAGTCTTCCCGCATGCATGTAAGCCCTGAGCAGCCCTGTTGAGGCAACCACAGGGCTCGGGAAAAAGTTGAAATGAAGGAATCCGCAAATAAAACCCCACAAGCCCCAGAACATAGGCAGGACTGTGCCTATTAGGCTAAACAGGGTGTTTTATCTGGCAAAGTCCCTTTGCTCTTGCCCCGTTGAGGGCTGAACATCCATTTTCCCACAGAGGGATGGTTTCAGCCCACTAAGCCTCAACAGGAAGCACACGTTGCTGTATTTACCGGCATCTCTTCCTTTGTAGCAGCGATTTGCACTCTTCAGAGCACACCCATATCCTCACCAGCAGGCAAGAATTTCCTGTTCCTGGAAGTATTTTTGTGGACAGGCTATCTATTTCACATGCATCCTCCTGGCTGAAGCAGGTCATGGTAGCCTTTGCTCTGTTAACAATGCCATGGAGAGCTGTGGGCAGGGGAGAGGACAAAGCCAGGGCAACAGAAAACTTATTTACGTTGATGGATGCAATAAAGAATTGCACTTACTTCAGGTAGGAAAAGCCAGTTCATCATACTGCCTTTTTTCAGTGGCAGGGTGTCCACTAGAGCTCTTGTTCCTGGGCTGATGGCACTAGGGTGGCTGCTGGTGCTCCCCTGCCCTAGCATTAACTACCACCTATTATAAAAGTTTCCCTGGTTCTTCTGAATGCAATTTGCCATCTCAGGTATTTTTCTGAAACCCGCTTTGGAAATGCCTGTGGCAAAAAAAGCATACACTGAAGGCTGGAAAGCAAGAAGTCCCATGGAGCAGGGCAGGAGCTGGGTGTGTAAGTATTGTCCAGCCCTGGTGCCATCCTGCATGCTGTGGCTCTTGAGAACTGACTGATGGGATGCGATGCTGGCAGGAGCTGAGGTGTCCTCAGTGTGTGCATGCAGGAGTGAAGGATGAGAAACAGGGCCTGTGCTGTGGTCCAGCAGCACCAGCCTGCCCCAGGCACCTGATCCTGTATCATGGGGGACTGCTGGGTATGCTTCCCTCTGTCGGGACAAGGCCTGTATTCAGCAGTGAAGGTGACATCCTGGGGAAAGGCTCACCACTGTGACGAAGGACACTGCACCCCAGCACAGGGGCTGCCGCAGAGGAACTCTACTCGAGTCTGCAGCTCTCTAGAACTGCTTGGCTCCAGTTTTCAGGAAAGCTGCTGGGTTTCTGCAGAAAGCCAAGTTTCAGACAGGACTACAGGCATGGCAATACCTGGCACTGAACATTACCATCCTCACAGCTTTTCACCTCCAGCTCCCTGCTCTGCCTGCAACCATGCTGTGAAATGACCATCCATCCTCTGGGCTGAAGGAGGTTGCAGATGAGAGCCCTGCCAGAGCACAGTCCTCCCACAGTCCCAGTATGCCCACTAAGGTCCCCATTGTACCTCACTCTCAGGGCAGTGACCCTCTGCTCAGGGCTGGCAGCTGCAGCCCCTGCAAATGGGTGACCCCTAAAGCTCCAGCACCTGGCACCAAGGACTGGCCCCATGCTGACACAGGCTAGGAAAGAAGGCGACTGAAAAGAATGACAGGAATTATTTCAGATCTGGAACAACCTGCCTTAACAGTGAGCGAGTGAAGAAGCCATTCTGTTTAGTTTATCTAAGGAAAAGTTAAGAGGGAACTTAGATGCATCTATAAATACCTACACATTGGAATATTTCTGATTGCCAAAGTCCTTCATCCTGGCAAACAAAGGCAGCAAAATTTCCTGGTGCTGGAAGCTAAACCAAAAGAAATACAGGCTAACAGTAAAATACAGACTTTGAATGTGAAGGATAAATAATCATCAGGCCAGCCAGGCCAGGGACAGAGCAGATTCTCCACTGCATGAGGTCTTAAAATCAAAACTAGGTGTTTGCTGCTAAAGGAGACATTGCAACTCAGCCAGAAGATTGGGACTGGATGCAAGAGCTGCTGTACTTCATGGCTTGGGACAGTTAGGAAGAAAATCCCTTAAAATCAGATCAGAATCTGTTCCAAATTGCTCAGGCTTTCAGCCCCTTATGGGTTTTGTCCTGTGACTTCCCTGTGGTGCTGGTTCTCACCCACTGGCAAATGGAAATCAGCAACCAAGCTCATCTTGTCATATTAAGAAAACCACCATCTCACCCTTCAAAACCTGTTAAAGACATGATGAATTATTGAAAATGCAAAGAGAAATGAAAGAAAAGAAGAAATTAAACAGTAAGAGAAAAAAAGAAGAGGCATTATCCATTTTATTGCAGTCCAGAAAAAGAAGGGAAACATTTAAAAAAGGACAGAAAAGAGGCAGTGCAATTTTTGTATTTAAAATACTTTGGAAGAAGACTTAGACTTAGCAAACAAGCATTATTTCAAACTTAACCAAGAAAAATAACGTTTTCATATAATTTTAAATCTGTGGTGAACACCATTTTTCCTGGCCACTTCATCCTTCCCAAAAGTGCATTTCGCCCTTCACTCATCCCTAAAACTCCCCTCAAATGCATAGCCCAAGCGATTTTCTTGCACCAGTTGGAGGCTGAGCTTTACTATGCACATTCAAATAAATGGTGTTTCCAAGTAAATAAGACAGCAAAGAAAAGCTCCTGGGAAGTGGAGGAATGGACCTGCCATTTAAGAGCTCAGAGAAAAGAATATGGAAATCTGTAATGTGAGAGTGTGCCAGCGCTGGGGGCGAGAAGGACGGGACTGGGAGGATTTCCAGCTCCATGCAGCTTCTTTACTCCTGTGCCACATCCACCTGCCCTCTGAGCCCTGAGGGCTGACACTGGGCCATGGCAAGTAAAAATGCAAGGGGATGATTTCAGTGCTGTCCAGCCCTTGGCATAGGTGACTGCTTGATTTTCTAGTGTGAGCATAAGCAGAACAGCTGCAGGACACACTGGCAGACCCAGGGGAAGGAAACGCCATCTCCGCAGTGCTGAGAGCACTCAGCCTTGCACTGTCCCTCAGTGCCAGGCACTGGCAGGGCTGGCAAGGCAGGAGGTGGCATGGGGCACGCAGAGGCTCACCTGAGGCAGGGTGCTGTGAGAGCTGATCACCAGGCTGCAGACACTGGCTGGTGCCTCCATCTGCCATGCTGTCACCCTCACCAGCTGTGGCGGTGTCCCCGAAACACAGTCCCCAGCTCCTGTGGTGAGCCTCTGCTCACGGTCCCAGGAGCAGTCCTGAAATGAGACAAGTGGGGGGACACGTGGGTAGGGCAGACCAGCTGCCTCCAGGCTCTCCACTGCTTCTGGAAGGGCCAAAAAGAGCTTTTCTCCATGCAAGGGGAATAGTGTCTTTGACAGGCAACCCACCTCACGTGTCAACCTGCCTGGCACTGGCCCCAGGACCAGCAGGGTCACTGCAAGTGTTGGTGGAGGCTTGCTGGCCCAAGGCTCTGGGACTGTGCCATTGCTGGGTTGCATTTTACATTTCAGTAACACAAGACACCTCAAACACATTTTTCTGGAGAAAGGAGGAAGGATTTGATGGTGTCAGTGGCTTGCGCTGTGTTCAGTACAAGGAAGCCCTGTGACTGGATGCTTTTTCATCCCCCTTATAGACAGGGCATGGTGGAGGGAGCAGGGCCACTGCTCACACCAGCTGTGCAAGGCACACCGTTGCTTCCCTGCTTGCTTCCACATTGATTTTTCAATGTCCTTATTCAATGTCACATTTCCTTGGGGATACATAGACTGGCCTGGCCACAGAGACTGGTGGCTACTGCCAGCAGAGTTCACTATTGGGTGGATCAAGGCTACAATACGTCCAAAAAAACCAAAGCAGGATCCCACTGCCTATGGCATAAGAGCATTAACATTTGTTCTTAAACACATGCTAGACGTGCATGTTTGACTGTAACTAGAGGGACTGGCAATGTGAAGGGGGACAAGAAAAGGTATGACTAAAGTGGTTCCTAAGTCAGAGGAACACAAATATCTCCTGTGGTGATTTTGGGCTGTTTTGTCCTCCTTGTTCTTGATCCTCAAACTCCTTTAAAGTGCTCTTCTTTAGATGATATCATTTAGTGCCATCCTGTCTGTGTGACAATTAAATTCGGAATTCCCCAAGTATATGATGGGAATGCAGTTCAATCTGTGAGGCAGAAAATTGTGTTTATCTGATAGGGTTATTTCACTGAAAGGAGGAATCTCTGAATTTTTGTATTTTTGCACAAGAGTATCCCTGGATGAGTATCCCTGGATTGGGGGATCCTACAGCAGCATCCCATGGCAGGGCAGTGAGTGGGGGTTGGAGGCAGTAAGTGGGGGATGGAAAGAAGGCCTGCAAAGACACGAGGCAATTTTATTTACCTTGGTGCCTTTGAGATAACTGAGACCCTACTGCTCAATTCCTGCCTCTCCACCTGGTGCTCTATCTTTTAGAAGGCTGTTGAAAATTAAAGAGAATGCAAATAAGGCAGACACAAGTTATCTGAGAGCTGAGAAAAAATCCTGAAAAGGGAATCTTGAAAGACTCAACCTACTTCACTTATCAAAAGTGGCTGGATCAGAGAGCTGAAACACCTCCCTGGGAGACAGCATAAGATGGAAGCAACTAATCCAGCTGCAACTGCAGAGCAGGAGCCAGAGCTGGAGCTGTTTGCATTACTAGTAATTCAATTAACACTTGTGAACCAGAGAAGTTGCCTCACTAATGAGACAAGCTATCACAGAGACTGTGTGGGAACAGCCTGGCTGTGAGCTGGGCAGGCTATGGTGATCAGGAGCCTGCTGTGGCCCTTGAATCCCTCTCAGTGCAGGAGTGTGTAGGGTTGGGCCATGCAGCACCACGAGGGTGGCTCTTACCTCAGGTAGGTTTTGGGGCTCTCTGGGTGTGATTGTGGAGCTGGGCTTGCTGGCCCCAAGCTGCTTCTTGGCTATGTCATGATGTGCATCCAGGCTTGGAGATTGCACGGGTGCAGAGCGCAGCGTGAAATCATAGAATTCATGGATATCTGCAAAGCAGCAGGAGAAATATCCTCAGGACCAGGAGGCAGCTTGATGCATCTGTGGGGTGCAGCACCTGTGACCTCCCACTCTGCCTCCAGGGTCTGAGCCCTCTGTGAGAAGCTGGCACCCTGGGAGAGGGCTCTGCTGGCTCCCGTGCTTGCTGTGTTGCCCACCACAACCCCTCTGCAAGGCAAGAGGTGTAGTGGGGTGCCTGGCTCACCATGAAGTGCACATGGCCTGGAAGACATGGGAATGTCCATGGAGCAATGACCACACAGTCCACAGGGACCAAGACAAACTCTGCTCACCAGCATCAATCCAAAAGCCACCCCATCCTGCTCTCCTCCATGCTGTACCATCCCCAGGCATAGTGCCCTGTCCATGCTGCTCTGAAAAGCCTCCTGCACCAGGAAGCCCTTGTCTGCCTGCCCTGATGCTGATAGGCTATTCCCTCCCCAGAACCCCTGGCCTGTGGAAGGTCTCCCTTCCCAGGGGACAGGCAGAAGAGCCACAGGGCACTCAGTGTACAAGCTCTAAAGTTGATGACTACAACTCTGTTAACCTCAGCTCCCTCCCTGATATCTAACATCTTCCCACTTGCATGCTGCCACAATATCAAGCACCCTCATTCTGGGCTCCAAGGACCTGAGTCTGCTGCTGTAAACCCTAGTGGCTCTAGAGAGAGGTATGAATATCCCAGCCCTCACTGCTTCAGGGACACTTATGGGGTCAGAATGGGACCTGAGAGCAGCTGCCCAGGTATAGTTCCAGAGGGGCTCTGGGAGTCCAGACCCTCTCCTAGCCCACCAGGAGGATTTTATCCTCTCCAGCTCACACACAGAGGATTCTGGGGAGCAGAAGGGCTGCTGTGGGGTCTGCTCCTCCCTAAGGAAGCTCCCACTACTGCACACTCAGGCAGCTGCTGGCCCCTGGCAGCCCCCAGTTATCTCCAGAGCCAGCAGCTCCAGAGTGGTCAACATATCCACTGCAGAAGTGTTTAATTTCAAAAAGGAAACTACTTCAAATGTGAGAATCTGTTTTTATGAAGAAACTGAAAGGGGTAACAAAAACTTGTAATAGGCTCTTGAGCCTATTTAGAGAGATCCACTGGGACATCAGAACAGACATGAAGTGTCTGGCTGGAGGATACTGTAAAGGTAAAAGAGAGGAAAGCAAGGCTTGACTGCAGAGGAAAAGAGGCTATTGAAAATGATAAGACATTCATCAAAACTGCTGAAGCTGCATCTAAATGAGAAAACCAGAATGGATGGTAAATGCTGACAGGATAAAGGTAAAACTCCAAGAGGTTGACCAAAAGAATTTGGTAAATGCCTTCCAAGAACTATAAAAAAAAGTAATAAATCCCTTCAAGCACCTGGAAAACAGGAAGCCTGCAGAGCCAAAAAGTCAAGGCATCATAAATGAGCACTTGAAGCAGGAAAAGACACAGTAGGAACCTGAGTTCATTTTCTGTACCTGTGTCTGCTGTGGAGGAAGCTGAGGAGCTCCTCTTCTGTGAGCGACTCGAGTAGGAAGCTGTGGGTCTCAGCTTGAAGGGGATGTGGCCATTCCCATGGCACTCCCTGAGCGCTCATGGATGAAGCACCTGCACTTGCCCTCCAGTCTGTGATTTCTCGTCTCACTTGAAACTATGCCACACCATGGTACCACAAGGTGTTAAACACCCATGTCACAAAGATTTCAACGGGAAATCTGGGAGCATTGTCAGTGTAAGCAGGGATATGATGACCACTGCCTGAGGCTGTGTAGCAGGATGCTTTGTACCCAGGGAAACAGCAGCTGGAAATTTGTCTTACAAGTTCATCAGTGAAAGCCTAAGTGAGGAGGGTCTGCTGAGCAGTGATAAGGTGTGAACGGTATACTGTTCTTAGTGTCTTAGTGCTGAACAATACTGAGACCAGATTGACCAAACTCTCAGACCCCACCATGAGGATATGCAAGACATGCTCCTGACTGGAGCTGGGAACAGCAAAAATGTGCATGCTGTGATATGGAAGTGAGAGTCAGGAGTGGTAAGAAGAAGAAACTAGAGAGCTGCTCACGCCTTTTTCAGCACAAAGCATATTTTGCTGATAAAATCTGATAATCTAAAAATATGCATATGACTTACAATCAGTCACTTTATACTATAAAAGGCCAGTCACACTTTTGTACAGTGAGGACTTCTATCATACATCCGTAAGGTGTGTGAAGATCCTTCCTTTGAGTGGGGAGACTCCTCAAGGTCACTCCTCAAGGCTGGGTTAGAGATTCGTCATTGGTATGGGTGAGTAACATCGATCTCTACTTAATAATTGTTTAGCTGGCTTTAATATAATTGCTTTAATATTGCTTCAAAAACACTGCACTACACTAGTAGTTATAGCTGTCCATACTGTTTAGTAAAAAAATTCTGATTAAGCTCTTTTTTTCCTCTAATCCTTATCATTATTGTAATAAATTTTAACAAATCGTTTAATATATTTATATAAATACATTAGGTTTATCATCCTTAATCCTGTGGGACAAAGTTGTATACAGGTTCAATTACACCTGTATAATCTTTTGTACATATACCATTGACAAACTCTGGGGCTAAATTGGATCCAGCTGTATCCAGACTCCTCTCTGAGGATGAGCTTAGAAAGGAAGAGTGTCCTATCTCCACCTCCTGACTTAACAGGAAGGCTTTTATAATAAATTTTGTCTGAAGCTCCCACTCCACCCATGACACCAGAGATGCTTTCACAGAGGACTGCATGCCCAGGCACAATTCCCCATCCTCTCTCCCAGTGCTTAACCACATGCCCATGCACTACAGCAGCATATCCCTGATATAGATGGGATGAGAGCAGCTTCAAACTCCATCTTCCAGCTCCCAGGGGCGGCCTGGTCTGCTGACCTCCCAGCTGCTGGGGCAAAGCTGATATCAATCTCAGCTGCTGGCAGACCAGCTGGGTGCCCAGGGGTAGCCCAGCCAGGCTCTGTGGCTGCCCTAGTGCAGGGAGCACCGTGCCACTGCCTGGCATCAGTGCCACTTTTGGAGCTGCTGTTTTGTGCTGCCAGGCTCTGTCCTGTGCCCTGGGAGACATGTGGCAGCTATCAACGATGGGAGGAGTGGGAGTCCCAAGATGTACCCACTGCACCTGGGGGACCCCATCTACAGCACCCTGGCTGCCAAACAGGCTGCTGGCAGCCCCTGAAACCCTCCCAAATCAGACATGAGGTTGCAGCAAGCACTCACTTCACAGCCAGAAGAAACCGGACTTTGGTTTTGTACTAAAACATCTCTCCCTCTGGTTATAAAAATAATAATTGCGTAACAGGATAGCAGCAGCTTTTGACTGCATGGATTACATTGGGAACACACAAAACTTTGCAAGAATGAAAACAGGATTTGAACAGCCCCATTGTGGGCTAGCTGCTGCTGGCATCCCCTTTTGTCACCCATCTGCTGCAGGAACACAGCCTTGGCAGCCAAGCTGGCAAGGTGCCTGAAGGGCAGGAAACTTCTCCCCTGAAGCAGCTGCTCTCTACCTCCAAAACCCTCAGCCCAGTTTAGGTGCTTGCCAGAAGAGAGAATTGTTGCTGGCACCAGGGATTAGAGGAGTTTCAGGATTGGTGGAGAGGGTACAGGCAGCAAAGGACAGAAGTATATCTTAGGACACATGTAAGGGGCACTAAGATAATTTAAATATATGCTGGTTTCCGTCATTTCTTATGAGCATCACAAATCGCACACAAGTCTGCCTCACCTGTGCACTTTAAGAGCAGCACTACCTCAAAAGCCTCCATAAGAGGATAAAGAGGTAGTAAAAGATGAAGCTGCATGTTCTGACTTACAGCCTAGTTTCTGTGTGATGACATGTAAATCTGTTCTGGATCTAATAAGGAAAAGTAACTCAAGATTTACAAAGATTAGAATTTTTAAAACAATTTTTTCCCGGGGTTAACATATCAAATAAATTAAATATTTCCATAGTACCAGCATCTTTGCACTAATGCAGTGCCCTTGTGCCAGCCAGCACATGCACGTCCAAAAAATGACATTTCTTCCCTAATGTGTGCACTGTCACCAGCTGCAGCACCACAGATTTACCCCAAGCAGAAACCCCAGCCTCAAAGCAGACCCCACACCATGGCCCCACTGCCATTCACACCCATGGCTGTCACAGCAGACCTTTTTCAAGCAAACTGCAAGTTTCCATCCTTGCTATGGGCAAATCTGGAAGAGGAGTCCTCAGGGTTGGGAAGCCTCCAGACTCCTAGAGTTTTCCATGCTGGCTCCTGCAGCCACCCGGTGAAGCCATTACCACCATCCCCAGCTCTGCTGTTAGCAAGCAGGCCTTGCTGGGGTTTTGCACCCAGGATGCACTACCTGCTGCTCCTTCTGCCTACACCACATCAGGATGCTCATGAGGAATCTTTTGCAGGGTAAAAGGAGCTGCAGGGGAGGATTGGGGGCCTAAGCAGCTGACAGGACCTATAGAGGTCTGCACTGGCCAGGGCTCAGGCATAGGAAAGAAGCTGAATCCCAGAGGATTTTCAGGAGGAGCTTGGCCCCTTGGGCTGCTGGCAGTTGGGATAGCTGGACATACACAAACCCTGCCTGTCCACCAGCTTCTCCCTCTGCAAAGGGCACAATAGCCCCTCTAAGTCCTGGCTCTTGGAAGGAAAGGTTAGGGAGCTGCTTGTGTGTGCAAGCCCCATCCTCTGCAGCAGCACAAGAGACCAAGCATCTCCCTGAGGGGTTCCAGTGAGCAAAGGGAAAGCAGGGCCACCATTGGCCCAACCCAGGCTCCTGGAGCACCTCTATGCTGGGCTGTTTCCTTGCAAGTCACACACTTGGCTCCACAGCCTCAGACACAGGGAGAGAGGGGCCAGGAGAAGGGAGCCAGCACAGCCTGTTTTCCCTCTGTACAGCCAAGGAATTTCTTTTGTGCAGAGCAGGGTTTGGCACATTCCAGCGCAGAGCAGCTCCTGCACCGCTGTGCTGTGCTGAGCCGGCCTCGACACCACTGGGACAGGAGCCATCCTGGCACAGGCAGTTCCAGAGACAGGGAGGTGGTCACAAGGATTTAAAGGGCTGGGCTGTGCTCAGAGGAGTCTGGCAGAACACTGTGCATGTGCAGAGCAACACTGAGCAGTGACTGATACATCCAACACAACACTGATACATCCTGGACACAACACAGGTTGGGGCTTCTGGAGACCCCAAAACAGCTTATTATTTAAAAAGAAACAAATATGATATCATATCCCTGGCACTTTTCATGTGGACTAACTTGGCAAACTCCATGATGTTTGGCACTGATGGTAGCTCTACTATGGCCTGATGCATTTCAATTTTCAAACTCTCATCAGCCATGCATGCTCTTGAAGAGCATTACCTGCAGGAGCAGGTGGCCTGAGGACCATGCTCATGCATTCATCTTCCCCAGAGGCTGAAAAAAAGCAGGGCTGTGTTGCTGAAAGGCTACAAGAGGAGGGACCTCTTGGTGATGGCCTAAGGCCTCTCCAGAGCCAGAAGCATCTGGCATGGTGTGGGGCAGTGAGACAGGAGCTCTGCACTGAGCAGCGTCTGTGCTCTCCTGCAAATCCTCCTCCCACACTGAATCAGCCCTGTGACTTGGAGCAGACTTCAGACAGAGACACAGAGGCCCACTGGGAAAAGGAGGGGTGAAAATAAAAATGAAAATAGAAATGTTCTATCACCCTTGCAGCGTTGTTACTCCAGTGTGCCAGCGGGTACAGACTGTGAATACAAGGCAACCCAGTGTGTGCCAGCTGTGTGTGGCCACAGTGAGCACGCAGCCGGACACAATTGTCCATGTTGCGACAGAGGAATCCACAAACCTACACGCCAAGGGGAAGAGGGGAGGGAGTCAAGGGTGGGGGGCAGAAGTAATTAATGCAAATTCCTAGTTTAGGTAAACATATCTAGAGAAAGGCTCACTTTGGCACAGGGAATTAATATCCTGTTAAACCAGCTGGAAAGGTCACCAGTAAACAAGTGACACTCCCAACACTCCCTCGTGCCAGGGCTGATAGGACACCAAGACAAATGGCTGAGAGCAGGGAGCTGGGGACTCTGCAGCATCCGTCTGCCGGTGTGCAGCTGCAGCCAGCTCGCACACATGCAGACGTTCTCTGCAGCCACACTCTCTCCACAGCACTTCTGCACTAATAAAAACAGCCCTGGGCCTTGGGAAAGCTGCTTCACTGCCTTCACACAGCCCCAGGAAGGACTGGCCAGCACATGAAAGCAGCCAGGGGTGTTGGGCTAAGAACAGGTTGGTCAAGGTCACAGCCCTGCTCAGGATCCCTGCCTCCAGGCTGGGGATCATTTAGAGAGTGGATTGTATAAATTAAGAGAGAAGAAAGGAGAAGTACACTGGCTTCTTCAGTGTGGGAGCCCACCTGCCCTGGGGAGTCCACCCTTTGCACATGTCTCTGTTGCTGTTGGCATAGATATTCCAGCACAAGATTTTTAAATGGACGTGCTGTGACTGAAAGTCTCCAGGTGATGCTCCAACAGCAAGAGAGAAAAAAAGGATAGAATAAAATTGCTCAGGACACAGCACTCAACTTCAATTCCAATGGAAAACCTGAAGCACAGAGAAGCTGCTGGCAACTCATCTCTGCAGGCACAGAAGTGGAACTCTGGCTGCAGAGGTGTGAAGAAAAGGTGAGAGCTGCCAAGAGAACAGTGAGGGGGAGCATGAGGGCTGAGACAGCCTTGGGACAAAATGCACGGAGAGTGAACAAGAGACCAATTGTGGAGCTCTGCACCCTGGGGTATGGGTCTTCCTCTAAGAGTGCAGAGCCTCTGGGGTGCTTTTCCTTCATTTCAGCCAGGAAAACTCAGCTTCTCTCCCAGGAGATCCAGAAACAGAAACCACCAGGGTTGCATGTGTTTCCCAAGGCCCACAGTGAACAGAACTTAAGGAGAATAGCAAGATAGCTGTGTGTCTTGCACAGAGAAGCTGAATAGTCCAGAAAGACTTCAGCTGCCTTTGTCTCAATTCACATGAAGAACTTAATACAGTGCTCAAAATGCCATTTTCTGATGTCCAGCCCCAACATAAGCTTTGCTGTTTAGCCTTGTGTGAAACAGAGCTGCTGGAACAGGGTGTTTTCACAAGTGCTGGTGGGTCTAAGTACAAGAAAGGCCAGAATACCACAAATGAGCTTAGGTACATGTGGATTATCTCTTAAAGAGTGAAAAATTTAGTTTTTCTTCCTGGACACACCAGGTCTGCACTGCACAGTGAGTGCTCACAGCAGGGCAGGATCCCTTAGCAGGTGCTGGATAGATCAGGCATAGCCTGATCAAGAAGGTGTTACCCCTTGTCCTCAATGAGACTGAGGAATGCTGTTCACTACAAACACCCAGTGACTGCAGCCCTGGTATCTCCTGCCTAAGCCTTGGAACGGAAAGGCAGCCCAGCTACCTGGAATTACATGCCATGTTTCCACAGAATGCACTGGTCGGTGCCAGGCACCGGTGTGGGATCAGGTTCTCGGGAGACCTCGAGAAACACAAGGCTGCAAGGGACTGCAAGGCAGGGGCTTACCCAGCAGAGCCTGGAAGAGTTCACTTTGGAAGATGTGCGAGACTTTTCCAATGGAAGCTTTTAATTCCTGCTCTTCAGGGGACCGCAAGGTGCTTTGGTATCTGGTCAGAATTTCCACTGCCCGTTCAGTGTCTGCAGAGATGACATAGAAGTAACAAAGCATTAACGTTGAAGGATGTTAAAGGAAGGCTCGAGTGAAGCCTGGGATAATGCCTCAAGCTGCCTTCCAGTCTGGATTTTCAGAAGTCAGCCAGCCACAAAAGCAGCCTCCTTACACACATCTGGGAAAGCTAACCCTGCTAAGAGGCACTGAGGGCCCATGGCAGAGACTTGCGCAGGGACTGGAGGAGAGAGAGTTCTACCACCAACCCTGGAAATCAGGGGCTAAAATCAGACTTATCAACTCTGAACCCTGTGGCACTGGGCAGCCTGAACACCTCTGCCACCTCCCAGGCACAGAAGCCCTTCAGGAGCTGGACAAATTCTGGTTGCACATGGCTATGAATACTACTGCAGGAACTGCAGCCTCCCACACAGGGCCAGATGGCTGCAGCAAAGCTAAGTGTAGGCCCATTCATGTAATGCTCATTCATGTAAGGCTCAGCTACAGGAGTGGCAAAACATGGTTTTCTACAAGGTGAAGCATAAGAATTGCTCTAAGTAGCAAGCAGCTGTGGGTCAGGAGGCAGGAGGCAAGTGGGAAAGGAACACGATGCCTTGGGGTCAGAGGAGATGCTGGTGAGGAGGGAGGCTGGATGGTGGCATGAAGCAACATCTTAGTAAATGACTGGGTTAGACATAGCTACATGAAAACCCTGGACCTAAAACAGTGGAGCTGTGTTCTCTCTGCCTGGACACCTCCACACTTCCCTAGGCAGACAGCCAGAGCTGCCAGTTCAGCCCTGACCTCAGAAGTGACCCGTATTGCAGGCAGGTGGTGAGCTCCTGTGGACCTTGAGACCGCCCCTGCCCTATCAGTGGATATTTCCCTTTGTCACCCAGGCAGACTGCAGACAAAGACCGTTTGTGTGAGAAGGCAGGGACGCTGTCCTGCCACTGCTGGAGACTCATCTTTTAAGCCAGGAAATCATGCAGAAAGGATGACCCTGCTCATCACAGGGCTCTTGAGAATTCAGGTCATCAAACAAGGGGGCCTGTGTCTGCTCGGGTATGTACCACCTGGGGTCCCAGCTCACCCAGCCTCCCAGCTTCTCCTTGGCCAAAAGGGAAAGGGGGTCCTCCTGCCTCTGTCACCTGCCCATACTGACTCATTGTGGGAGCAGAACAGGGAAAGGAGTCTGGGGAAGCACGAACAGCTCCGACTTGGAGCTGGGCTCCACATTGTTCCAGGAAAAGCAGGGACTTCCCTGAGCTTTATGACAAACCTAGCCCTGTGCTATTACTAACAGTTTTCTTTTCTGCAAGATAAAACAGTGGCTTCAGACACTGCCCAGCATACCAAGAGCAGGGCTCAGATGTCATTGCCTGATCATTCCTGACCTTATCAGCAGAACTAAAGAAGCAGATCAGCAGAGAGCTGGGGCCGCCACATCAGGACTCAAAGACGGCGATCCTGGTGTAAACTTCCCACCGCAGACCAGGCTGCACAGCAAGAGCAGCATGCACCGCGGTGACCTCTGTGCTGCTGGCCACTCGTACCGGTTGCCAGCCAGATGGAGCAGGGGACTGCCGGCTCCCGAACTGGAGAAGTGCTGTGCACCCAGAGTGGCAGGGAGACCACAGGACCCTTCCTACAGTTCCCAAGAAATAGCACACGTGGTCCAGGGCCCATGTCCACGTGCCTGAAGGTGCATGCAAGTTCCACTTACAGGAAATCCCTCCTCGCAGAGTCCAAACCCCCATACCTGCTCTCCTCCCCGCAGCACGCAACGGAGCTACAAGCAGAGCATCCCACGACCACCCACTCTGAGCCACGGCAGCACAAAGTGTCCACAGCCCGAAGAGGGCGTGGAGCGAAGGTACGCAGTTGTCGGTCTTAACCCCGGGTTCGCACGGCCGCTCGTGGTGGGGAGCGAGGGCGGGAGCTGCCCGGCAGGAGCGTGGAGCATCGGCCGCGGTCCCAGCGCTGCTGCCGGCGAGGCAGACACTTGTTGAGACCGGGTCGTGGTGCGCTCAACCCCGGCGCGGCGGGCAGTGCGCTCCTTACCTTCCCGGCGGATCATCGCTCCGCCGTGGCCGCGGGCTGCTCCGCTCCGTGCAAACCCGCGAACGACCAAGCCACCGCCCGCCCCGCCCGGCCGGGAGCCGCCTCGCCCGGCCGGGAGCCGCCCCCGGCCGCCGGCACCGCCTCCGGGAGCTCCGCGCCACCGCCGCTGTGCCCCGCGTTGCGGAGCTCGGAGCCCGCTGAGCTGCGGGGAGGCTCGGCCGCCGCTCCGGGAGCCGCGCCTCGCTCGGCCTCCCCTCCCTGCCCGGCCGCCCGCCCGGTGCCGCCCGCCGTCAGTAGGTGGCACGGAGCGAGTCCTCCCGGGCCGGTACTGTCCGGGCCGCGCCGGCTCCTCCTTCGGGCCGGCAGCGCCGCCGGCAGGGAGGGGTGCGGAAGGGAGGACGCAGGCGTGCCCGCCGCACTCCTGCGGGCTCTCTCTGCCGCTCCTCTGCTTTATTGACATAAATGGACAGCAACAAGTAAAACTGACACGATATCCCTCTCCGATGCCGAATCCCACTGGCTCCCTCTGCTGCCCTGGAGCAGCAGAAGGAGCGTGAGCTCGGTCCTGTTAGCCCCTGACACCCACCACCCCCAGCCCTGCTCCTCCTCTTCCTCGAGCAACAGGTATTAACTGCTGCATGGAGTGCCAGGACCTTGTCCCGTGAACATGAAGCCAGCAGTAGTAGGGACAGGATTTATGTCCAGAACGGGAGGGTGAAGAGCTTGACTTCTCCTTTGTCTTGTGAAAGCCACTCCACATCCCCCTTCCTATTCCTCAAGCCATGGGACAGGGCAGCCCCCAGGGGAGCAGCCCTTAAACCAGGTGCCCCATGCCTGGCTGCAAAGCTGCTGACAACAGGCAGAGGCAGCCCTTCCCCTGCACCAAACATCGACCCAAATCCCCGCTCCTGTCCAAACCCCAAGGAGAGATCTCAGGTCTCATAAATATTCTGCCCCTAGGCCACCCCGAAAAGCTTTAGTTATCGCTGCCAATGGGAAATGAGAAACCAGTTCCAAGTCTTTTCAGCTGAGGGCAGCTGTGGACCATGAAGGGAGCCCGGAAGGCCACGGTAGAAGTGAGGCCCGAAGGAAAGAAGCCTCAAAGCTGGCCTGAAGAGTGCTCTCTTGCTTGAGCTGTGCAGAGCTCTGGCTGCTCCTCCTCACAGCTGATGCAGGTGTCACTCTTGTATCAAGCTGTTGATCTTCGTGAGCAACACATCTGTCTCAGACTCTGAGGACACAGAGAAAAAAAAAGTCATTGTGGGCAGCCACCATCCTGTAGTGACAGGCACAGTAGCCTGAAAAGTAATCTGAGGATACTTGGGGAATGTGGGATTCCCTAGTGCCGTCCCACAGGGCTGCTTGGTAAGGGCAGGACAGAAGGAACTCCCTGGGCTGCGATGCCCTACCCCAGCCATCCCAAACCACTCTGTCATGTTTGGCTGGAGAAAGCTGCCTGGATGTCGGGGAGAGTCCCACAGACTGGCTCCAAGGAAGGGAAGCTCCTGTTCTGTGCGCACTCACCCGCTGGCCGTTTTCTGTAGGAACATTTCCTAGGAGACGGAATAGGACCAATATTAGCATGCAAGCCTGGTCTCACCATTCCCTCCCCTGAGCTGCCAGCTGGAGGTTGTGGGGCCCCAAAGTCCCAGAGAGAAATGCTCTCAGTGCCTGCACAACTGGTAAAAAGGAGCAGGACCAGGATCCCCCAGCCTCAGTCCACCAAGCCCTGGGACGAAGGGTGGGTTAGAAAAGTGTGAACTAAGGCATCCAGCAGCTTGAGGTAGGGTCAGGTCAGACCTGGAGATAAAAGCTGCCTCCACACACTTCTGTCTTAGTCAGACAGGAGAGGACCGACCCATGATCTGAGTCCAGAGAGGGGTGGCAGCAGGTTTGGGTCTGCACCAGCCACCCAGGGCACACTACAACCTCCCCCAACAGATCTGCCTCGGGAGGGGGGAAGGGGATCAAACCTACTTCATCAAGATGAAGGCCCAGATGATGATAAGGAAGGAAACACAGTCTACAACGATCCAGATCATGAAGTATGTGCTGCTGGGCTGTAAGGCAACGAGACCAGCCATTGAACACCAGCTAAGGGTAGTGTGCTGGGGCACAGCCCTGCCTGCTGTGCCACCCGTCCCTTCTACGGGGTCACATGTTCCCATGCCAGTAGTGAGCAGAAATCACTCTCCAGGCAGCTGCACAGGGCTGCTGCAAAAAGGGACACACAAGTGCCTGGGACACAGGGCGGTGGGGCAAGGTGAAGGATGGAGGGGTCACTTACAAGCAGCCAGATGGGGTGTTTCATCTCCTTCAGGACCTGGCAGGCGTTGGTGGTGACAGAGCTCACCCCTAAGCACCACAGCACGGAGAAGAGCCAGGGCTGGTTCACCACATACAAGTTGACAGAGATATTGTCCTGGTGGTACTGCCTGTGTGGGGACAGCTGTGGTCAGGATAGCAGACATCAGGGTGCCACCACACTCTGCACATCCAGAGGGGGCTGTATGTTTGGAATATGATCCAGCATTTGCAGCCACATGGAGCAACTGTCTGGAAATCCAGACTGAGGGCAGATTTGCTGGCAGGGCAGAGGACTGCAGCCAGCTCCATCCTCTGCACCAGCCCTGCCTGATAGGTGTAGTCTGGTTACAAATCTAAAGTTTTTAGTCTTCTAAAGTTCTGTTTTTTTGATGTTTTAGTATTCTGAAATTCTTTCTCAGCAAAAGAACATAAACACCAGAAATGTTTTTCTAACAATATCTATGCTGTACATTCCTTCTGAGAAGAAGGATCTCTCTTGATGTCCCTCTGGTTTGACCAATGTTGGTGAATGTTGTCCCTGAAAACGAGCCTTCTGATTTGTTTTAGTACAGTGGAGTCAGTTCTCATGCATTTTAAGATAAACAAAAATCATATTTACATTCCTTTGTAAAAGATATCACCTGATAGACTTCTCAAGTGACCAGTGAAGACAGAGAAGTAGTAACTTCTCTGTCCAATCTCTGATTACTGTCCAGAAACTTATATATATGAAGTCAACAATAAACTAGAAACTTCCTTTCTTCTTCTCTGCCTGAACACCTGTTGTGTGTGTTGCTGTGTGTTTCTATCTGTGTCACAGTAACAGGTGAAGAAGTTTGTCTTTCTCTCACCAATCACATCAGTCTGTAGAAAATTATATATAAGGGAGAACGATCCCTAATAAAAAACAATTTTACACAACCTTTGAAAAAAATCGCAAAAAGAATCTGTGTTGTGTGTTAATCCCACAGCGACAGATAGGGACACTTGTTCACAAGGCACACACCCAGCTCTTCTCAGAAGCACAAAAGTACTCAGCACCCTTACCTCTGCTTGCCCCTGGGACAGTCCCCAGACCCCCACAGCTCCCAGGTACTTGGACAAAGCATTCTCACTTGATCTCCTCAGAGCTCATGTCCTGGTAGGGCAGATTGACATGCAGTACTGGCTCCTTCTCATTCTCAAGTCTCTTCCGGCCATAGACGTGCTGGACACCTGGGGCCTGCTGTTTGACATCTTCCCTGAACCCATCTGGAAGCCAGAGGACCTAGGCAGGAGCCAGAGAAGCACATGCAGAGGAGAGGTGCTCCAGAGAGTTTGCTTTTCCAATATTCCCTTGCAGGTCCAGGCTCACATGGCCAGCTTGCTGCTTCCTGCCCCCCATCTCCACTTTCAGCTCCTCCATGAGGATCTCAGCCAGGACAGACTCCTAAGAGCTTGCCCCAGCCAAGAAATAAGCAGAGGTCCCACTAAAGGGAGAAAGCAGTTCCAACCTAGGAAATCTGCAACAGTTAAGTCCTTTCTGGATCCTTGAATGGCTCAAGAAGTGAATCCATTAATCCCCAACTCTGCAGCAAGAATGCACCTTGGATCAACATTATAGAAATCTTTCCTATGTCCCCTCCTGCTCTGCATTCCCAAAAGGTCAAGTAAGGTGATTTGAGTGCTGATTTGTCCCTTGAGGGCAGTACACATCCGATGCTGCAGGGGTTGGATGAAGCATAAAGGTAACACGGGAGGGTGCAGCAGGAGTCCAAGAGCTACAGGGAGGGGAGTGATGGAGAGTGGGAAGGTGGAAGCCTCAGCATTGTATTCCTGCTCATGCTGGCAGTGTTGGTCTCCTCCCTAGACTGAGTCATTGTTTACACACCAGGGTGGCCAGTGCTGGGAAACCAAAGTATTTGGAGGGGTCTGAAGCTGTAAGCATTAAACCCTAATTATTGGCAACTTCTCCCAGCTAGAGAACCCC
This sequence comes from Sitta carolinensis, assembly GCA_032173965.1. Taxonomy (NCBI): domain Eukaryota; kingdom Metazoa; phylum Chordata; class Aves; order Passeriformes; family Sittidae; genus Sitta; species Sitta carolinensis. The sequence continues at coordinate 19,705,806 of CM063286.1, forward strand.
ACACCTGGGCAGGGCTGCCCAGCAGGGATCACATATAAGGACGTGGTGCATGGGGTGTCAGGAATGGTCATTGTGGCTGGCAGGGCACCTCCCCCCATGGCAGGGGTGTGACAACAGGGCCTGGCAGGGGTGGGGTGGTGACCAGCTCACCTGCTTCAGCGGGATGCCTGACTGTAAAATCACTCCCAGGGTGACATTGACAAAGTTTTGGTAGTCACTGTGGTTCTCAGGCCGAAGGTCAAACATGATGGAGATGTTGCTCTGCTTAGCTGCCTCTAGAGCCTGTCCCAGGGACGGGATCCTCTGTTTGGCTGCCTCCTTGCGATCACCAGGAGAAAGACTCTGCACAGTGGGAAATGGCCTCCGCTATGAGGGTGAGAGAGGGACAGCCATCACAGGCAGACAACATGTAAGCGTCCACATCCCAAACTAGTGCCTGTCTCTGACTCTCAGTTTCCTACACTGGCTTCTCCATGTGCTCTCCAGTGCAGGCAGGCACAGGGAACCTCCCTATGCACATCCATAGGCACCTCTACCCTTCTCCCCACTAAAAACAGAATTCAAGCAGCCCCAACATCTGTGGACATTCAAAACTGCTCAGCAGTAGTTAGTCACCTTCTGGGAAGAGCCTGGCCACAGCTGCTTTCAAGCCCAGGCAGGCTGTGCAGCTCACAGCAAACATGAGACATTCCCTCTCAAAGCAGCCTCCTCCATGACTCAGCTGGGGAGTCAGAACAAACCCCAGTTTACGGCATAACCACACCCAAGGGATTTGTGCAGGCTATTGCACCCTGTCCAGGTGTCTGCTAGAACCAGTGTTCCAGAGGGAAGGTTCTGGAGCCCCAGGGCAGGGCTAATGCTTCACCACAAAATGCACCCATTCTTCACCAGCCACCCTAAGGACATTCCTGACCTCCAGAAACCAGCTGCCAGCATCCAGCTGCTGGAGGTCTGTCCAGTTGAAGGCAGTGCTGTTCAGGGCTGCCCTCTCAGGGAACACAGCGTGCACGTTGGTGGTCCTGGTGAGTTCCTCATCATGCATGAGGAATGGGACCCCATCAGCACTGGCAAAGGAGCACAGAGGAAAGCCATATGTTGTAAGCTGTTCATTTCTTATCCCTGTCCTGGCATTTCTAACCCTGTCCCAGCCACCTGCTAGAGTAACCCCCACCCTTATTCTACTTGTGGTCCTTTACACAAAAATGTGCACCTAGAGACCAAACCAGCAACCAAGCAGTTCCTTGTTCTCTGAAACAGCTATCTTAATAATGGGATTACATGAGATGAACTGCAGCCAGGGTCTATTTTCCAAGCAATACCCCTGCCTGACGGAGCCTCCCTCCCTGGAAGGCAATCTGTATGTAGAGGACAGAAACCCAGTACCTCTCAGATCATTGGGACACCAAGCTGAAGCCAGTCCCATACTGGGAAGGTGAGAGTGGCAGAGCCCTTTGAAAAGAGCTGCCTCCAAATTCAGGCTATATCAGTCCTCCAGGTGTCTTCCAGAATGTCCCCTGTGGGGGGTGACATCCCAGGATAGAGACCCCTTCCTCTCTCTGAGCCACGTTACCTCACCATGACGTCTGTCTCAAAGACTTGCACATCACAGTCCACCGCCTTGTGCAGTGACATGAGGGTGTTCTCAGGGGCCAGCTGGAAAAATGAATGGTGTTAGTGCAGAGAACATGGGCAGGATAGGGCAGGAGGCAGGAACTCATCCTGCCTGGATGCACCCAGCAGCTTGGCTGGGCTCTAGGACAACCACAGTGTGCCTGGGGCGACCTGGGCATGGTGGGGGGATGGAAAAGGACTGGGGATAGACAGCCAGAGCCTGCCTCGTCCCTGCTCCCTAGCCCACACTACACAGCCAGGCTTTCTGCCGAGAGTCACATGCTCCTGGTCCAACAGCTCTCCAGAAGCAGCTCTGTTCTGCAGCTGCTGCATCCCCTTCTCACCCTGTGCTCACCCAACCTCCAAGTCTGAGCAGCCCTGGCTGCTGTGGGGACCCCACTGTTCTGGGCTGGCCAGAGCTTGTCCAGGCCAGTGGCCACAAGGATCTGTGCCTCACAGCCAGGCACAGCCTGGCTTTTCTTAGTGGAGCAGCCTGTCTCATCCACCCTGACCACTGCCAGGGTGCTGGTAACTCACCATGGGTGCTCCTCGATGGCCAACTAGAGCTGGCTTGGGGGGCAGCTGGTTCTCCTCCATGATGCAAGGGGAGGTGATTCCCAAGGGAGCCAGGTATAGTGCAATCATTGCTGCACAGTACACAAGCAGCAGAATCACCCTGAGACCTGCAGGCAGAAACAGAAGTCAGAGGGGAATGAGGTACAGAGGAAGTATTTTGCAGGTCACTAGGAATAAGCCAAGGCTGCTTCACCTGGCATTAACCTGTCATTGCCCTAGGCCAAACATTGCATCCCAGTCTCAGGAACACTGTGGATTTATTCTTGTCCCACTACATGTCCTTGCATCCCAACTCAGCACTTCTTTATTACTCTGCCACCTGTAGCCCTCCTCAGCTGCAAAGCAGGACAGGCTGAAGCTGCAACAAGGGCTGGTAATGAGAAGGAATCGAGCAGGCATTACCACCACACTGGGGACCTGTTCCCACTGCACTGATGTTCCCTGAGCACCACTCTGCCGACAGTACTGCTCAGCTGGGTGACAGGAAGCAGGGCACCAGCCAAGGGGACTAGTGGAGACCTCAGAGGAGGATTACCTGTATTGTGGGTGCGGTAGATGAAGCTGACCAGGGGCCAGGCAAGGAGCGTCATTCCCCCCACAGCTCCAATGTGCAGGAAGGGACCTGTTGCCTGGGGAGGCAAAAAAACCCAGGGTGTCAGCCAGCACCTGTCCCCAAAATACACATGCTCCAATGCCAGGGATCTGCCTCTGCAGCCAGTACTGCCGGAAGATCCAGAGGGAGGGACAGCTCCTGGGGGACAGAACAGATTCCCTGCTCTGGTCCAGCCACCATTCATCAGTGGTAGCAGCTGCTTCAGATGGGACTGCAAGGGCAGAAGGAGCACCTTGCCTGGCCACGCAGCAGAAGTCAAGGGCAGGGAATTAACCCTCAGTGCACACAGCTGTGCTGGGGGCTTCAGACAGCACCCTTCGGCTCAACCCCACAGGCCAGGCACTCGGTACAGCGTCCCTGCTATCGAGGTGACTCACCTGCAGGGAGATATGTGCACTTTTCCACTCCTCCGCCCACTTTATTCCCAGCCCTGTGAAGGCTGCAGCCACCACGACGGCAGTTAGGATTAGAAGGATCTGTGGGGCATGCACAGGGCAGTTAGGGCAGCACACAGCATCTTGCAGGTCAGGCAGAGTCCTCCTCATCCCTTCCTTATGAACCCCTGCAAGCTCTGATACCCTGCTTTCCCCATCTGGGTTTGCAGCTGAGCTCTGTACTCCATGCTTTGGCACTGGGAATATTCCCATCCCAGAGAAATGTGGCTGAGGAACTGACAGCTGCAGCCGTGCTCAGCCCGGACACACAGCCACTTAGTGGGGTCACAGCAGCCATGCACATCCCCAGTAGGCTGGTCTCAGCTTCTGAAGGTGCAAGGGCAGCCAGGGCAGGCACCATCTCCCCGCACCCCCAGTCTCTTACCTTGTGCACCCAGTGTAGCTTTAAGGGCTGGCCGCAGATCTGCAAGCACAAAGCAAGGACCTGCAAGGGCAAGGAGCTGTCAGAACTGGGCTGTACCCCACACCTCACAGGGCATGGGACTCAGCCACAGAAGCTTGGGCCCCCTGGCTCAGGCAGGGGCTCTGGCCTTGCTCAGGCTGACCCGTCTCCAGATGCTGCAGGCTCCTCCCAGCTCATGGCAGCCTGTGCTTAGCACAGATCCATTCCCCCCTAGTCCAGTGAGATCAGGAGGACTCACCAGAAGCACAGATGAGTAGCTGATCAGCACAGCCGTAACTATGAGCAGGACCAGGGACCAGTCTAGCCACAACTTCCTCTGCCTGAAGATGAATCTGCCAGAAAAGGGGAGGGTCAGAGGTGCAGGGGTGACGTGGGGAACAAGGCCGGTTGTGGGATCCTACTCACTCGTTGAAGTTGTGGAAATCATTGAGGATGATGATAGTGAAGTAGAGCCACACCAGCGTGAAGAGGAAGACGCAGAAGAGAAAAAGGAACCAGCTGCAGTCATACTGAAAGCCAGAGATGAGAGTTATGTACATACCCTCAGGGTACCTAGGCCCCAGTCAGGTTTCTGGGACCCATGGTTATCACCCAGGCAGGTGATAACCAACAGGGAGCAGGGGTTGCAGCAAGCACTGGCCCAAGGGTCCAGGCACTGAGCTGCCCCATGGAGAGGGACCAGAGCTACCCTGCCTGGCTCTTTTGGCTGGATCCACACTACAGAAAGATGGATCAGCATGTTCTACAGCAAACTAAAAATCTACCTATGTCAGGCTGAGGAGAATAGTCCCTGTGGCAAGACTGTCTCCTCCCCCGTGCAGCACTCCATGGCAATAGGCTGAGGCTTTGGACATAAGAAGGGGCAGGAGCCAGGTCCCACTTCCTTCTAGCTGTATGATCTGTGGGCTGGGCAGAGAGGGGTGCAGGGCCTCAGAACTGCCACGATAGTGGTGAGTCTGCAGACTGGGTCCAGCTACATTGTCCCCAGCCACCAGTCCCATGTGTGTGGGGGAGGTGAGAGGTGCCACAGGTGCCAGAGGGACACCTAGCAACTCAGACTTATTTGTACATTCCTAGCAAGATAGGACAAGCAGCAGTAGAGTCACTCCCATGGGAGTCAGAGACCTCTGAGAATCCCAGGGCCTTACCACTCCCAGGTTAAAAATTGCTGGGGACACCCGCCTGGAGGAGCCACACCCAGTCCAGGAACTGTGTCTCCCACGTGCCTGGCCAGGTGCCCTGGGACCTGCTGCCTGCTCAGCTCTACGGCTCTGCTCTGCTCCAGGCACGTGCAAGCCCCACTTGTGCAGACGCACACTAATGCTGCTCTACCCTTCTTGCCATCAAGCAGGAACATAGTTCACCCTTCTCTCACTGCTCCAGGCTAGAGCAGTTCCTGGACAGTGATGGTGCCAGGTAGCATCCCAGCTTTCCTGGGGCTTGGCCCTGGGAAGCAGGAGCCAGCAGCAAGAGGTCAGCAGCTCAGTGTCTGGGCTCAGCATCTCAGCCAGAGCCCTTCCCCACCACAGCCACTGCTCTGAGATTCCCACAAAGGGGCTGGCAAGCCCCAGCTCAGCATCACTCAGGGATCACCTTGGTGGTTCTCAGGCCCTTCCTCTTCTCCTTCTTGGCAGTGATCCACTGGCAGCTGTAGGGGCAGAGCAGGCAGGTGGCACAGGTAGAGCAGCAGCCAGGGGGGTCTGCCATAGCAGCAGACTGTCCCAGAGCAATGGTCAGGTGTCCTGTGAGGGATACACACAGTGCGTTGGCACAGACCTCCCAACACACTGACCCCACCCAGTGGGGATGGAGCACTGAAGCATTTTGTGTCCAGGTACTCTGGCAGGTGGCCCAGAGTGCTGGGACATAGTGGGGCTGCTGGTTGTGTCCCCAGGCAAGGCATGGTGGTAGTGCAGGGTGCAGCCCAACCTGTTCAGCAGGCAGTGCTGGGACCCTTCATCCAACAAGCTGGAGCAAGCCTGGAGCTGGCAGGGAGCAGGGCCTGCTCCCCAGCCCAGGGTTCAGCACTCTGCCTGGGATCCAGGACCACTGTGCAGGCTACAGGGGCAAGCAGCCTAGCCAGTCAGCTTGACAGCAACATTGCACCCAGGATTCCCCACCTGCAAGCACTGTCCAGCACCATGCCATGGCCTGGGGCTCCTTCTTGCAACAGCCTGGGAAGTTCCTGTTCTCATACCTAAGTCCAGGTCCTCACTGATACAGCACCATCCTGGCAGCCCCTGAGCTCAACCTGCACAACAAGGAATCCCAAGTGTGGCTGGAGGAGCTGCAGCTGAGCAGGCACTGGATGGCTTTGATCCAAGTGCTTGTCGGGGAACCTATTTCTACAGTCACAGAGATCCAGGCTGGGTGCAGGACCACCTCTGAGTTCCCCAAGCACTGGGAAGGGGAGGGAGCCAGGATGCTTTGCTGTGATCCCGATTCCTGGTGTTTAGGCTGGAAGCCTAAAACAAGGTCTTCCTCGATCCATCTCAAGAAATCCCATCTTTACTATTGCTTGTCCTGCTGTGGAGCTGTTCCTCCTCCTCACTCCAACCTCCCCAATAGGCCAGGCACACTATGCAACACTATCACCCTGCTGAAGAAGCCTGGCTGAGGCATGAGAGCCAGCTGACCACATCCTCCCAGCCACATCCTCTCCAAAGCCGGAGGGAATGGTGTGCCTCATAGAGCTGCATCATAGTCCCATTCTAATCTGGGCTGTGTAGAGAGGGAGCAGAGCTAGCCCAGGTCCTCCCTGGCTCTGCCATGCCCTAGATATGGCCAAGGTCATCCTGGTCTCCCCCTGTAACAGGGCAGCACTCCAGCCTGTCACCTTGCTCCTAAATACCACCACTATGGGGTTCTCCAGGGCCAGGGTGCACAGCCTGCCCCAGCACCCACACAGAGCACAGGGTCATGCACAGGGAGGTACTACCCTGAGAGCAGGACCCTATCCCTGGCCAGGCAGCCTCTGTAGGCTGAGGGACATCAGGGGGCTGCCATCAGCAGGTTCAGCCAGCCAAGGCAGAGGATGATGAGCAGCAAAACAGAGCCCCACATCTGCTGCCCCCTCCACCTTCTAGGCACCAGGCCAGCAGCTGTGACCTGCTCAGTGATGGCACTGAAGGAGTCAACCTTAACATAATACCCAAAGCCATAGGTCCAGATATTTCCCTTCCTGATGCCCAGGGACTCTGGCTACAGGCTCATACCGCTGCTGTCACCAGAAGCAGTCACCACTTCCACCAGGGACCAGTGGGCTCAGCCAGCCTTCACTTGGAGTCACCCTGTCCCCTGTCACTGCTCACATGGGCAGAGCACTGGTGTCAGCAGCTCCCGGCAGGCTGCCATACAGGGTACACAGTAGAGGAGGAGTGGCTGTGGGCACCAGCTGCAATTCAGCACTCAGCTGCTCCAAGGGACTGTTGCTGCCAAGACTGGAGCTGGGCAGAGAATGGCACAGGACTGGTCACAAATCTGCCCCAATGGTGCTGTCTGGAGGGAAATGCCACCCTGTTCCTCCAGCTCAGAGTGCGACTGCAGCAGTAGTGTAAGTGGTTATGGCACAACAGCCCTGCATAGGATACACATCCCAGAGAGAGAAGGCACAAGCACACACCAGACCTGCTCAGCTTCTGATTCAGCGGAAGAGCAGTAGAGTAGGAGCTGGACGCCCATCACGACTGGAAGGACCCCTCCTTTAGATCCCACCAAACAAACCCCACAGCACACTCACAGCGCTACTGTGTGAGGCACAGGGAATCTGAAGGGGTGACAAATCCATTGCCAGTCACTTACACGGCAGCGTGTGCTGGTAGCCTGAAAAGGACCTCTGTGCCGCAGGGGTGCTCGCCCAAGGCAACCAGGTGGCCATACACAGATCAACATCCCTTGTCCTGAAGGAGGCGAGCTGAGCCAGCCCAGGCTGTGTATCACCGGACAGGTCAACAGGAGCTGGTGCCTAACCCCGCTGTTCCCTTTCCTCGTAGGACGGAGCACAGAACATGGGCTCGGCATGGGGCATAGCGTGACCACAAAACAGCAAGAGCAGCACAGCCTGGCCCAGATCCCCCACTCTCAGTCTCATGCCCGGGCAGCCAGTCGTGGGCTTCCCGTTCCCGCTCTCCAGATCTTGGAAACAACACAGGCAACCCCCTTCCTTCCCCCCTCAACTTCCCGCAGAGCCGGGATGATTACCCACTCCCGGTGCCGCCCTGTCAGCTCTGGTGGCGCAGGACAGCACTCCCACGCGGCAAGGACAACCACCCCGGGACAAAATACCTGCTCCCCGCGGATGTCGGGCTCCCGCAGCTGGGCCAGGTGAGCTCGGGGCTGCGCTTTCCCCGAGCCCATGCGTGCCAGCACTCAGCTCCCGCTGCGCCCACACCCTCCTGGGTGTGCCCGTGGCCCTGCGGGGCGGCCGCGGCAGGTCCGCACAGGCAGCAGAGGCGGGCAGACTGCGAGCGGAGCGGGGGGCTGGGCTGGGGTCAGGGCGGGCCCCGCCGGCCCCGGTGCAGCCTCGGAGAGAGGGGGAAGGGCCCTCGGGGCAGTCACGCGTCGCAGCGCAAAGGAGTTTGCAGGCAACCCACGTCCAGGCAGACGGAGACTCCAGGGAAAGCTCCCAGGAGATGGAGGCAGGGCTTCGTGCATCGCCGCGCCTTTGAGCAAGGGGCTGTGGGAGCCCCTCGGACAAAAAGGGACTTTTCCCGGCAGAGGAAGCCCGAACAGACACATCTCAGGTCACCATGGCTGGCTCGGCAGACACACCGGGGCATACTTTGCAGGCAGAAGCACAGAAGTTAAAGTGCTCTTCTTGCCTTGAGCCGAGAGAAATCCTTCCGACCTAGTGCATCTGAACTTTGCTAAAGCAGCAGATCAAAGGAGGCTCCGGACAGGCCTGATGCCACCTGAAGATGGATGGGCCGATGCCTTCCATCTTCTCACTCCCTCCCTGTGGCACAGCACAGCTGTGTCTCCCCCACGCTCTGCTCCAGGTTTCTGCTCCTGGCGAGCCACGATGCACGACAGGCACTCAAGACTTTTCTGCATCAGTTAATTGATCTGTCATTGCCTGTGATCTCAGGGGACCCCTCTGATCTTCTGCCACTTGCAAGGGACCTGAGAGAGCTGATTTACAGGGAGGTGAGGGCATTCTGCACTGACATAGCAGCTGCCAATTTAGGCAGAAGCCTCGGCGCTCAGCTGATCCTGTTCCACACTCTTAACAGCTTCGGCACAACTCCTTGAACAGCTCCATGAAATGTGCTCATTAAGGACTCATCAGTAGAGGGTCTGGAGCACTGCAGGAGGGTTTGTGCTGAAACACACGTTGCTCTGCACCCAGAGGAGTAAGCTGAAAGCATTGCAATGGCTGTGAATATCGCTCAGACAAGCAAATAGCCCTACACCCCAGATTTTGTCAGATGTGAGCTGTTTGGCAGTGCGGATCACCTCCTGCATCTGTGTATTCTGCCGGCTCTGACACAGAGCAGCCGCGCTGCTACATGGAAGAGGAAAGCTGTCCTAGTGGACCTGCGCCCCAGGAAAGTGCGTGGTATGCAGAGAACCCGTTTTATGGGGTAGAAGATTGACTGTCAGGGATTGGATTGCAGGTTTTAAGGAGATGAAGCGACCACTGAAGTGAGGTGAAGGATCACTTAAAGCTAAGAACGTCTTAGGCAGTGTGTAGGGGAAAATCGAGCATGAATAAAGAGACCAAGGAGGTACTGGAGGAGGGGAGGTTGCAACAGAGCTCCGGAGATCCAAAAGCTGTGGATTTTAGTGGTGTGAGGCAAAGCTTATGAAGAGGCACGCCGGGCAGACAGAGCAGCGAGACAGGCGGCTCCCCGGGGGTCTGGCCACCATCGGCCGCGCCGGGAGGGAGCCCATTTCTCCGCGGAGCCCAGCTGTGCCCGCCCGGCCCCACACAGGGGGCCCCATTTCCGGGGTCCTCCCCGCCACCGGCGGGCGCGCTGCCCACGCCTGCAGCGCCGCCTGTGCCCGCGCGAGGGCGGCAGCGCGGCGCGCAGCCCCTGCCGCGCCGCCTGGGGCTGTGGGGACGCGAGCGGCGGTGCGGCCGAGGTGAGCCATGTCGTGATCCCCGCCACGTGAGGCGGCCCCTATGAGCCAGGGCGGACGCTTCGCAGCCGTGGCTGCGAGGGGCGAGAGCTATGCTGGGTGCTGGCACGGGGGGCGAGAGCCGCGCGGGCACTGCCGGGGCCATGGCCACCACACTCAGCCCGCGCTGCTGCTGCGGAGTGCCTGAGGTTCGGGTCTGTACAAAAGAACAGGGCTGATCTGAGTCCGGGGGTGCGATCCAAAGGACAGGGTTGGGCCCAGGGTGTGCCACACAAAGAGCAGAGCAGAGCTCAGATTTTATGCCCAGAGGACACAGCTCGGCTCCGGGGTGCGACACTGAGCCCACAGACTGACATAAACACGGGCGTCCTCGCCATCCACTTCACTGCTAGCTAAGACTCATCTCCAGGAGCCAAGTCGCAGATGAACAGTTGAAGCTAAAAACCAGAGTGGTTTTTATGAAGTCAGAGGCACCAGAGTTAGGAGGGAAAAGGAAAGAAAATAATGTTCCTGTCAACACAGTTGAATAAGCTCACACATAACATCGTGTTGCATTGATGTAGGTAGAGTTTGTGTCCTGTGTTCACTTGTGAAGGTGCATCTGTGACAGTTCTTTTAGATTATGACAAAGTGATGAAAACTCAGAGAGGAATGGTCTAAGTAAGCAGAGAAAGTTATGTAGGTGTATTACAGTGCAGAGGATGTTATTTCCCTAGATCCTGAACTTGGTGGGTAGAGCAGGTATTTTCAGAACATGTAAATGACTTAATAGCTTCCTGTTAGGTTCCTGTTTGTCTACTGAACTGGTCACAAAGTAGTTTTTCCTGGGGGAAAAAAAAAAAAAAAAAAAAAAAAGGCAAACCATTGTTTCAGTTTCACTGTTTCTCTGCTAACACTTTCAAAGCCAGTGGCACAGACCGTGCTTCCACCTCAGCTAGTAGCAGACCTACATAAATTGATAGACCAAGGCAATGATCTCCATCATGAATCTAAAGTCACTATTTTCTGTTAATCTGCAGTAATATAGATTTTGCTACATTTTGGAGTTGTCCTGCATAGGCACATTAAGAAAATAAGTTGTGTGATATAACTAACCAGACAAACTGCCTGCTTAATGGGAGGGTGTATGATCATGGCACTAGTCTCAATTTTTTTCCTAAAGGCCAGAAGCTTATAATATACTAAGTCTGTGGTGAACAAGCTTTGAGTCAGATTTCTTTTTCCTCTCCAAAAGTGGGTTTAATTGAGGAGATATGGAATGCAGATTGTAAGAGTATTATTCATCTTGAGGAAGAACCTCTGTTGATGACTGTACTTATTTCAGTTCTTATCATGGAGTTTGTATGATACAAGGCAAATCACTTGACCCAAACTTTTCACAGGTGGTCCTTAAAGGTTTAATTTCCCGTGTACTTGAAAACAGCATGGAGCAGATTTTCAGGAGTGCTAATCATTACCTGCTGTAACTGAGATGCGTGATAGGAGCCCTGAGGATCAAATGCTGTGTGTTAAGCATTAAAGCTGCACAGTAGCAGCAGATTCACAGCTTGGGCACTGTACCAGTGCAGTGTCTAGCCCCAGTGCTTTTGTAGGAATCCCACACCCCTCAAGGCTTTATAGAGATTTATTAAGGTACAGAGAAGGCAAGACCACAGTAGATCATAGAATGGCCTGAGTTAGAAGGGACCTCAAAGACCATCCAGTTCCAATCCTCTTGCAAGGGCCAGGGACACCTTTCTCTAAACCAGGTTGCTCAGAGCCACATCCAACCTGACAAGTTCTTCAAGGGATGGGGCAGCCGCAGCTTCTCTGGGCAGCCTGCCAGTTCCTCACCACCCTCACAGTAAAGAAATTCTTCCTAATATCTAATTTAAACCTGCTGTCTTTCAGTCTGAAGCCATTCATCCTGGTCCAGTCACTCCATGATCTTGTGACAAGTCCCTCTCCATGTTTCTTGTGGGCTCTTCAGGTACTGGAAAGTCACAGTAAGGTCACCCAGATGGCTACTTTTCTCTAGGCTGAGCAATCCCAATTCTCTCAGCCTTTCCTCCTAGGAGAGGTGTTCCATCCCTCTAATCAACTTGGTGACTTCCTCTGGACTCGCTCCAACAGGTCTGTGTCCTTCCTGTGCTGGGGACCCTAGAGCTGGAGGCAGCACTGCAGGTGGGGTCTCACCAGAGTGGAGCAGAGGGGCAGGATCCCCTCCCATCCCTGCTGCCCATGGTGCTTTTGTTGGCTTTCTGGGCTGTGAGTGCACATGGCTGGGTCATATCCAGCCTCTCATCCCCTATCATTCCCAAATCCTTCATGTCAGGATAAGCAATAGTTAATATGTTCAGTAAGTTTTATACTACAAAATATAGTTCAGAAATAATTTTTAGGCACAGTGTCATGTCATATCTAAAGAAAAATGAAATAGAAAATTCAAACAGGCAACTCCTGCTTTCATTCAAAGAAAAAATTAGTTATCTGATTTTGATAGTTATGTCTGAGACCTGCCTTGTAAGACATGTCATTGTTCATTCATGATTGCAAGGACCAAAATATTTGGGTTTGTTCACAGGTAGCTCTTTCTTTTTGGAACTTTTTAGTTTGAAGATATTTATCATTTGTCATTTCCTAATTACCTCATTGCGTACTTAACTGAAATCACACTAACAAACTGAAGGCAAATCTTAAGTATTAAATTTCGCATGCAGCAAAAGGCACGTTCACAGGGTACACTCCCATGCAATTTTGCATCTTAATTGCATATCTTTGTATTTTGTGTCATCTATATAAAGGAAGTCAACTAATTTAATTATAGCACAACTGTTTTTTCTAATAAGTCAATTTCCTTTATAGGGATAATTCTTTACTGGAAGTTAAATTGTAGGCATAAATTACTAAACATGGCAACACTGATATTCTGTAGATCTGGTTTCACATGCTCTGCATGGCAAAGCACTTGACCAGTGGTGTATGTTATTTTCTGATCAGTATTTGTGGGTTTTTTCCCCAGGGAAAAAAATACGAGATTTTACTTTGGCTACTACTGCCATTGCTCTACTACAAAAACATTTGCAGTTTGTTTTTTTAATACTTACTAATTTTTAAGACATCCCATTATATTTGCATTATTTTTGCCTTGACTGTGGAGTATTTTCTCCTACTACATGTCTAATTCCTGCTCAGAGCTACAGTTACTATAGAACAGCATTTTCCCTCCTATCAGCATGTAAAAGCAGCTGCAATATCACTTGTATTAAGTCATGCTGTGGAACACAAAATTGATTTGTTGCTTGAGCTGCCTTTCTCTGCTCACAGTTTCAGAAGCCTCCCATGAGTCATTACCACTCGCTGATTTTACTGTGAAGGCGCAAACTTTGTTTCAGCGTTAGTGGGGAGCCAGCAGCGAGCTACATAGAATAAGACCCTGCAGCATCATTCGTGTCAAAAATGAGCTGAAGTGCTTAACAAAGAAAAGTTCAAATCTCAACTATAACAAGGACCTGTTAGGATACGGCCCAAGCTGCAGAGCACCTTAATTGTTTGCTTTGTATTAAGGTATTGACTCAGACCCTAGTTGAGGTCAGTCCTTGCTCAAGGAGCATCCCATCGAATCCCCTATAAGCCTTACCACTTATGGGAGTCCCTCCTATCTGTAAATCCAGGCAGGGAAAACAAAGCCCTCTCACACACCTCCTTTACTATCACTTTCTTATACTCAGCAGGCTTGTTTGAGGGTAACAGTTCTGTGAGTCACAATGTGCTACAGTCATTAATGCTCCCACTATATTTTCAGCACTACTGTGTTTTTTCTCTTAATACCTACAAGTTGTTGGTATTACACAACTTTGCAGAGCTATTAGAGTCTATCCTGTAGCCTTTAGAAAAACAATTAATTATATTAGATGCTTCTATGAAAGCCACTTTACCCTACACATAACTATATTTTGTGCTTTATAGTAACTGTAAACTACTAAATTAAATACTGAAAAAGACCCCCAACAAAACCACAAAAAAGAAGCCCCTGAAACCAAGAAAAGGCCCCAAATGGCCCCACTTACCAGGCAGAAGTAATTCCTTATCTTACACTCCCTGCTGTATAGAAGTAACAGCTGTTTGCTATTGCCAAATTTATAGGAGCAGCCTCCAGAACTGTGCTAAGGGTGGGTTTATATAAGGGCCCTGGCTAGGGAGTGGTTGGTAATGGGGTGGAGCTGTGGGGTTTGTATAGCCTGAGTTGGTTGGTGGTGTAGCTGTGTTGTAGTAAAGTCAGTATGTGGTGTTGCTAGAAGAGAAATAGTTATTATTTATAATGATAGCACTTTGGGTCTAGAGTGGTTAGTTGAACTTTATCTAAGTATAATTTCCTTGCTATTTTTATTTATGAATTATTGTCTTGTACCTATTTAAGGTCTTTTCTGCCTTTAAGGTTCTTTGGATACAAGCTTTTCTTATTTCTTTAGTATAAATAAAACATTACAGTTCTTAAGGAATAAAGGCTTTAGTAGTGTCTAGCATCTATTTTTTTTACTTAACCATTACAGGTACCTACTGTGACTTTCTGTAATGGCTCTGTTTTAGTTGCTACTATGTGAACTTCCTTCTGATCCTTTAACTAGTGCAGAGGGTTGTGGGGGGTTTTGAGCTAGTGGTCTTCATTTGTGTTAATTTCCTTTATATCGTTTCAGAGCTGCAGTGTAATCAATATCTCCAGCGTTTAGCTTTTGCTGTCTCTGGTTTCCAATACTCAGTATTTAGAGACAAAATACTTATTTTTGGAGATAAAGGTATCTGCCTCAGGCAGCTGAAGGTGTTTCTGCAGTTTTGAGCTTAACACTTTAAAGTTTAAGCTTTTATGATTTGTATTCTCTGAAAACTACACTGCAAGAGATCCTTGATGCTTTTTCAGGTGGAGTGGTTGACAGCATGGAAAGGATTGACATTGTGTCTGAGCTGTTCTGATGAAGAGTTACCACTAGAACATACAGTAGGTATATTTTTAATTTTTTGTGGGTTTTCTGGAAGCCCACCAACTTGTTCCTACTAAGTTTTAATTAGATATTTGAAATAATTATAAAATAATCAAATCATGCTTTTAGGTAGTTTTGCTTTTGAGTCAGTAAAAGCTTCACAGATTCAGACGTTATTAAGACCAGTTAAATAGTAACTTTGGAGGCGGTGTACTTAAAACAGCATGTGTGTGTCTTTAGTTTCCATCTTTTTTCCTAGCTTCATTATGTTTTAAATTCAAGTTCATGCAGTTACAGCTTGTGCACTTAAAAAATATGCCAATTGCTTTCCCCCACAATGTAGCTTGTGATAAAATTTCCTTTTATAATTTTTTCCAAGTTGTTTTTGGGTTTTGCTGTTAATTTAAGTATTTGATCCTGTGTCCTGGACAGAATGCATTTTGCATTGGGAAATAAAACCAGACTTAAAGTTCTTCTCTCCTGTGTTGCAGCACACATACACTAATAATTGCTGAGAACATACAGGCATCCCTGTGTAGTGCTTTCTGGATAACATACTTAAGCAGAGATCTACTGGCTGTTTCTAGAGCTTACCTTATCTGAAGGAGGTGCTTGAGTGCACAGAAGAAGTTCTGGTCTTCTTTGGCAGAACTGGGCTGGTCTGTGCCTTACAAATGTATGATGGGTTTGGAATTTGTGCAGCTGATGCAGAGGGCGATCTCCCATGTTGATTATTGCAGGGTGATGCTGAAATAGGATGGTTTGTTGACTGTAATCCTGAACTCCAGCACTGTGAGGAAAAGAAGCCCACCTGTGGAAAAAAGTCATATGCAGCAAGCCCTGAGAGGGCCTTCAGTGGCTGAAATGGTTGTTGAGATGACAAATGCCACTCATAAGCTTGCAGCTGTCATTGAAGCTACCACCACAACTTGTACCTCATTGCATTAGAACTGTAGGATACATACAGCTATGGGAGGAGGGTAGGTGATTGTTGCCTCAGGTGCTTGCACTTGCTTGCCTTGTCAGGTGCAGTTGCTGATAGATGGCTGTGAAGAGCTGAGACTATGCCTAGCTCAGCATGGAGGGCTTGTCTTGGCACTTGGGCTGTTTTGTCACTGTCAGGCTTTGTTTCTGGGTTCTGCAGATTATACAGAAGTAGACCAAGTACTGCATGTGTTTGAGACAGCCCTTAAATGTGAAGTCTGGCATAGAAGAAAGCAACATGCTGGTCGGCAAAACAGATTAAAAAATGATAGGGAGAATATAGGGGAGTGCATTCTGGATGAATCTGAAATGAACAAACCTTAACTGGGATGTGGCAGTGACTGAAGGTTTGCTGAGAGGTTTAGTTGTGTGATTAGATAGCAGGAGTAAAGCTGCAGAGCTTAGATGGATATTGCTGGGACCTTGTGTCCAGGTGGAGTTGCATGGTTCTGGTGTGTTGGGGGTGTTTGTCAAGGATGTTTTTACTTCTCAGATCAAGGCTTTTGGCTAATGAATGTATAGTTAGCAGTTTAGAAGCATTTACTAAAGTAATAATGTGTGTTTCACTACTTTGTGTGCATTATGTAGGTGTTTTATATTATGGTAAATTCTGAATGATCCTCTCTGGGCGTTGGTCTCTTGGTTAACAGAGCTAGGTAATGTGACCACTAATATTTCTGTGAAATATTCTAAGTACTTTTTTATGAAGTTTTTTTTTCTGTTGTGTGAAGCCTAGATAAAGTGTTATGTTTTCTGTACCTATAAAATGCATGTAAACACATGACAAAATAAAGACCCCCACCAAAAGCCAAAACACAAACCCCAAACTTGCTCTAAGTAGAGGTGGCAGGTAACAGCCTGACTGCAAATGTTAAATTAGCTGATTTTGTCACTTCAAGAGTGTGGTTGCATTCAGTCACAGAGGGATGAAGCATTTGGAGATCTCCCTAAATGGCAGAGGACTGGTAACCCAGATGATTCTTTCTGGTTCTTTAATTTCCTACCCCAGTGTCTTGTATTGTTGGAGTTCCAGGGCTGTCCTTTCCTGTTCCCTTTAGATAAGTGCCTGCCCTTTTATAGACTCCTCAGTCCTTGAGGAATGCAGTGGGATTGTTGAGAACAAAAGTGGGCTGTGTTGTTTTTTTGTGTTTTTTTTTTTGTACAAGAGCACAGGCCATTCCTATTGGTGTTCTGAGTCAAGGGACTGTTTTTGCCAACCTGTGGTGGCAGTGAATGCAAAAAACATCTCTTGCTGCCTCTTGAAGTGTGTAGTGTGGATCCTTCTTGTGCAGCAGACACTTCACCTATGTCAGGTAGTTGGTTTTCCCTTCTGTGAGTGAAGCTGTGTGAGTGAAAGCCAGGGCCCTAAAAATCCCTGACATCTGCATCCTAAATTGTATTCGGAGTATTCAGGAAGGAACTCATCTGAGATTAAATGGAATGTGAAATGATGTTTAGCTGGGAAGACTGTGGATTTTCTGCTGATGATCAGAAGGAAAGCAGTTTCTGATAATAAAGCATTGTGTTGAGGAAACTTAAACAGATACTTAATGGTGCTTCTGTATTCAATGTGAAACATGCAAATGAGGTTGCCAGATGGCGCAAGAGAAACTCTCATAGATTCTAGCAAAATAAATAACACTTCTTGCAGTGAAAGTCAACAATGAGCAGAAATACTTATAATGCATTGTTTAACAGTATTAGGATATTAATAAACAAATAATAGATCCCAGGCTAATCTGTCACTCCCAGAGGGAGGTGCCAACATCTCAAGTATTGACAAAAGTTTGATCATGGATTATTTAATTTCTCAGTTCATCATTAAGCAATAAAATTAATGACCCCTATTTGAAGGAATTTGTAACTTGAGTCTACTCTACTTGAATAGGTGTCCTCAAAACAACCGTGAATAGAAAAGTTCAGGTATGTGTAACTACGAAGAAGTGTAAGTAATCTTGGAAAGCTGCCAAGGTCTTAAAAAAACAGACTGAGATACTTATTCTATATTGAAAGGCAGATCATACTGATGACTTTGAGAGAGTATTTGCTCTTGATGAAATGAAATTTTTTCTTATCCAGGTCTTCTATACTTTCTAGGCACAGCATGCATTATTGCGTGTATTATTACTTGATTATTGCACTTGCCTGGAAATTACCATGATGAAACCATTTAAATTCCTACACACTAAACAGTTTATTTGCTCAGGTCAGTATTTAATCTGTCAAGAAATGCAGTATTTAAAATTAAAACCAATCCTATATATAGTTAGTTTTTTTCTCACAAAGTCTATGATAGGCTGGTGTAGTTTTTTTCGAAGAAAATGTCTGAGTAATTGCAGAGGTATTTGGTAGTTTCTCACACAACTTTAAAAGTCTTCATTTACCTTCCTGTTCCACCCCTGTGAGTGGATGTGTTGTGCCACTAGAGGCAGCAGGCTAGGCCTGGAGGAAGGTGCTGCTAAACACTCATATCTGTATGTCCCAGCTGATGGTGCTGGGGAAACAAAAGACTGAAACTGTTCTCCAAAGTGCTGTAGTGGCCTTCATACAATGAAGAAAAGTACTCGGGAAGAGTGTAAGAATGAGATAGCCTGACTGACACCCCAGGGCTGGGGAGGCAAGAGAAGGAGCTCTGAGCCAAACTCAGAACGCAGGACAGCACTTGCTGCAGGCTCAGATGGATTCTTGTGCAGTCCAACTCTAGCTGATCATATGCTTCTGTGTATTCTGAGCATTTGTTAGCAACTTTGAGAGGGGCAATCTCTTTTGATTTACATTAGCATTCTAATTCTCGTAATTCTTGAAAATGATCACAGTGCCTTAAGATCGAAGCGTTTCAAGGAGAGGATCCCTGAAGTGGAAATAAGTTTTGTGGTAGGGAGGTGTTGTGTCGAAGACCTTATCAGGCAATTTTTCTGTTCTGGAATCTGGTGTCTTAACGCCAATTCAGTGTGTGGTACTTCCTGAGAGTTGGAGCAAGATGATCTTTAAGGTCTCCTATAACCCAAACTATTCTATGATAAAGAATTCAGGTGAGATAAACCTCAGCAACATGTAATTAAACATGAATGCAGGCAATCTCGGGACTGCAGGGACCTGCCTGGGAGCACAAACTACTGCTGGTTGTATGTCCATATGGGAGCTGCAGTGCCAGGGGTTGGCTTTTTGGGAAGAATGATACTGGCAGGTACAGCCAAGGGCCTCACTGCAGCAGGCGGATGGTCATGATTTACTTTTAGCGCTTGAAGTAACTGTTCAGGATGCAGGCATTATCTGGGATTTATGTGCCAACAAATGACCAAGCATCTAATCTTTAAATCTGTTTAAATGACTAAAGATCAGAGAAAATGTACTTAAGATCAGTATGAATTTCTTAGTCACTGAAACCAATGAGATCATTACTTTCTGGCATCTTAGTCTAATCACTGGGCTCTGCTTGTCACAAAATACTGTGTTCCTTTCCCATGATCACTCTTTTATCATGGCTCTTCTTGATACTGTTCTCCTTCTCAAATTCTGTTAATCTTTTTTTTTTTTCAAAACACTGATGTGAGCATAAAAATCCAGATGAGTCAGAAACAGGTGTCAGCTGAATGTTGCAGTGCCAGTCTACCTAAGCACTGCAGCCTTTTGAAAGTACTGTGGACTTAGCAGTGTGCACCCTCCTCTTCTGCACATGCTGTGACAGGCACCTATGGTACTGGCTGGGTGTCTGGATGTGGACCCAGCAGGAGGTGATGGTTCAGCAGGAGGATCCCAGATTATCTGAGCACAAAGACTGTGAGAGTATAAAAGCCAAGGGATTCCTTTGTTCAGGCTTCCTCTCTCGAAGCACCAGCTCAAGCTGCATTTGTGTTACTGTGCCATAAGCCAGTGAGGAATCCTGTGTGAGTGTGGGGTGTACAGAGAGCCAGGTGGGGACCCACCAGGTGACTGGAGCTGTCACTGCAAAGGGGCTTCAGTCCCAGCAGTAACAGTCTGGGGTCTGCCACTGTGACCTCAGGAGTGGCACCTGAAAGGTTGGACAGGAAAGTTTCCCTAACATCTGGGAAATCTGAGGACACAGGGCCAGAAATGGAAGCTGACAGGTATGTGTTTTGAGGGTGGCTGAGTTTTTCCATTTTGTTCCATTTCTCTCCTTAGCTGTCTCTTCCATTTTCTTGGTTCCTGTAGGTAGCATGACCCTAGAAACAGGGTTTTGTGCCTGGGCTGTTTGCCTTTGGGTGACCAGACTTATTGTTCCCTAAAGTGCAGATAGATGCCAGCACTGCTTTCGTACTAAAAATGCACCTTCCTTATACATATTATGCAACAAGTATACTTGTGTTCTGTATAAATATTACAGTGTTGAGGATAAGAACACCTCTTATGTCCTTAAGTTGCCTGTATATCCCTGTTCTTTGAGCCTACATAGTAGGTAAACCACCCATGCATGTTTTCCTGCAACACAAGCCCCATTCCTGGAGGATGTGGTCTACCTGCTCCTCACAGAATGATGTAAGTGAATTATTAATTATATAAATTACTTTGAAACTAGCTGAGCTATGAACCCAGGGCAAGAGTTTCAGTGTCACTCCAGAGTCAGAACATGGGGGTGAAATACACTGTATGTTAATGTGGTGGTAGTATAAAGTTCAAAGTACCTGCAATGTCCTGGAGTTCATAAAGAGGCAACAGCAGAAATATAATAAAAAGCAAAAGGAGTAGACCTGCTCGTTTCTCTCCTTAGATTTGCAGTCAGGTTTGTGATGAAGCACCAGGGCTGGAACTGTCTTGCCAGAGTATCAGTATCAAGCCTGTCTGAGATACCCACTGCTTTTTGTTTTGTTTTGTGGTTGGGGTTTTTTTTTGTTTGTGTTTTTTTGTTTGGTTGGTTGGGTTTGGTGTTTTTTTTTTTTTTTTTGGTTTTTTTTTTGTCTTTTACTTGATTTGCCTCTTAAACTTGCACATTACACCTGCAATTATGCACTTTTTTTTTTGCTAAACTGCTGTTTGGTTTTCCCCAAGCACGAGAAGTTTTATGCTGAAAATGTTCAGCTAAACTCCTGTGTTTGTTGGCTTTCATCAGGGCAAGTTGCTCTCTGGCTTGCAGTGGGAAGTCAGATTCAGAGCAGCATTGATTGCCCTGTTTGCAAGGCAGGGGATACACAGCCAGGCATTTTAACCTCTCTTCTGTGGAGACATTGTAAAATATAATTATATAATCTTCAAACACTGCTGGTGAGCATATCTTGGGATATGCTGGAAGTTTCTGAGTATATTATTCTTTCAGGAGTCTCTTGAGTAAATTGTTGAATAAATTGCATTCTTACACTGTGGCATTGGACTGCTGAATAAAACAACATAACTACGTGCTGCTTTGATATTTTTATTAGTATTAGCAGGAGATTTTGGAGCATTTACTTATTTGTACTTTATTTTATGTTTGTGCTGCACCATGCTGTACTAATTCAAAAATCCCAAAGTGAGTAAAAACATAATGTACTGCTTTTTGCTAAAAGTGTCATTGCATTGCGCACTGGACTAATCCCACCTGAGATGCTGAGTGGCTCTGAGTCATGAAATTAAAATGGAAATTTGATGAAAGGTGCTGAATTTACAGAACTTGTTACAGTGTTTGCAACCCGTCATTTATAAGCCAGCCTTTTTTTCCTCTTGAAACATATGGATGACAAATGGAAAGGTTTTCTTCAGCTCTTCCAACAACCAGATTTTCAGAACTGCTTTTACATTTCTCAGCTCTAGCTGATATAATAAAATATTTTATCACTGACTGGGTGGTTCCCATGGTACTGAGCTGTATGACAATTTTCAGCATCAGGCCAGCTGTTGTTTTTATTTTGGACTATATCTTCCAAAGATGAATAGCATATAAAATTAACAGTTTCTTGCCAGGGAAGTTTGGAAAGTTATGTAGGTTTTTGTTTTAGTCCTAGGGCAAATCTATAACTTGGAGTAGCTAACTTGAGGACAGTTGTAGATTATCATGTTTGATCATAGCTCTGCATTAAGAAGCCTGACATGACAGGGAATCTGCCTTCCCTGAAATAGATGCTGCATTGGATGAGGAAGGATTTCAAGTGTGCATTTTATTTGTATTTGAAATGTTGCTCTTCAGAGTTTGTTGTTACTAGGAGGCATCTTCCTGTGGTTCAAGATACATCTCAGGATAAACAAATTCTGTCCTATTAATATTTTTCCTTTTTTTTTTTCTCCAAATAAATTCTTGCAACTGAAAACCTTCCCCACCTCATTGTCATGTGCAAAGAAGGAGCTTCTGAAGTGAGTGTCCAGAGGCTGGGGACATGTGGAGTGTGGCATGGCATAGCGTGCAGCATGATGTGTTCTCCTGCCACAAACACAGAGATTCTTCAGGGAATGGAAGAGTCAGGAGCTGCTCACATGACACAGCAGGGAAATGATGCTTCCCAGACAGTGCATGGGGGAGATGGACGTTCTTACCCTTGTTTATTCTGGTCTTTCTACTTGTATAAATTCTACTTGATGAAAAAACTGGAGTGGAGTATGGCTGTATAAGGAGGTCAGAGCAAGGGCAGCTGTGGCCTGTGTAGCATCTTCTGTAAGCAGTTAGCCTGTGCTCTGCTGCTTCCAACTGCTTGGCTCTAATGGGTGAGCAGTCAGGTTCCTGGGCTGTGGCAGGGCACCTCAGATCCAGCTTGACAGGTCATGCTGGATAGTCACCCTGAGGGAGGACAGTCATGCTGGAGGCTAGAGCTTTTCCCTCTTAAAGCCTTGTAGGCACTACTGAACAAGCCCTGCTTCTTGCAAGGTATAATACCAACAGTTGACAATTAAGCAATTCTCTGCCTCGGGTTTAGAGCTCCCTCTGGATGTGAACTTGTCAGAAACTTTGTTTGTGTCTTGGAGGATCTTATCTCCTGAGAAGTAGCAGATCCGTGCTGTGTCTTCTTGTTTCCCTGCCTAGAGAAGCTGAGAAGGCCAAGACTCTTGATCGTGTATTGAAGGATAGAGCTGGTGTCAATTTTATTTTTTTAATTAAAGCATGCTTGCTCAGTTATTAATAGCAGCAACTATGTGACCTCACAATGAGATCTTTTTCTTATTGAAACTTATGAAATTGGGGAAATCGATAATTCCTCAAATTGAGCCTGTGCTTTGGGCTGGCTATGTGCATGTGGGCATTTCTATTTGGCATGATATGTGCCTGAGGGAGACATTTCAAAAGCTGAGAACACAGGATGCTTAACAGCTCCATATACCTATGGAAATTCCCCAAGTGATGTCCTGAACAGGATAGTGTGGTTGGGGTGCGTTTATCAATAACAAGGTTTCTTTATTTAATGTGAAGTGGCTGCAGCTGCAGTCCTTCAAGTGAGTTGTTTCCTCTGCACTGTACGCAAGGATAATGAACTCTAAACTTGAACAGGTACAGAGAAAGATGACCAAGGGAATGAATGTTTCATGGGCGACTGGAAAAGACTGGCCTGTATAACTTGCCAAAAAATGTGAAGTGCATAGTTACTTTCTTTGGTGCAGCCCGGAGTTAAGTACAAGAGAGAAAGGAAAAAGTCACATTTCCACATGTACGGGGGAGTACAAATAAATCAGGCATAATTAAATCAGTTAATAATTAGACTGAAAATAGATTGCCCCAAGAAGGTTTGTAAAAGTCTTCTATTAAAGGCAAAGGAGATGCAAGTGTTAACTGCCTTTGAGATGGTGTTTGGGAAGCTCATGAAAAGGAGGGTATGATATGGTGCCTGCAGTGGTGGGGGCTCATTCTCAAGGGCTGGGAAATTCTGCAGCTCTTTACTATGACAGCCAGTATCCGGTGGAGATATAAACGCTAAAGCGTTCTCTCTTGATCTTTGAATCAGAACTGAATTAAACTCCTCAGTGGGGGCTGGGAGAAGAATGTGGAAATGTAAGTGCCTTGCAAATGCTTCAGTTACTATTTAAACTGGCCACAAGAGATTGTCAGCCACATCTGTCAACAGCAACTGTGGGGGTTGCTAGTAATTCCCAGTAATTTTTTTGAAATGCCAACACAGAATAACACAACTTAATAAAACTGCATCATTCCTTTGCCTTTAGGCACAGCTGAAACCAGCTGAAGACTTGCTTTGGGAACAGTAAGTCCTGTTGTATGGTGTCCCTTTCCAAAGTTTTGGCATAAGACACACAGATCCTGGGATGCTCCCCAGGCTTCTCACCAGCACCAAGGGGTCTATGATTGAAGGGGATTGCAGTGACTTGGCCAAGTATGTTTATTTTAGCCTGGGGACAACCATCCTGCTACTGATTGGGCTCTGATATTGGAGCTGGCCTCTGAGTGAGATGTTGTCCCCCAGATTTAATGGTTGGGTGTTGAGATGATTGCATGAAAGCATTGGCTCTTGTGCATGCAAGAAAGGAAGGCCTGGAGTCTTCATGGATGCTGGATAGAAGTCAGCTCAATGTGCGCAGAGGCAAGGGGAAATGGCCCAGGTGTCAACAGCTCTGGACTGAAATGGCTTATTCTGGACTGGCTGTGGCTGATAATGTTTTAATGGAGCAGTGTGTTGAGGGTGAAAGCTCCAGTGGCTTTTGATCAGTGTGGTTGTGCTCTCCAAGAACATGGCTTTCTGCAGGGAGAGATGAGATGCTGAAAATTTTCGCTTGCATGAGCCAGGATGAGGAAACTGCACTTCCTTAAGAGTGGTTTTTGGATGTTTCCTACCCACCCACTGTGTGTAGCATTTAGACAAATAAGCACTTGCTGGGAGCATCCTCCATTGGGGATTTCCAGGTTGATTCTACAGGAGTCACCTTTTAGCCATGTTTGCTGTTGTCTAACTTATTCTTTGGAAGACAAAGACTCTTGGTCCTAGCCCAGATCTCTGAATTTCCGTATACAGCGTAAATCAAGCAGGAACAGAGATGCTTGAAGATGTCAACCAGGAAGTAATTTAAAAGTCAAATGGAAGCATTACTCTATGAGCTTATACAGGATTCTACTTGCTGATGATAAAAATCATTTGGCCTGATCCCGTGGTCTCAAGTGGAGAAGCAGCTTCATCCTGAAGTGACTTGCTGTGCTTAAGTTCAGTTTAGTCTGTAGTTGTGCTGGCAAGAGTGCAGGGGCATTGGCAGATTGCTGTGGGATGTGGCACAGGACCTTGACTACCCAGCAGAATTTGGCTAGGACGTGGTGCTTAAGATGCCTCCTGATTACTCTGTGATAAAAAGACAACTACTTTGGCTGATGTTCCTAATTAAAAAGTGTGGGTTTTACAGTGTGAAGAGATACAATCAATGTAAAGAGTTAAAAAGCATTCCTATGGTCCAAGCAGTGACTTCTGCTGTGTCTGGACACTGAATACCAGGGATGTGCCTACATACCATGTGCTGCATGGTCTGAGAGAACACCATCTCTTGGTCATGCTGATTTTGGGAGATGAGTTATTTTTTAATGAAAGACTTGGCCATATTTTAAATCTTCTTATGGACATATTTATGATACAATTATTTAATTCTATAAAACTAGTAATCAATTGGCATGTGTGTAAGGACATTTCTGGGTTTTATGTCTCAAGTTCATCTCAACCATTAGTAGTTTTAAAATTGCAAGTCCTATTTTATTAATGAACTGGTTTTGATGTCTGCAAATATGCAGGTTCTCTGATTACAGTCTTACCTTCAAGGCTGCTGTTTAAAAAAAAAAATTAAAAATTCAAATACATACATATATTCATACACGTCATCCATTTCACAGCCAAAGCACCATCATGAAACCTCTTCAAACAAAGACAGAGTGAATAGGGCTAATGTCTTGATGAATAAAGTTTTGCTACCAGAGGACAGTGGGAGGACCCTAGTCTAAATATCACCTTGGAACAGGTTCACAGACTGCAGGAGACTAATGTTGTAACTTTCTAGATGTTGTGCTAAACAGCTTTACATCTCTGGTAGAAAAAAATAGTGAAATAACAGGGAACAAAAATTACATACCACAATTGCAGGATTTGTGAACAGAACTATAGGTAGAAATGGATGGATTCCTTTGGTTTGTTGCTACCCATGTAAATGAAAATCTGAAAAAACTGTTAATCAAAGATGTGTTTTTTGTCCTGAAAGTTATGGCAGACTAATGTTATAGCTTAAACATAAGTGAAAAGAGTATTTTCATGGGCTTCATGAGACAGGGTGTTTTAGAAGCTTTGTGCTGCTGTACAAAGGGCTCCTTTTTCCTTTGGTTAAATAGATCCTAATGCTTTGAGCTGCCAGTGTGTGAGCTGTAGAAGGTCCTGCTATTACATGGTGCTCTGTCATAGCTCCCAGTAATGAGACACCCCATGGACAGTGGATGGAGGTTTATTCAAACTGTTATTGGGTATCTTCTGATTTAATAAAACAGCTTCAGTAGCAGCATAATATGGTGGGTTTTGATCAGTGTACTGGAGGGTTTTTATTGCTTAAACAGATTAAGATATCTACAGGGCTACTAAAAACACCAGTTCTACCTTAACTTTGAGCTTGCATAAATTGCAGATCTATGGTCCTCTGTCTTCATGGGAGCACTATTTCAACCTAGCTGGTGGTAGTTAAAACCACTGCATGTGTCAAAGGAAATGGGATCAACAAATGAAGTGAAAAAACATGTCTTTCCTTCTAGCTCATTTGGATTGTGCCATGTGGGACCATATGTCACTTGACCTTTATTTCCTTTGGCTAAATAAGTTCAGTTCTAATGAAAACAAGTTAAGAAAATAGATCAGATTGCAAAACAGCTTTGGTTAAAAAAATAATCAACAGACTTCTTGTTTCATCTCTGAAATATTTCTGTAATTCTATCTGTGCATTTTGGATGCACATCTTTTATATCGCTACATTTTCCAGCTTCTTATACATTGAAATTTGAGGTTATAGGTGCATAAAGAAATACTCTGTTAAGTAACTTGAACCTTATGTGGGCAAAGTGGTTGAGCAGCATCCCATGGTTAAAGTCCATGTATTAAAGATATTTCTATTATGGGAGTCTATAGTTCAGTCATAAGTTCTAGAGCTCCCAACAGTTCTGTAATTGAGTAAACACATTGCTGACTGCCCAAAGCTGCAGCTGTGAAATGTGACAGAGCTGTGGCTTAACTCCGGAACTATAAGAATAGTAGAAAAATAGGCAGACTTTCCTAGGTCTAGAAGTTGCATGGTTTTTTGAAACTAAAATGCTTCTTTTCTGTCTTTTTTCAGTCTAATTCATTCTACTTTGATAGAAAAGTGATCCTTGTCATAAAAAACCCCAAAACCCTGATGTTGTATTAATGATTTGACTCCAAAAGGCATAGCTCTAAACTCCAAAATAGCTGGGTAAGTTCTGCCAGTCAGTTTTGCTTAGAAAGAAAAAGTTTTTTCCAGGAGAGAAAGCTTAGGATTTTCAGTCAGGGAAAATACTGTGTAAGACAAAATGGTGTAATCCCACAGACACATCTGCAGAGGAAAGTTGCTGTGGATTTTTTTCACCTGTTCTTTGTAGTACTGGTGAGTCCAATCATACTGTTTCTGGGGGGCAGAGTCCATCTTTTAAATGCTGTGTATGTTCATTATCTGTCTTTAATATCCCTCTAAACTGCTGTGTTTTAGGTATAATTATGTTCATGGGCTGGAAGCTGTCACCCGTCATAAATACCTGCTCTTCTGGTGAAATGGATAATGCAAGTTTTTATGCAAAACAAAGATCTCTGAGATTTGTGTGATGCTTAAGGGCTGCTCCTAAACTGATGGGAAGCAATCGAAATGTCAACAGAACTGTAATTAGTGGCATTGCCTTGACTCAGCTGTTGTCAGGTTAGAGTACAAAAATGTACAAAAAGGTGAAACTCGCTTGTCATCTGCCTTGCTGAAAACGTAGTGCCTTTCAAAACGCAAAATGATTCAAGCACAGTCTAATCTGGTCTGGAGAGCTGCGATGTCGTCTTAGTTTGGAATACCTAGAGAAAAAGAGGAGCCTCCCCTTCGGAATGGAGGATGCAAAACCTCCTCCCTCCAAATTGTTATAATTTTGAAATTAAGGGGCTCTCAGGCAAAGATATGAGGATAGAAATAACAGTTCTTTACTAGTGTTTGTAACAAGGCAAACAGAACAACGATAACTATGGCATTAACAACAAAGAGAACCAGGGACCCAGTCAATCTTCTCGGCTGCAGGCACTTTCCCCTTTAATGCAGTTTATGTCTACAGGCGGCCGGATTGAGCCAAAGACCCAGGGCGCTGGACGGGACGTTATCAGAAGCTCGGCGGCAGTGCCTGGAGCTGTGGGAAACGTCCCATCTAGGCAGGGGGTGCAGGACAGAGTGTAGAGAAAACCCAGAGCAAAAGCGAAGAAACAGTGGCTGTGGGGCAGCGGCTCCCAGCAGGGCAGGGAAAGGCACGGTTCAGAATTACCAGGGTAGCAGATGGTGGTAGTTCCTCAGGGCTGAGCTTGCCATCTCTCTGATGCCAAAGAAAGCCAGCGAGCAGCTGTCCCAACCCCATCCTTTACCTGCCTCAAAATCCTGAGCTATCTCTGTCCCTCGGAGAGAAAAAAACTCTCTGGATTAGAGAAAATACCACCAGATACCCTCCTTCCCCCTGGGCATCACACAAATCTTAGAGATCTTTGTTTTGCATAAAAACACATCTTTGTTTTTTCAAGTACCTACGAGTGTCCATAAGTATCCGGTAATTAATGTCCCTAGCAACTTACAGGAAAAAAATTCTTTAAGAAAGAAACCCAACCCCCAACAGATGTACAGCAAGAAGTCCAGTTGGAGGCCAGTTACTCGGGGTGTACCCAGGCGTCAGTGATGGGGCCAGTAATGTTCTTCACTCCTGACCTGGATAACATGACAGAGTGACCCCTCAATAATTTTGTGAAGGATACTGTGAAAAACGAGGTTCATTTTCCTGGTAAAGTTTAAAAATGTTTAATAGAGACAATAAGAGACATAAAAATAAAGCAAAGGTTAAATATGACTGGGTGCCTTGGTGCTCTGCCAAGAGCACACCGGTGTCTTGGAATCCCCCCTTTTTATCCTGTTCTTCATGCATGGCCTTATGCACATTCAAACTTTTCCAGGAACTGTTCTGCATGGCCACTCCTTGGGTCCGTTAAGCACAGTTCCACTTTTATTTGGTTCTTATCATCTTTTGATTTGGGCTTTGGTCTCTTTTTCACAAGCAGTGAATGCTGAGAGTCACTTGGGCCTCTTCTGGAAGTTATCTATTCAGGCAGCTAAAACGCACTGCACCTAAATTCCAAACTACACCGAAAAAACCCTATTATACATCTATTCAGGCAGTTAAAACACACTAAAAACTACAGAGAAAACCCATCATACTTATAACATTCATTCCAACACTTGCAAAAAGCCAACAGCAAATTATGTATTTATAGCAATAGAAAGTTGAAAGGAGTGACTGGAGCACCATGTGGTTTCACTGCCATTCAGAGGGACTGGGACAGGCTGAGAAACGTGCTGAGAGGAATCTTGTGAAACTTAACAAGGAAAAATGTGAAGTCCTGCATCTGGGCAGGAGTAGCCCAATGTACCAGCACCAGCTGGAAAGCAACTTTGCTGATAAAAGACACACCCTGGTGGATGCCAAGCTGACAGAGAGCAAGCAATTGTGGGAAAGAAGGCCAGCAGCCTCCTGGCTGCTCTGGGAGGAGCATTGACAGGAGACCAAGGGACCTCTCTTGGTCCCAGTTTGCATCTGGAGCACTGTCCAGGACTGGGTTCCCCAGTATGAGAGACACACACTAGTGTGATTACAGTGAGGAGCCATGGAGGTGAAGAGATTGAAGAATCTTACATGTATAAGGAGAGGCTGGGAGAGGTGGGTCTATTCAACCTGCAAAAGAGGAGGCTTGTAATGCTCTTACCCATGTGCATAATGAATGCCTGATGGTGAGAGAAGTAAAGGTGATGGAGGCAGACTCTTCTCATTGGTGTTTGATGAGGCAAAAAACACAAGGCAATAAACAGTGAAACAAGAAGCAGCAAACAGAAATTGAAATACAGCAAATGAAACAGAATGTTTTCTGTGAGAGTGATTGAACAATTATAAATACATATTATAATATTGGCTTTTCACAAATATTAAGATGAGTGCTTTATGTACAAAGTTAAAATAACTTTGCAATATTGTTTTTATTTTTTGCAGTTAACTGAACTTAAATGTAGTAGTGGAATAGTTGATATAGTTATGGAAATGCCTGCTTTGTTGGGATAACATCCAATGAACATGTGATGAGGACCCCTGCTACTGATATGCCAACTATCAGTACCCACTGTCTGAAAAAAGTGTGGACTAAAGCCCAAGCAGGAAGTGATAAGAAAACCACGACCAAGAAATGCACATGCTCTAAAATGGTGGACCCAAGGAGGGGCCATGCTAAACCATTCCTGGAAAATAAAAGTCTTGTGGAGAAGATGAATATGCATAATGGTTTATGACTATGCAATAGGTTGATGTAACAGAAAAGGTATTTAAAGAGGGTCTCCAAGCACAGTAGGTGTGCTCTTGGCTGAATGCCAAGCACCCAGCCATAAAAACTTTGCTTTATTGTCTTTGTCTCTTATTGTCATTTATTAAAGTTTGAAATTTTGACAGGATAGTGAACCTAGTTTTTCACAAACACTTGAGGTGGTGTCTCGAAGAGACTGTTGAGTGACCGTTCTTGGAACACTGAGCAAAGTGGTTCATCTGCTCTGTCTGACACTGCTCTGTGCAGAAGATAGAGGTACCTCAGAATCATTCTGTGACTCTGCCTGGATACAGCCATGTGTCTAAACCCTCCTGTGGAAAATAGCAACTGAGTAGGTGCACTAACAGCCTGAATAAACCTCTGTTACTGTGAGTAGTCATCTCTACTGAGATTTACAAACAGCCTTTCATGTTCCTGAGTGACATTAGTCTATTACCCTCTTGGTAATCACTCCATTTGCTAGGGAGAAAGAAAACTTTAGCTAAAACTTACTTCATTGGTTACCAGGTAATGAACATTGCAATTAGAATCCTAGCAGAAGGGAACATAGCTTCGTTGTACACAATACACAATTGCAGTGACCGTGTGAAATAAGAATTTCATGATAGGAGCATGACATGGAGGGAACTGCAGCTGAAACCAGACCCCTTTGAGTTACTGTGTGAATGACTGCTAGAACTGCATTTATTCTCTGTGAATAAGTGTTTTATTGAATAAGGTCTGTCATGTTTTCCCCTTGGTGCCTGCAGTCTGTTGAAGACCCTGAAGTGGAGCAAACACTTGTGCATTAATAAGTTATTTCTTATTAAATTAAGCTCAAGTGTTGCAGGAGCACTAAACTAGATGAGATCTTTTGGATTACTTCGTTTTAGACCTTCTGCAGTGGTACACAACTGTTCTGCAAAACTGCTTTGTAGAAAGTGTGTGTCACTGTGGTGGAACTCTTTAGTCCTTGGTGGACAGGTAAGTTCCCCATACCTGTCTGGGGAACTCTGCAGCTGTTAGGCTAAATCTGGTTAGTTTGTAATTCATATAGTTGTTTTCTATGTACGTTATCAGAACACTTCTTAAGCACTACAATTCCTTTCCTTGTGCTTCTTCCCTAATAAATTTAGGGGGGAAGCATATTGGATTCACATGGCGATATTTGCTAAAACAAACAGTTTAATGTTTGCAGTTCCAGAAAAGGTCTTGTGGGAGAACTGTACAAAGGTCACCTTTAATCCCTATTTCATGGTCTCAATATCATCCGAATTTTAGTGTTTTGCTGTGGCTGAACTAGTGCCCTTGTCATTTCTCTGTTCAGATTAAGGCCAGATTGGGTGGAATTTTGAACAACGTGGTCTAGTGGAAGGTGTTCTGCCCATGGCAGGCACGTTGGAACTGGTTGATTTTTAAGGTTCCTTCCAACCCAGGCCATTTTATGATTTACTCAACATTGTGAAGTAAATTAAAGTTCAGGTCTCACTGTTCATTCATTGACTTCTGATCTTTATTTAAAATGAGTCAAGGGCACAAACACCTAAAATCTTCTTGGTCATAAATGTCAGGTTTGAATACAGAGTTATTCAGAGTTAGTTTTTAAATGTGTTAGAGGCTTAGTTATTTGTTCTCTGCATTATCTTAGGAGAGACATAGAAGCAAAACATCTGACTCTCTATTCACTGTTCAGGCATCCATAGTCATTTGTGAGTTATTAATTTCATCTAGAAACTACCTTAATAGAACTTTTTAAAATAGTGCTAATGAAATTGGGTTTACTGTGGGCTAAATATCATTACAGAATTAAAACTTAGACCTGAACTTTCTTTTTATTTTCCCTATATTAAAAATGACCCATTAATTTCTCTCAGATGAGGTGTATTGCCATTATGTAAATTACACTGGCTTTTAATAATTATTTTTTTTAATACAAGGCTCGGTGAAAAGGGCCTTCTAGTGCAAAATTGAAATAGTCAGGAAATGCATCAGATGTACATTTTTAATGTGCTCAGAAGTTTTTAGAGAGTTACCTAGTTTGTATATTGTAAGTAAGTACATATACTTGGATCTTTTTTTTCAGAATTGATTTTAACTGAACTTAAAGAAGGCTCAAATAACTAAAAGTCGGTGATCTTTAGTAGCTTTCCACTTAGCTGAGTTGTTCTGGGAGCTGAGTCCCTCCCCGTTCTTTTTTTACAGCTGGGTGGCAGCATTTCTGCAGCAATTCATTTGTATCTACATTGACTGCTCCGGGATTTTTTTTTTTTGACAGATCAGATGTTATGTGCTTTTTTCCTCTCATCTGTGATTATCCTTTTTAGAGCAATATAAACTCCCCAAATAATAGTTACTTGTCTGTGATAGTGAGTCCTAATGATGCTGCTCTGAATATCAGTAAGTGCAAGATTTTACAAAATGAGCAGGACTTTATAAAGCAGCACTTCAAGGACTCATCTCCTGACCATTCTGTTTCCTGCTGCTTGGTGTTCTCCCTTACAATCACAGTCTGTTCACAATTCCAGCTCAAACACCAGTTTACTTGATTTATTCACATCTCTAAAGATGGATTCAAACAGACTGCCTCAATGGTCTAAACTGATATAGTTTTGTCAGTGCATTTTCCATTTGTATATGCCACTGCTCAGCTACATTGCTTAATTAAAACTTAATGTTCATGCTGCATTTTACAAGTTTAAACTTTAAGCCATTGGGTTTTATTGTTTTTAACATCAGAAGGAAAAATTCTTCACCATCGTATTTACGTCATTGTGAAATTACCATAGGGCAATCACATATCTTTTTTATATGCCTTAATATTTTATGCCTCTTGTTGTAAAGTTTGCTTCTCCAGGTTATTTTTATATCTGTCCTTTGAATTAATTCCTGTGTTAATCTGCCCTTTGTGTAACTCATTCTCTGAAAGGATGTGGTTTTCCACTAATGTTTTACTGGGATTATATACATAATTACTGCCATTACCCAGATTATAACCGTTATTCTGAATTTTATGAAGGGTGCTCCAGACATGCCCTGAGATCAGTCTAAACAAGTTACTGTGTCTATGTGCTATAATCCTGCCACTGCTACCTGGAGCTTGGCTGTATTAAAACAGGTTAAAATGGATTCTGACTAGTCTGTTGGCAATTAACTTGGTCCTTGTATCTTTTATTACCTGTTTTCATTTTTACAATACTGAACTTTGTATTAGCTGTAAACTTTATTAGCAAAGATCTTATATTGCTCATAAAAATATTTAGCAGCACTTGATCAAGCTGTTCCAGTGTCCACCCATCCTCTGGGTGAAGAAGAAGCTGAAGGCCTGGCTCTGTCACCTGTTCTGTAACCATTTTTTGACTTGGCAGATTGGACTTCCCTTTCAAAGCCCTTCCCTTTGACTGGGAGGAGTGATGAAAAACTACCTGCCCTCCAGAGTCATTTACTGCTGCTCTCAGAGCTCTGTAATCCTACTTGATACCTCTCAGACTGTTTCTGGTGGCAACATTTTATGGAATTAAATCTAACAGTTTGAAGAAATACAAATATATGTAAAGATAGCTTGATCTACCAGATGACTAATCTTGTCAGCTTTACAGGTTTGTTTGAGAAGACTTAGAAAGGCGTGGAAATATTATGAAACCATGTTGACTGTCATTAATTACATTTTAGCTTCTAATTATTTTTTGTTATGAGATTCATGGTAACTGTTCTGTAGACTAATATGTTAGACAGACTGTAACTCCATGGGTGTCCTTGCAATCTTTACATCTTAAAACTATCCAGGGAGTCCTTCAGACCTTGTAAAATTCAATGGTTTATTTGATTTATTAAACATTGGAATTTCACAAAATCACAGAATGTGCTGTGTTGGAAGGAACTCAAAAGATTGAGGCCAACTCTTGGCCCTGCTCAGGACACCCCAAGAGTCACGCCATTTCCTGAGAGCAGTGTCCAAATGCTCCATGGGCTCTGTCAGGCTGGTGCTGTGACCACTGCCTTGGAGACCCTGTTCCAGTGCCTGAACACCCCCTGGGTGAAGAACCTGTCCCTAATATGCAACCTAAACTTCCCCTGACACAGCTTCAGCCATTCCCTCAGGTCCTGTCATGGGTCACCACAGAGAACGCATCAGTTTCTGCTCCTCCTCACATGGCTTCCCCTCAAGGACCTTCACCATCCTTGTGGCATCCTTTAGATGTTCTCTGACAGCTTAATGTCTTTTTTATATTGTGGCACTCCAAACTGCCCCAGCACTCAAGGTGATACCACCCTGGTGAGAGAAGAGCAGCGTGCAGGATTACCAGGACTAATTTCCCAGGCTACAGTAGAGATCTCTAGTACCTCTGTGTGGCAATTACTGTGAAGTACTGAGACTGCTCTGAAGCTTTTTCTGTCAGGACCACGTTAAATTGTAATTTGTATTTAGTTTTTAGTATTTGTATTGTTATTTGATTTCATGAAACCAAATTGCAGGAACATAACATAGCTGGGTGTTCGATGAAAATTCCCCCAGTTTGTATTGTAAACCCATGGCAATTATTCTGCTTAAAACCATATATGCTTCATAAATACCTTGTATGTATGTTACGCTCAGGCCTCCTCCTATACAGCATCACATCCACCATTCTTTTGTAATACATCTTAGCTTCCAGCCATTACACCAAGTAATGCAATATTCACAGGCAGAGTGATTGTATGAATGTATAACTGAGGATGCAATGGATCCTTTACACAAATGTTATTACTTATTTCCTTTTCTGTAGCAAATGAGTCCTTGCCTTCAGGAATGTGTTAGAATTGCAAGAGGCAGGCAGTGGTAATAGTGCAATTAATTTGCCTTAGAGGTCTCAATCCAAGAATGGCTCATGCTTTTAATTCACAACCAGCACTGCTATCCTGCTGTAAACATGAGATCTGGGCTCTGAGCATGTGTTGGATTAGCCTTAACTGGCTGCCAGACACTCACAGCCTGTGTGTCTCATTCACCCTCCTCAACAGGGCAGGGGGGAAGAAAGAAGATGGAGCAACTCATGGCTCAAGGTAAAGGCAGGGAGGTCACTCGCCTGTTATTATAGTACCAGTTACTATTTCTACTTCTTCATTGAGGAAAGTGATGGGATAGATAGAGAATAGTTTACTGAAGAATTTGAGGTTGAAAATGTCAATGTTCACAACGGTTTGCATATGGTTTAAATTGACTGCATCACATACTCCTAACCAAAATAGGAAAAATACAAAATTCTTTATTGAATAAAGGACTTTCTGTCCATAAATTAAATGTGTGGGGTGTAAGGAAACTCCTGGACAATGAATCAATATGATTTCGCAGAAGCCGTTTATTATTTACAATATACCCAATTATACATTTCTAAGACGACTGTTCACATATTAACACATTACTTGATTGGTTACTCAGCTCTTTCTCCCACCTAACCCGAGGATCTCAGGAAACACGATTGGTCAGTGCCCAGATGTGCCTTTTATTTAGTGCTTTCATTCTTTGTAATCACTTTCTCAGCTTCTTCATTCCCAGTTTAGCGCGATTGTTGTTTCAACAACCTTGATGAATTCCAGGGCCTCTGATAACCATATCTAGAGATAATTGGGCTGGGGCAACTCCGGACCAAGGTATGCAGATACATTGCAACATGAGGGACTTAATTAAAGTCCAGAAAAGGACTGTTTACCCATAAATAACAGGGCAGATGACTGATGCTTCCTGCACCTTTATGCAAGGGAGAATCTTCCTGAGGACAGGGCTCTGAATCACTGATGCTGTTTTGCCTTTCAGAGGTGCTCAGTCATGGACTTCTGAAAAGTTTTGACTGATGAATATTTTTCTTGTTTAAACCTTTTGTCCTGTTTTTGATGATACAGCTTTTGCAGTTGTCACAGGCTCTTGATGCATTGACTTCTAGTACGAGGTATCTCGTAGTGAAATCTTGGAGAATGCCACTAGTCAATCGCAGTTCTCAAACTGACCAGTTTGAGATGCACTTTATCTCATGAACTGAGATAAACTCTTGAACTTTCAAGAACTTCTTGAAAAGTTCAACTCTTTGAACTTCCTAAACTTGTCTCAAGTTTCAGGCTGCTACAGGATATCCTTGTATCTCTGCATGAGTGATTTCGAAGAAGTAAAAAGTAAGTAGGAGTTTCTCTTGCCGACAATTTAAAAATCAGGGTGGTAAATTTTATTGTAGTGAAGTAGCTACAAAACTAGAATGAATTTTCAGAGGAAAAAAAAGCATCAAACAAAAGCAGCTGTTCTGCAGAGAATATGCCTGCCATTAAGCTGTTACCTCACATTGTGTTTCTCTGCAGTGCCTTCTGGCAGCATCTCAGTCCTCTGATTTTGGGGTTCTTTCCTTTAAAATGTTTTCTGCTCTGGTATTCCTCTCTAATTGCACTTGAATGTTATGAGGAGGCTGTTGAGCACTAATGAGTCTTCAAAGAAGTATGTTGGGATTTTCACTTCATTTTTGTTCACGATAATTAAGTTAGAAAAATTTTATATTGTGCCTTGATTAATTCTGTGTATTTGTAAGAATGCAAATGAACATTTTTTATCTGGTGCCGAGTTTTCTTTTGATATGCAAACACACTTTGATATGCTTACTTTCATTAACACTATTACCTTCCTCTTTGGGAAGGACTTTGAATTTCGATTCCATCCAAGTCCTCTCTGCACAGAAGTTGTGACTTCTGCTGCTCATGTCTTATCATTGGATACGAATTCCATAGTGTAGAAGTTATCTGAACAAATTTCTTATTAGTTTAGCAATATCAGGAATTTAATCTTGTGTTCTCTAAGTCAAACTGTGATCTATACTAATTAAAGAGATGTTCACCATGGTTCTGGATTCTTCCACAGTAATCATGGTCCCAAGATATACAGAGATGACCTGCATTCTGCAGGCCTTGATCATGGCTGGTTTTATTCAATTATACCTAATTCTAAACCTTTTTTAAGGGGAATCCTAGAGTAAAATAGTCTCTATACTTATATAAGTGAATAAACAGTTGTATAAATTTTATATTTAGCATAGAATTATTTTTTCTATGAATTGTTGTGAGCTCCTAAGGGATCTGTTAACTGCTTTTTCTGAACAGATAAGACAGAATTTATATGCGAAAAATATGCAGTCAGTTTCTTTGTGGCTTCTTTGCATTTGCATGATGCTTCTCACTGAAAACATATGGAGGGTTTTTCATGATGTTATTTTTATTCTTGGTTTGTCTCTAAGTATATGTTGAGTGTCTTAATATAGAGCACAGAGCTAAATAATGTGTTCAAGTGTTGTGTATATAACGAAGAAGGATCCCTTAAAGCTTTTGCTTTCTAATTATATTCTGGTTTAGCTCACAATGTGTCCAGATATCTCTTCCTTATTCTGAAAGACACCCTAAACACTAGAAAGTGCCAAGCAAATTAAAGCACCCATTTAAATAAACAACTGCATGGCATATGTTCTAAAATTAAGTGTATCTATGTTTAAAACAGTATATTAATTCTGCTGCTAGAAAGGGAAATCAAACCAATTCCTTTGCATGGAAAGAATCACGTTACATTTTGAATAACTATTAGCATAATGATCACTTCTTGTGCTATTTTTCAGTTTAGTCTTTTGAAGCAAACCTGGAAGAGTACTTGCTCTAAAATAATTGTATCACAGACTTTAAATGCAAGATGCTTTTAGTGATGCTGATGCACCTTTAAAACTGCCTCAAGTTAATGTGCTGCCCTCAAATGAACTCTGCATTTAGTATGATAAAATGAAATCCAAGCTTTGTGTGCTTTATGGAGGTGACCTGCTGCTGTTTATGCTCTGGGACATGCATGATTCCCCAGACATTCCTCTCTGCTGCCCTACAGTATTGCTGTTCAATGTCCTTGCTGGCCCCAGGCAGGGTTTCCTGCATTTATAGGGAAACTGTTGACCCATGGACCCAAGGCAGAAGCTTGTCTCCTTGTGTTTCTGGGGCTTTGCAACAAGGCTTACAAAATTATGTCACTCACTGGGCATTCCAAGGAAGATGCTCATCTTTTAAGATTTAGGGCTTAGTTACATCTGAGATGTGGAGATTTCCCAGAAAATTAATCTGTGCCAAACCTCAATGGTTGTAACTCAAGGCAGTGAGAATTATGGATTTGCATAAATATTTTGGCCAGTTTTGGGGATAAGGAAGAATGTTACATTTGGATTTAATTTATTCTCATTCTTTAGAAAAGCAATTTTCTGGCTGAAGGACAGATGAATCCAGTGAAGAGCAAGGCAGGTTTGGTTAGAACAGCTGATGCCAGTGAACAAGATATGTGCTCTGGTTTTAGTAAAAAGCTGCCCAGTACTCTTAAAAAATCTAAACATGTACCTGTCTGTAAGCCTTAGCAAAATGTATGGAGAAATATTTTGTGAGGTTTATTTTTTGACAAGTTCTATTGCTGTGACTTCAATGAACAGAATCTACCTTTCACAAGCAGGTCTTTTAGTGCCCTGCTTCCCCTTGTTAATATTCAACTTTTAGGTAGGAAAATTCTTGAAAGGCTTCAGTTTTTTGAAACATATATATCCTTGAAGTAAAATAGCATATATATCTACTTGGCTGACTTGGTCAGCAAAGTGTTCTCATTCTGAACTGAGCCTCTGTTGCCATGCTGCTGGCCAAGGTTAGGCAGCAGTGACTCTGGTGCCAAGGTCTTTCCTCTGGCCTCTCCTAGCTTCAGTAGGAAATCTGACATTCTCAGCAGATGCAGCTGCTGGGCAGAAACTTAAGTAGCAGATCAATGGTTTATGCTGGGGTAGTAGGATTCAGAGAAGTGGTTAAATAAAATCTCATGGAAATGGGGAAATAATGGTATTGTGTTCAGTCCTCTGATGACAACACCCCAAACTGAGAGCTCCGCTCCTTGTTCTGAGCTGCTGATATATTTGTGTATTCTGTTTGCCTGACAAAGTTTTTTGTTAGTGGGGGGTTACAGAGGTGGCTTCTGTGAGTAGCTGCTGGAAGCTTCCCCTGTGTCCCATTCTCCCATTTTTTCTGTACTCTGCTCTCCGTATGAATTCAGGGCAAGTGAGGAATAACCCACTAGTGTGTTACTGAGTATTACTTTTGTGAGTAACTCCTGCCTTTCCAAGACTTTGGAAAGGAGTGACAGTTCTGTGCTTGGCAGGGGACAAACAGGAAAACATCTGCTCTGCTCTCTCAAATAGATGATGCTGTCAAGAAAAATGCCATTACATAAATATTGGTCACACTCTGACACATCTCCCTTCAGAACTTAGTTTCTAGGATAATGACTCACAAAGAGTGCTACATATTTGTACATCAAGTATACCTTCTAAAATAAAATTGTTTTTGCAAACAAAGTCCTTCTTAACACGTTAAGGCATCATCTGTAAATTGACAGATTCACTGAGCTGGCAAAGCACTCACAGAGAGCAGCACAGAGGCACCCCAGTGTTCATCTTGCACCCAGTCACTTCAATCATGCTGGTGTAAACTGCAAAGATTGCTTGAAATAACGTGGAGCTGTTTTTGAAAAAGCAATTTATCCTACAACCAAATACCTCTCAAAATGTTCTTTTGCAAAGCAAGAACATAATATGAAGCAAGAAATACTCACTGGGAAGCAATGAACTTTTGATGTCAGTTTACTTTGAGCAAGCGTTTCAGCTTCTGCCTAAGTATGTATAAAATGACAGATTGTTTGCTTCTATTTGACATACTGTATTTTTCATTTTAAGTTTGCTTTGTAGCACAATATTGTAAATGCAATGAATGATTCACTCAACCTATACTTGCTAAAAGCTTTTTAGCATACTTAATCATTGTCTGTTTGGAGGTAGCACAATTTATGTGCTGAAATGCTTGTGTTGTGATATAAATTATGCTAAGAGGAAAGGTACAGTGGTTGAAATAATCAGACTAAAAGTTGATCTGTGTAATGAGTGCTCCACACAAAGTAAAAAAAAATGTGTTGAATATTTATGTGATCATATCAAAACGATCCTTTCCCTTCTTGTTGAGAGCAGCCAGCAGTACCTTTGACTTCATTACTTTTGAGGTGATTTTCCAAGTGCCCAACAGAGAATATCAACACTAAAGTCCAGCTCTGTTTTCACCACCTCCTTCTTCCTGTGTATTTTGTTTCTTAGTTAAAAGAAAGGCACATTCAATGCAAGTGATTAGACTTGTGACTAACACTTAAAGACAGCCAGGCAGAGCTGAGTTTGAGCTTGAGCAGGAGGTGAGTAAAGCATGCAGAGGCTCCTGGCTCTGCCACTGCTCTGGTGAGAGAAGGTGACTGACCACTCTTTGTCTTCCCCATGTTTTAAGCTGCTGCAGCAAAGTGAGCACACAGTTACTGTGTGAATAAAATCCTCTAAGGACCGGGTTCTTTTGCCCTGTGTCTCTGTTATCTCCTATAAAATGTGCCAGGAATCAGAATTTAATCTAAGGTATCTCATCTACTTATTCCTTAATTGGTCTAGCCTGCCAACTGGATGCTCAGCCACACTGGCAGCTTTTTTGACAAGCATGATTATCCACCAAGGACTAAATAGAAATTGCCAAATAATTCAATAGAATTTGCTGATTAGCCACCTGCTTATCATGGCTTTCTTCACGATTAAATTACTGTGGTGCTGGTGGTAATGTACAAACGTCTGTGAAACAGTGAAGATCCCTGCCAGACCTGTTTAGATTTGATCTGCTGTGCTGTGGACAGCGCTGAACTGAAAAATATTTGCTTGATGAATAGCACATATATGGTATTTTGCCACATTATGTTTACTACTTGCTTATTTTCAGCTGAATTATGTCAGTGAAATTTGAAGTGAAGAGAAAGAAATACTTGAATTCAGCCCCAATTCTAAAGCCAGTGTAGGTGCTTTTGGGTTTGAATGAGTAATCCCTCTTGGTCATCAAGAATTTATGTAGTTATGGAGGATAAAAACCTCTGGGGTCAAACATAATGTTATAGAAAGCAGTGTTCCAGCCTCATTTTCTTCTAGTTTATACCAAAACAATCCTTAAGTGTAATCACCCAAAAATACACTTGTATAAATGTTTTTATACTTTACAGTGAGTAAAGAAACATATTTTCTTCTCTATTATGTGCAGGAAGGTTAATACTTGGTTATGGTAGTGAGAATACCAAATGGGATTATTTAAAAAATGTGATGCCTGAGAAGCAGGTAAGTGAGAACACTTACACATTCATATCAGGGAATTCAGGTGCAATGAAGATTTGCTAGAACTGGCAGGGTGTAATGGGTGCAAGGAAAATCACATTTGTTTTCACCACATCCCACATTTATTGAGTAAACTGCAGAGAAGTGTTTTTTCATTCCTTCTCTAAAAGGAGTCGGCTTAGTGCACTGACGTTTGGCTGCTTTGGGTTGTTTTTTTTGTAGAGCTTTTCTGTAGGTTTGTGAGAGCAGTCAATGGCTTTAAAAGTCTATGTGGTGTCTCCCTGTGCCTCAGGGAGCCAAAGAGAGTTTTTTGTAGTTAATAACTCTTGTCTGCATTCAGGAACCAATGCCTGTATCGCTAAAATCAAAGCAAGAGATTGCATTTACTTTCAAGGAAGTGGAATGTAGTTCTGCTTTGTTTGGTGCTTAGTAATACATAATGTCTGAAGCTAAATGCATGTGAAATATTTTCATATAGGCAAATGAGAGTCAAGTATAGATTGCACTGCAAACAGGCTGACTTTGATTCGGAGATGAAATATAAATAAATCTCTTTTGGATTCCCCTGAAAACTGAAATTACTCTTCCCTACTTAAAAGCCATCAGCTGAAGATCAACTGGAACAAAAAAATTGTTACTCCTGTCTAAAATAGAGAATTATTGTCAGGCTTTTCTTATCATCATGAGAATCTGTTTTATAGAATAGTACAGCTATCTAGCTTATATATTTAGATCTCCTGCTGAGTTTTTTTTAATGGAAAGAATTACTTCATGTTTTCATTTTCAGCTTTTTTACAGACAGTTTTTTTTTTTGCTTTTTGTATATCTTGCAGATGTTAATTGCTTAATTCTGACCTCAATCAATTTTTATAAAATATTGAGTAGATTTGGTCTCAGTTTGCAGCTAAAATAGAAACTCATTGTTTCTTTGGGTAAGAATGAGTGTGTTTGGATCTGTGATAACCTATTGAAAAACCTGCATGCAGAACTAGCCATTAAAGCAGCTGCAAAATTAATTCACCTAATCTGCAAGAAGACCTGTCAGAGGCTTCTGTTGTCACTGAACTTGTTTGAATGACATCAGAAAGGCAGAAGCCATTCTGACTTAGTGCTGTGACAGAACTGCTGCTGCTGAGCCAGTTACTGTTACTTGGATTCAAAGCAGAAACATAACTAGTCCACAACTGCGGTTTGTTTACTGAGCAATAGTTATTTTTGATATGTTCACATCTTGTTTGGCTTGAGTTAGTGAGTTGTAATTGGGCTACTCAGGGAAATCTGATGTTCTACATGTTGAGTGATAAAAATGTTTCCAGAGAGTTTTTATGCCAGCACTGAAACTTTAATAGTTTATTCAGTCCTGGAAACAGGAAGGAACTACTGAAACATGCAGTCATATTCTGTGGAGCATTATTTCACAGGAAAACAAGAGCTACTGACTTTTATAGGTGAAGAAGTTTAAACGTTGAAGAACTACAACAGTGTCTGCAAAATCTGCTTTTAACTTCATCCAGTTTCATGAAAAGCATTGCCAACTGTCCCCAGTTTGTGAAGTTTGTTGAAAAGAAAATATTCTGTTAGTTTCCATCAGAGCCCAGAATAGTTTTTGAAAACCTACTTGTCTTCCCTGTTGAGAGAGAGGATTCATCACTATTGACTCTGTTCCCGATGTGGCCAAAAATCAGTTCTCAAAGCTTTTGTGGGTTTCCTTCAGACCATGGAACTGCTGTTTGAGGCCCAGTGTTGCAGACAAAACTACATTTTCCTCTACTTTTTCTTCTGTTTCAGTGTTTGGTCCTCAAGTTTAGTTCTTGTGCCTTTTTCCCTACAGATAAAATTTTAAAATTTGCATTAGTGTGAGTCAAGTACATTGATAGCCCATGTTGTAAATTAGCCAAATCTTGCCTCCTCTGCTTTTAATTTTGACGAGATTTTGATTAGTAGAGAATATCTGATCCTCTCAAAAGGCATAAATAAAAGATATTGAGGATTTTTCGTTACCTGTTAAGAATTATAAGCTACATATGAGGATTTTGTTTCTGAAACCTTGCCTGATGACCTGCTAACTGAGGTTCTTAGATACTTACACTGCAATTCTATGCCAGTTTCATCTTTTCTCACACTACTGCCAAATTTTTCTTGCTCATAAAAAGTCCTTTAAAATCTGACAACAATCTTCTTTGTTCCTGTTTCTGAGCAGAAAGGTAATTTTTTTTTATTATTTTATTTTATTTTTTTTTCAATTATGATGGCCCTTGCATTAGTCTTTATAAATTAATTGCTAAGGACTGGTTTAACTTGAATCTGATTTTTCAATTTCTTCCTTGCTTCCTCATGTGGAGGTCTCTTAAGGCAGACCCTTATTTAATAGGATGATTGTGTGTACATAAATATTCTGGCACTGGCATTTTTTACTATCAGAGGAAGATAAAACAAGGTCTGATTGCTTGATTTACAGAAAATTGATTTCTGTCTTAGGGAAACCTCGACTCATGTTTTTCAGTGAGTTCAGAACGCATACATAGTTACTTTGTTTTATCTTTTGTGCCATGTATTTAAAAATCATGGACTTTTCTAAAGGAGGAAGAAGTTGATCAGAAGAGCCTGAGATTGCTGCTACAAGACAGAAAATGATGCTCTGATCATGTTTTCACTTTTTTTACATTTGGACACTGAATTTAACAACCTCTTGACATTTTCTTCTTAATCAGGACCATACATTCTTTTTGTTCAATTAAAATAATGTCTTGGAGCTACATCACTTCAGAAAGGTCATGTTGTAGAGCCTTATGCAGAACAACTGTCAGTTGATTCTCTCTATTCATTAACTCTGCAGAAGTTGAGAAAGAAGTGCCACAAAGTTGTTTTTCCTGTCTTCCGATTCCAAATTTTTTTTGCCTGTAGTATGCAGCTTGTACTACATGATTTCTACATGAAATCTCTGTGATATGTTTGGAGTTTTTTTTCTGTTTTCTGCCA
The DNA here is from genome assembly GCA_032173965.1 of Sitta carolinensis. Lineage (NCBI taxonomy): Eukaryota > Metazoa > Chordata > Aves > Passeriformes > Sittidae > Sitta > Sitta carolinensis. Next base: position 19,750,129 of record CM063286.1, read on the forward strand.
GAAAACTTTTCAGGTGAGTCTTGATATCTCTATCACAAAGGTCTCCCCTTCAGTCCAGGCTCCTTCAGAAGATCACGTGCACTCCTGGGTCATCACTAGACAATGCGTTCGTGGTTTCAGGAGCAGCAATCCCACTGCACTTGCCTTCCCATGGCCAGATTTCCTGGAGAGGTTGGGCAATGTTGGGTAATTTGTGCCCCTGCATGAGATAGAATCCTGGTGATGCAAGAGAGACTCAGGAATTTATTGCCTCAGAGCTTCAGGAGCTGTTCTTTAACCAGATGTCTGTGGTATTTTAATTTAGGGCTCAGCCCCATTCAATCTCAGATATGAGATCTTGATAAGAAATTAGTTACCCTTCATTTGTTTTGAAGATGTCTTTGGATATGCTTTGAAACTTAGGATGTCTAATATAAATCAATGGAGGCTTTTAGACTTGGGAGGGTGAACAAGGGGCAAATATGTGGCCACAGGCTTTTCACAAGCAGATTTCTAAAAAAAAATTAATTTATTAGGTTTTCTACAGGAATGTGAAATACAGCTGTTCTTTTAACCTTTGTTGGTCAGGATTTTTTCATTATTAGATTCATTCACTTTAGAATTTTATAACATGGCAAAATAATGTATGACTAGAACATTAAGTTATCAAATTTAAATCTCACAGGAAATTAATGAGCAAAGGCCTCTGCAGAGCTACAAATCTATTTAATTCTGCAAGGTAATAGGAAGAACCATCAATATTTTTGCTGTTCTTGTGCACTTTTGATTAACAGGTTTCAGATGTGGATTACCTGGATGTGACAATAATAGTTTCTGCCTTTACCATGTTTATGCCCAGGTTAATTTGGCTCTACTTCTGAAATCCAAAGCAAATGGAAATTTTCAAATTCAGAACATGTCAGAGATCAAATCACAGGGAAACATGTAATTTTATGTGAAAGAAAACCTGCTGTGACAAAAATCATCAGTAAAATGATATAATATGAATAAAATGATGTCAATATGTAAAATAACAGTACTTACTAAAATGTAATGGGTTGATATTCTTGGCTTGATCACAAATGTTTTTTACAATATTTCCTTTGATTCATTGAAATGAGGGTATGTTTGACTGGGCTATACATGTTTTTTATCACATTTATTTACCCCCTTCTGACAGCCAAGATGTCAGTGACATTTTACTGACATGGATAAATCAATGAGAAATATATCCTCTTCCAAGCAAATGTTCACTGTATTTAACATAGATACAATCCTCTGAGGTATGAGTTCTTAATTCACTGTATTTGTCCCAGAGCTTTGATGTAGTTCTTGATAAACTTGAATGTTAACATGATGGACCACTGAAGAACAGCAGGTTTAATTTTCTGGTTTGTTATGGTTTCTCACTTTTCTCATTCTCTGGTGTGGGACTGAGCAAGTGGCTGTGTTGGGCTGAGTTTCAGAATGGGGTTAAAACCATGGCACCAGTAAAAATATTCATGATGTTTCTGTTTAGAATAAATCTTTTCAAAAACCTGATAATTCACTAGGTTTCTGTTAAGAATAAACCATCTTTCCAAAAGCCTGGCCTTTCTGATGCAATTATATTTTATTATATGAAATTATTCTGTGTAAAGTGTAGTCCAAGTGTTCTCAATAAATTGCAGTAATTTTCTAATTTAATAGATGATTGCTAGGTCAATGTCACATTTGTAACCATTGCCTGAGGATGTTTCTTCCTCTTGTCATTAGAGGAAGATGTTAACTTCATAATGTTTACATGGTTTAATATTTTAATTTTTGTTGTAGTAATGCCAGACATTTTACTCCAGGAAAAACTGGGAATGTTATTTTCACTTCTGTGTGTGGAGGTTAGGACTAGACCTGATGAAGGGTTTGAAAATTCTGTGGCAATTGCTACAATATGGATTGGCTGGTTTTGTTTGTTCCAGCAGTCTCTTAATTTTAGTAAATTGGATAAGATCTTTTAGAACATGACTGATAGAGGAGCTCCATCTGCAATGTGTCTTGAAATCCGAATGCCCTGGGAATCCCTTGTGTCCTAAACAAGTCCCTAGCAAGTACCCTATGATGCAGCATTGCCAGCTGCTCTGGTTTTGCTCTCCTGATTATAGGTTCGTTACACCACAGATGCTTGGGAATACTCCAGGAACTTTGGATAGCAGTGGGAAAATTTCTAGCACTTCCTGGCACAGATCACTTGTGTCTCGCTAATGCCAATGGGTTTGTCCTTGGAAGCAGAAACTTAATATCTATCTTTAATGCATGCTTGCATTACTCTTCCAAACGTTTGACTGTATTCTGTGGTTTTGCTGAGAAGGGTCACAAGCACCAACGCATGGGCATCCCTTGTGCCACAGAGCTATGTGAACGTGGTGTTCTGATACAGGAAATAAATACTCTGTGTGTCACCAGGCATGTTAACTTGGGTTCATGGGACAAAACATCATCTAGCTTGGGACAGGCTCTTGTCCTGCTGACTCAGAGGATGGATGTGGTCTCAAATAATTTCAGTCTCTGTTTGCTATCAAGAAATTTGATTCCAGATTTGTTGTGGTCAGAAGATATGAGTGAACTTAAAAGCAGGTAGAGATGTGAGAACTGTACACAGATGGTGTATGAACTGTTTCTACTCCAGGCTGGACAATGCATTATTTTGGAGAATTTTAGGGTGTAGTATAAAATCATGGCTATTCCTTGCTGCAAAAGCAGAAACTATTTTGAATTTAAACCATTTCTTCCCCTCTATTTACCAGCCATGCAAATGCCATTGTCAGCCTGAGACACCTCAGGGATGTAGATGGACAAATAAAACCAAATTAAAAGGAACACATTCACATTGCTGGAGGATGTGGAAGATCCTAACATGTTGGAAGGAGGAGCTACAATGTGAGATAAAGTGGGGTTTGATCAATCCTGTCAGACAGACTCTGTCTAAGGCCAAGGAATCATCTGAATTAAGCTGCCACCCAGTAATTGTGTTTTTAATAGTCTTCCAGTTAATACAAGGTTCTTTTAAACTTTGGAAACTGAGAGTCCTGGTTAGTTTATATTTTCTCTTTTCTGTTCTGAGGGCTGTAGTGTCAAAGTACATTATTTTCACAAGAGAGAGGAAAAAGTAGCAAAATTAATATTCAACATGTATATTCACAGTATGAGAGTAGATGATAGATGCTATGCATATGTGTGAAAGCTGGTGTCAAGAACTCATGAATTTAAACTTAAGAAGGACAGGGCTTCATCCCAGCATGAGTTTATTCAGCTTTTTCCTCTCTGCTGAAGTAGTTTGGGGCAGACAACAATTAGGATTAGTAAATCTCTCCCTCTTTCAAATTAACAAAATGGGATGAGAGTAGCTTCCAGTGTCCGCATCTCAAGTTTGCACTGAAAAATTAAATAGTTTTAAAGCATTGTTGAGAAAGCACATTAAGAAAAAATGCTTTTCCACATTGTTTCACGATTTGGCTTTATAACAGATTGTTTGGTTTTGTTAGTAGTATGGATGGATTGGCTATTAATTCCAGAGTTTGATATTATTGTTAATTAATTTATAGTGAATAGAAACATGAAAGTGCCAGCAGCTCTCAAAACAAGCAAATGGAATGCTAGGATTTATAAAGAGAGAGAAAATAAAGCAGAAAGCCCTGTGGTTTTGGTGTACCTGCATCCCGAATACTGTGCATTGTACTGATCCCTTCTCTGTAAAAAGTATATAAAAAAGAATCTGTCAACAGAAATTCTTCTCTAAAGAAGAAACTAGATAATGCCTGTCAGGAATGTTACAGGCTTGGGAAATGACAAGGGAAGAGAGATACCATTTAATTTTCCCAAGGGTTTTTCCTCTACATGGACCCATAATTTATATTACCATTGAAGGGACTTCTCTTAGTCCCCTTAATAAGTGTGGGTTTGTTTACCAATTAAAGAATGCAAGGATAAACCAGTCTGATTATATTTTAAATCTTCCAGGTGGTCCTCCCACAGAAATTTACTCTGCTTCTGTTGTGCAGCCTCAGGATTCCCCTTAAAAATCTAAGAAGAAAGGTGTGGAGAGGGAGGAGGAGTGTTCTGAAGATTTCATTCTGATTCTTGGCTTTTTTTTTCCCTTTTAGTGTTAGTTAATAAAGTCTTACTACTTTTAAGCTTAAGCCTGCTTTGCTTTTGATTGGAAATTTTCAAATTGGCAAACCCAAACCAGAACACAAATTGGTGTTTCCACCTGGTTTTGAAATGAAACCTCGACATTAACAGAGTCATTTAGGCTGGGAAAAACCTCCCAGCTCATCAAGTCCAACCATTAACTGGGAACTGCCAAGCCTACCACTAAACCATGAGCCCGAATGCCACATCTACATCTCTTTTAAAGCCCTCCAGGGAGGGTGACTTAACCATTTCCCTGGGAAGGTAGTGCCAGTGTTTGACAACTCTTCTGCTGAATGTGTCTTACAGTTTGAATTTGCTTACTCTGATTCATTGGCAGCGTGATAAGAAAGGAAGAAGCAGCAATAAATTGCTAAAGCAGTAATAATCCTGGCTGCCTCCAAAATAAGGAAAAGAAAAATGAGATCTTTTTTTTCCCATTCTTCATGCTTTTGTGTCTGGCAGTAAATTGTCACAATTGCAGATCACACCTCTGACTGTGTTTCACTTGTAAGAAACTTGGACCTGAAGGAAGTGTGATTATCTGGACTACTGGAGTGACCTGACTGCAGAATGTGATAGCACACTGTTCTCACTTCTACAGTCAGACTTACTAGATTTGTGTGATGTCTTCAGCTATTATACAGACATTAAAGCCTTTTCCCACTATTTGATAACTTTCCTGATGGGCAACATGAAGGACAAAAAGAACTAGTTTTGCCCACAGGACTGCTATAGAATGTTTGGAACTTTGCTATACTTCTACTCTCTGAGCTTGATAAATCTTGTTTGGAGACCCCTTTGCAAAATAAAGTTGCAGGTTGGGCTCTGAACTCTGAATTGCTGTTCAGTATTCCTGCACTCACTTTCTCCTGTTAGAGACACATGATTCCTCTGTGATGGAAAAGATTACAGACAAAATGCTTTTCTTGACTTCATCAAACAATTTCTTTTAATTTTTTCCAATCTTGAAAGAACAGTTACTGTTTTGGTGGAAGGAATCTAAAGTTGAATCTTGGATTAAATCAGAGAGGAAGAGGACAAAACTTGAAATGAGCTACAGCAAAGGACAAAAATTCATACAAAATACTTGTACTGAGGGTAGGCCTGTCATATGCAGATATAAATATCTTCATAAATCAAAACATCTTTCTCTTGCCTGAGAAAGATTATCTATTAATTTCTTCAGTTAACAGTGAGGGAAAGCTGAGATGTGAGATAAGTGCTTTTAAATATAAGGCAGTTGAGACTGAGGACACCTTATCTCAGGGACAAATAAGTAATATTTTCTGCTGTTCATAGGGACCCATCTCGTTAGTGCACCAGGGCCACAAGACGAACCACCTTATTGATTGAAGTGCAATTTTGTTATAGTGAGTGCAAGCAGGAAGTATCACTCTTGTAACAGCAAAGTAAAGAACACAAACACAACCCTGTTGAGGAACACTGTGGACACACAGGTTAAATAGAGAGGTATTCAAGCATTGAAACAAAGTGGAAAAGGGGGTGAAGAAAAGAAAACCACAGTGTTTAGAAACGGGCTTAGTAACAAGAAATATCCGGCTGTGCTTCTCTTCTGGGCAAGAAGGGGAAGAAAGTGGGAGAGAAACATTAACATTAAAAAGCATTTAATGTTAAATTCTATTACAGAGGGGATGGATCAGCTACTCTTCCCAAATGGACACTGATAGATGAAGATGTCTCTGGAGAAAACTTAGAGGTTTTTGTGCAAAAAGGCAGCTCTGACATTCCTAGTTAGGACTGTAGCAAATGAATTTCAGTGGTTTGTGTTTGAAGAAATTGGGATATATGCTGATAGGTGGCTGCCTTTGGAGCAGTTTTGGTACTGCAGTATTTTAGAAAATCCAAGAACTTTATAGTCATCAGATTTGAAAGCAAGTTTCAAGTCTGAATTCTCGTGAGTTTCTCAAGAGAATTCTTTAAAACTTTTTTAAAAAAATTATTATTTTTATTTAAGGTTTATTCATCTTTAAAAGTCTTTGGCAGAAAAATTCTTTTGCTTACAAAAGATTCCCATGAAAACCTGGGAGATTTACTTCAACTTGTCTGGGGGGGCTGTGGGTCCAGATGCTGATCCAGTGAAATTGAGTCAGAGCTCTGGGCACAGCAGAACTAGGAGATGGAGGATCACCTGTTCCTGGAAGAGCAAAGTGCTTCATTTAATTGAAAAAGCACCTAGAGTTTCCAGAAGATTATTACTCACAACTTTGGTCCTGCAGGAAATTAGGCATCCTTAAGGCTTTATTCTGATTCAGAAATATTTTGAAATATCAGAATTGCTCTCAGAAAAAAGTTACTAGCTTTGTCTGGAAGCCACTGATATTTGTCTGTATGCTTTATCTCACTGCATTTGGTATAGCTTTGAGCTGGATATATTACATGATTTTAAATTTTACTATGATATAAAATATTGCCTTAAAAATTAATAATTTTCCCATAGTTCTTTCCAATCAGTACTTTTCTTAGGCTGGCTTTGTGCATGTCACAGGATAACAGCATAGTACAAACATATGTTGCCATGAAAAGCACTTTTTGGCCTTGCAGAGGTAGGCTGGTTAGGGTATGGTTTGTGAGAGAATCAATGGAATAAAGGAATGTTTCAATCTGATGTAAAATCCTTGAGAAAGGTTATAAGAGGTGATGGAAGCACAAGAGGAGCTCTGTCCTGAAAATTTTCTCTGATTTGCTTTCTAAAAGGAAAAGCTCTAAATGCAAAAAATGCAGTTCCTTGTTCTCACAAACATTTCCTTCCTTGGTAACTGTTTCCAAGCCGAATTGTTGATGGAAACAAAATCAAACTCAGTTTAGTCTTTGAAATCACTTGACAGTTTTCCCTCTCCTGTTTTCTAGCCTGTATGGGTGGGTGGATTGATCGGTCTGGTTAATGCTTTTTGTGTTGTAACTCCAATGGCAAGAGGTCTTATGCTGCAGTCAGTGGCCTGAACATGGTAGGGCTTCCAGAGCAGGGGGTAAACTGTCAGAGGCTAGACTCCCTGGAAAATCAGGCTGTGCCCATTAATTCAAGTGTTTGCCTCTTGTTGCTCCCCTGTGCCTGTGTCAGCAGCCTGAGTACAGCAGCACGAGAAGAGGCGAACTGATTCTCCAGCACTAAGTGCAGGGAGATTATAGGGGTTTTATTTTTGCCTTGCCTGCTTCAGCTCCATCTGTGTTTCCTATTGGAGATCTGCAGCTGTATGGATGTTTGCAGAGAATTCCTTGGCAGCATGCAGTCAAACACCAGCCAGGGAAACATCAGATGGAGGAATGTTCCCATCTCACTGAAATTATTTGTTTTCTTAATCTCATACTGAAAGACTGGTACCAAGTCCAGAAGGACACTAGAAGGACAAAAATTGGTGACTAGCAATGTTTCTGTTTTTGTTTAAGAGGTTACAAAAAATTTCGTTTGATTCTGGTGTTTTTTGCATTAATGTATTTAAGCACATCTTTTATTTCTCCTGTTTCCCAAGTGCATGGAAAGCATTTTAAATTTAGTGCAAGTGTATATCTATTTTGCTAGCATGCAGACCTGCACCTGAAAATGATGTTTTTGGTATTTGGGACAGTAAGGTGAGAGCACGCTAAACAAAGAGAAATGTTATTTGAATGTGGATGAAGTTATTGGTTTGTTATTAAGACAAATTTCCCTTTTCTTAGAGCTGTCTAGCTATTAAAAGGAACCTTTACCATCTTAGTCTTGTGATCCAAATTTGCGGTCAAGTAAAAATTATTCCCAAAATAGACATTGATAAAACAGTCCACATGCCTTTGCAAAAGGGAGTCAAGAAAAATGTTTCTGTCCAGTTCAGGTAGTACTTGAATTTGCTTTAGGGCAAATTCAGTATTTAATTTGCATATTAATGGCAAGAACTAAATGCCAGAGTTATGCAGTAGCAGAAATCTCTGACAGTACCATGGCATAGCAGATGTCATGAGCACCTGCTTCAAAGGTGACTGCACTTTTAACTTCTAAGCAAGGATTTCTGATGGACAGGGTAACCCTAAGACTTGCATCTTGGGAAGTCTCCCATACAAAAAATTTTTTTTTGGAGAAACTAAGTTTACAATGATGGAAAGCTAAAAATAGTAGTAATAATAGTAGTAGTGATAATAATAATAATACTCAAACAGCAGAATTTGATTAAAAATGAATGAGGCAAACAAGTCTCAGTCTCTGTGTGCCCAGGGTCTCCAGAGAGCCAGGTTATGTGAATTTTATTGCACACAGAGGGGAAGGTGCTGGTGCTTAAATTATGCCATGGCCTCAGTTTTCAAAGAATGTGGGAACAGGACTCAAGACAAGCAGTGCCTGAGACAGGAAAGTCTGACTCTGCTCCATAAAATTACCTGTTGCTGCTCCTGACTGCACATTCCAGGCACTCACAATTCAAAATGCACATAAAATGCTGCATCATGGCTGGTACCCACTCTGCAGCCCAAATGTTTTTTCAGACTCACTGGGAAGTGGGTTGTTTGATGTGATGTTCTACTATCCCTGATAAAATCAAACATATTGAGTTCTGTATTTACTGACTGTCCAGCTTCACTGGGCTTAAACACTCAGCAGAGAAATCAAGCTAAAGTACTTGTCTCTAATTTATCTCTCTGCTTTATAATTGTGAAGATTAATTGAGTCATCTATCCCATTGCCTCTGGGCAGCAGGGATGGGTGATGGGTTCTCCCACAATTGTTTCCTACAGTAAGAGCGAGTGTGATGTCTGTTTTCCATCTGTGAAAATTACAGGTCTATGAAGTTGTAGAAAACAAAGTATTCTGGGATGTCAGCAGTGAATTCAGGACACCCAGGGGCATGGGGGAAATCTCTAAATAACTGGAGTTTTGCTGAAAACTCCCCTGTGCTCTGAACAGAGGCTTAAAATGACATCAACATTTTATTGTGAGTATTCCATTTGTTTTCCTTGGTGTGGAAAATACATAAAACTGAGGAGGGAAAGAATGGAGAAACAAGTATGATGCTAAATATAACTGCTATAGAAGCAGCTTTCCTTCTTCAGGATTAATTTTGCTGAGAAATGAATGTGAAACACTTGTGAAATGTGCCATTCAATTTGTCAGTCTTAATTTAGTTGGCTTAACTTAGGAAAGTACATTTTATGTTTACTTATATAACTATAGCTATGAAGAAGGTGGCTAAAGAAGCCTCTGTGATGTTATTGGTGGCTAATTTGGAAAACATTATTGTTTTGGGACACTTTTGAATGGACTGAGAAATAAACTCAACTTTGAGAGGAAAAAAATTTCCAGCTGTGCTGAGTAACCCTAATTGTGCTTTCAGTACTCTTTCAAAGTGTTATTCATGGGGCTTATTTAGAGGTACATTGCTCATTCTTGCTTCCCAGGCAAAAGTGGCTGCTTGCAAAGAAGCCAAACATAATTGTTTATATATAGTTTTATGTCTTCCGAGGTAATCATCAGTGTTGAAGAGTCCCTGGCAATAAATGCTGGCCATTGTTGCAGAAGGCCAAGGTCTTCTTGCCCTTTGCCATTGGAACTGGAGAACTTGATAAAGAGGAAAGGGTGAAGGAGGGCAATAATGCTGCAGTAGTTTTCTCTTTTTCCTTCTCTGGAAGGAAGGGCATCCAAGGTGCTTTCGTTATGGCTTTGGAGTCACAGAGGAAAGGCAGTTTGAACTGATAATTGATTTTTCTAGCAAACAGAAGGCCAAATAGTGACTCATTGGCTAAATCCTGTTGGCACATCAGTCTTCTGACCTGAGAGAATGACAAATGGCTGGTGACTATGTGACTTATAAGCTCCTCAGCAGAGAAAAGTATCATTGCTGCCAGTCCAGAGTGTTTCCAGTGCTTGTCATCATGAAATAGGAGAGGTCCCATCTTAGTTAAGCAACCAATCCCACTTTCTGGGATGATTAACAGCTACCATGGCATGGAAATAAGCTTCCTTGGCATCACTTCAGGTTTTAGTGCAAGTCACAGGTCCTGTAAGCACCTTGTCAGTCATTGCACTCAATTTTGTAGAACAAAATCAAACCAACAAAATCTATCTATGTATTAGTATTTAAAATGTTTGCTCATAAAGATCTCTTGAGCATACAAACAGAAGCAACAAAGCTGCTTTGTTGTGGTTAAAATAAACCCTAAACCAATGTGTGATAGCTGCAGTGATGGACAGCAGGAAGCTAAAGACTAAAAGAGGCTGCAGGCATTGCAGGTGCACCCAAAGCAATGGAGCAGAGCCCTGAGGGGAGGGGAATGGGCAGTATCCTAGGCACTCTATGGAAAGCTGCTTCAAGTAAGTTGTCTGCATGTGCCTGGTTTCACAAGCTCAAGCTGTAAGTAACAAAACCAAAATAAGGTTTGTGTGTTATTAATCATTATTGACTAAATGATTTATAGTGTTAGTAGCTTGTCCAGGTGACCGCGGATGCAGGTGGTTTTTATATTGCCTTTCTTGCTGATTGGAATAAGGTCACTTTGTCTCCATGTGACATTGGTTTGGATTAATTACACATTTTCCATGCAGTCCTCTATCCTTGAGCTACAGCTTGGTAAGAGTTTTGGAGGTGGAATGATTGACACCAAAGAATAGCAGAGTTGAAGGCAGCTTTTTTGTTTCCATTGACAAAATCACACCCTTCTTTTTTCTTCTGCTTGGCTAGTGCATGTGGGTGGCCCAGAGTCTGAGAAAACAATCTTAAAATTGAAGAAATTCTAAAATATTTTTTCTAAATCCTTGTGTTGCTGCTGTGTATTGTTGTGGTTGTTGGGCAGGTGACAGTGGCATTGCAGAATGTTACAGGAAATAAGGGGCCAGGGGACTGGTGCACCAGATTGTCCATTCCTTCATACATCTGAGTAGCTCCTCTTTTCTTCAGTCCATCTCATCTCCCTATGACAGCAGTATTTCAAGAGTAGTAGAACTTGTGTCCTTTTATTTTTTTTCTTTCTAATAAGGAAAAAGGAACATGTCCTTATTTTTGTTACTGATAACAATAAAAAAAATTGGAAGTGTTGAGATTTCTGGAAAAATAAAAGAATGCACTACCATAAAGCATTTATTAGCAGTGCTTCTGTCAAGTATTGTAGAATCACAATATTTCATTATTTCTAAAATAAAATTGTTACCTTTTCAGATTGTGTTCTTCACTCTTTGTTATATGAAAATTGTTTAGCATCAATGCACAAAAAATTCCATGGAAGCTGCTGTAGGGATCAGAACTTCTTGAAAGGAAAACTATTCCTTATTGTGGATTTCTCCCAACCTGCATAAATTCTATTTTTGAATATATTCAACAAAATTTCTCATTATATAAGTATGTTAAAATGTACAACATCCTTACCATGTCTTCCTTCATTGAATGTCATGAGAGTTACAAATCTGTTAATGTAGAAGTGTAACTTGCACATTTCAAATGCAAAGATCTATTTTCTGTTCCAAGTTTGTTATGAGACCATCCGTGATTGCCAGTTTATAAAAAGTGGATAGGAGCAATATGAGCTTGCATGCAGATTGTACATAAACTCTGTGCTCTTTCTAACTGCTTTATTGTGCAGTTTGTCAGCTTTAGAGAAGATAGACCAACTTTTTGTCTTAAGTTATGAAAATTTATGCAGTATTTATGTTCAAAAGCTTTTTCAAAATTGCTGTCTGATGAAGAAACCATTACAAGCCCAAATTATAAAAATCATAATTAACTGGGTATGTGATATTGCTGTCTAGCAACGATCTCTTTATGCAAGAGATGTGCCTTACAAATGAGGATTTAGTCACCATCTACGCTGGGTTAATACAGGGGAGGCAATCTGATACTGCAGGTTAATCAGGTTTGATGGGGGTTTAGGCACTGGAGCAGGCTCAGGAGGTAATAATTGTGCTGCTGTGTGGACCCAGCCAGCACAAACCCAGCTGTGAAGTAGAGGAGCCCTGGGGTGATGCACTCTGTGTTCACTCCCTTTTCTGGGTGTACAAGGGGTTTGTTGGTTGTACTGGTGCTGCTACTTTCTGTAACCTATTTGTGCTGCAAGTGTAGCCAGTCAAACTGCTACCAGAACTTGCAGAGAAACTTTGGCATTTCTCCTCCTTTGCAGGACAGAATTATTTTTTTTCAGAGTGACGATTGTGCAATGATTCTCTGAGGTGATCCGTCGGTCTGAATGTGTTGCTTCTTTCACCTGTCATTGTTATATATATTTTTTCCCTTTCACAAAATGACAAAGCTGCAAGGATCCTATGGATTCACTTGGATTTATGAAATTCAAAGTGCATGGCATATTTTGACGTAAAGGATGGTGTAGGCTGGGTCACTGCTGTTGCCCGAAGCCAAACATATGTTTCTTTGGTTTGACCAATGAGTTAACCTCTCCTGTGCAGCTACATGGAAATATTTGAGTTAAAGTATATTTTTGCAGAAAGATAAATTCAGGTGATCACAGAACACTTGCCTGACCTGTCAGCTGTGTTTCTCTCCAGCATCTCCATTCAGCTGCAAGTGTTGCCTATTGGAGTTGTAATTTTGCTGGGAAAAAAAATGAAAAATGTGCATCAGTGGTGCCATAGTGTAAACTACTATGAACTGCAGGGTTTGTTTTAGCATTTCTTAGTCACTGTGGGTTACCACAAATGATAATAGTGTCCTCTGCATTGTGCGAGATTGCTCTCAAATTTTAATGGTTGTTTTGAGCTTATTGGGCATCAACAAAGACTCTCATTGTAGGCTAAGTGCTGTAAAGATGAGTTTAGGATGTATTTTATTTGAACATTTTATCAAATTTCCACTAAACTTTTTTGAGGATTAAGAAACCTGACATACCACCCTCTAACTCCTCTCTCCATCCAGCAATAGCCCTTCTCGTCTGTGGGAGCAGTACTTGTTCTGCCTGTACCTCAAAAGTCCCCAAGTGTTTGACATTTTGATACATTTCCTCTTAGTTAAGTATATTTTTTTTTAATTTTATTTTTAATAATCAAATTAACTCCCGATTTCTTCATTGTAGCTTGACCGTGGCCCCATCTTCAGAAGCAACTATAATTTAGGCATCTATTTTAGCCTTGTGACCTGAGGCAATTCAATTTTTTTGAATATGTTATTCTGTCCCTCTGTGTTCACCCAGTATCTTTTTAACCTCTTGTCAGATTACTGTAAAACCTGACAGAGAGATGGATATTCAGCTTACAGTATCTGGAGGGATTCCATGGAAGCAGATGGCTAAATAGAGGAAAGCAATCCAGTTAGTGTCCGTAAGGGAAATGTTTCACCATGTGCTTAGCACATGAGTTCTTCATTGAATTTACATGAAATATCCCAAATATAACAAAACTTTCATTAGTTGCAGCAATGGGTCACAAAACCTACTGGTACTGTTAGTCCTGCAATTCACATTTTCTTGTCATTAACTATTTGAAGGAAAACAAAACTAGTTTGAAAGTTGATTTAAGATTTGCATTACTAGACCAACTACTTTTATACTATTATTTTTCTATTATAATAAAATATGAGAATTGGTGTGCCCTGGCAGCCAGGAGGGCCAGCTGTGTCCAAGGCTATTTGTGATATGGATTATAGCTTGATTATTTTTTTTAAAATCATAACCAGTCTTTGATAATTCCTTCCCTGTTGTTATATCTCATTCTTTTCCTTTTTTTTTCTATCTCTTCTAATGAAATAAATCAGCTTGTGTTTACATTCCACACTGCCCCAAACCAGCATCCTCTAGCACCTGTGTTTTTCCAGATCATTTCAGCGAAACTTGGGCAGCAAGACCACTGCCTTTTACAGTCCTTTGAAGTATCTGTAAAATTACATTTCTGCTACAGCAGCAAAGATCCTTTTTGTCTGGTAAATACTGGGTAGCAAAAAGGAGGAACACCTGTACTTGCAGTGTGTGGTTTCAGACCTGGTGTTTGAAGTGAGTCTCATTACACTTCTGTGACTGCTCCTCTTCCAATTGAGTTGCCTTCAGCTGGTTCCCAATAAGGAGATGTCAAAAATAATTAATTCCTGTAATTAGGATGGCCGACCTTGCTGGTGGAATGGCAGATAATGCCTGAGGATTGTAAAAGGGTGTACCAGTCCTAGAAACAAGTTTCTTGATAAAACTGCAGCTTGTTCATGTAGCAGGGAGTGGACAATGCCCAGGGAGGGTGTCAGGGTGCATTTCCGGGCAGAGTGTGCACAGCTCACTGGTGGGCTGCACTGACAAACCAACTACTCGAAAAAGGGAGAGCTTTGAAGATGCTGGGATTGCAGCTTTGCTGATCCGATTCATAGTTCCTTGATGATAGGTATAAAATTGTATCAGAAACCATAGTTTTCTTCAGTTGTGGAATATATAATGGTACAAGATCAAGGTGATGCTCTTTACTGTCACAGAAATAAAATGAAGTCTTTTGCAGAATTATGCTTAGTGATTAAATCTCTCCAAAAAAGTTCCAGAAACATTCACATGCATGCCATTAATTTACTGTTGTGGTTCTTTGCAACGGTGAGGGAAGACAAGCTGACAAATCAATATGATTGATAAAGCAAGCTTCAGTTTATTCGGGAAGCTCAGTTTCTTTTATACACTGTTCAGCAAGCATGCATACCTGTCACAAAGCGATTGGCTAAAAGCAAAAGTTAAACATACTTTTGTGCTGTTTTGAGAACCAGGGTTCCTCCTTATTCTCACAGCTGTAGCTTCTTATTAATTAAAACTATCAAGGTTATAGTTTATACCTTCTTGCCAAGGGTACAGTGTCCTTGCCAAGATTACAGCATTCTTACTCTAGTATCAGCATAGCTTTGCAGTTTGCTTTTTCTAAATTTTCTAACAATGGGATTGCTTGTACAATTCTTCTAATGATCCATGGCCCTGTTCTAGTAGCCATTCTTCAACAGTTCTTGTTGGGTAAAAGGCAGTTTCTGCTGTGCTGTAGACAGCTACAGTTTAATAGTGCCCTTCTTTTGAGAAGGCAGAGTCTCAAAAGGCAAATTCTAGGTAGTATCATACCATATCTCCTGGAATTTACCTGGTAAGAGTGTCTCTTTCTAGAATAACTGTAGACAAAGGCCTTGAAGCTTGGGAGATGATATTTTCCATAATTTATCAACATTCACTGTTTTAAATCTTGCCGTTCTCCTGATCCTTGCAGTGCCCTGTATTTAATTTATTTTTAATCTTCTTATCTAAGGGCTATCCTGTGATAATGAGTTTCACAGATAATTGTATCGTAAAGGATGAGCCTTAAGGCTCCTAATTCAAGCAGATAAAATTTGATCAATGCCTCCCTCTTGTGCATGTGCATTAGGACATTGCACAGCAGGAGACCACAGTCGTGTGGTGTGGTTTCCTGCTGTGCAGTGTCTCCCTCCTTGCTCAAGAATTAGTAACTTCATCTGGGGCTGAGCTGGGGTGTTGCAGCACCTCTAGCTGCTGATCCTGCCTCTATTGTTGAAGAACTGGAAAAGTGTCAGCCACTGTAGAATTACAGAGGAAAAGGAAGCATCTCGAATGCTTTTAATTTGAGCTGCAATTCCACCGAATACCCTGTGCTTATGCTATTCAACTACACATTTTCAATGTACATGCTCATGTGCCATAATGCTGTGAAATGTCCTAAATAAACCAGAAAAGTGTTTTGTGGTGTTTCTTCCACAGTCCTCATAAAAGCTGTTTCTCATGGTCTGATCAGGTCTGTACACAGATTTTTACCCTTTTCTCTTACTTAGCCTGCTACTATCGCTGAATCCTGATGATCAGTGAAATGCAGAATTTCTACAGTAATTCAAAAATCCCATTGTCAGTAAAAACTGACTGTATTCATGTCCAGAAGACACGTAGCCGTGCAGAAATGTGCATTGTCATTCTGACTAGCATAAAATAAGTTTATGAAAATTTAACGTAGACCTATTGCTCAGCGGAAAACCCCCCTACTTGCATCAGAAAGCTGAAATGACACAGCTGTTAGTTTATAGAGTCACCTGCTCTCTCCTTTGCCTGATAGAATTGTTGAACTCATGACTCTGCTCTTTATTCCCTGTTTCTGCTAGTAAATCTTCTGTGACAGGAGAAAACCTAAATGTATTGTGTTGGTGTAGGGAATTAGAATATTATTTTGTTTTTGTTACTGTGGTCTAGCTAGAGAAATGTTTTTCCTGTCACAGTTTTTTTCAGGGAAAATCACATTTCCAGTATTTGGTTATAATCTCTATTACTATGATGTGTTCTGTTTACACTTTTAAATGCTTAAAGGACATTTGGAGATATCTGGTTCTCAGGGTTGAAGTTTCTATATACTTATTACAAAAAATTTGAAACTCAGACCTGTAAATAGAAAAAATGTATTCTGATATATAGATGTGTATTTTGCAGCAAGGCTGTAATTCAGAGTATGCATTCAAGTGTTAAAGATGCTTCATTTTAAAAAACATATTTCATATTTCTGAAACACTTTGTTTTTTTCTGAAACCATCACCACATTCAAAATGAATACTATTTAAATTCCAGAGTTCTTAATGTCATTACATAAGTAGAAAGTTGCAAACATGATTGTATTTATATTGATTCTGTTTTTCTGAGGATTGGATTCACTGCATTAAAACTTTACAGAAGACATCAGCCTTTTTTTTTTTCACTTACAGAGTCTTTTCTAATGACTGTTTGCAATGTGATTTAAGAAAAGGTGTACTTCCTTAGCTGCTTTGTAAAAGCTGGTTAGTTTTCTCGCTCTGATCTTTCCACAAAGATCAATTTTGAAGAGCAAGAGTTAAGCTGAAATACTGGATTTTCAAAATACAGGACAGACTGAAATACTTCCCTTTGAGCTGCCTCTCTCCCTCGTGTGTACCAAACCCCTCATTTCATGGAGTGCATAAATCCAGAAATACACATTACTGATCTCATACCAGAGCACATGCATGTTTTGCTGTCATTTCTAGTGATGTATCTCATCACTTAATCATGAATTTCAGCTTTATATCTAACCCATTAAGGAGAAAAGCAGTATTTCATGTAGCTTCTCTAATGCATGGTGACACCGTGAATTTGCATGGCAAAATGATCAAAGGTATTTTGCAATGGATTTATCTATTCCTATGCCCTCCACTGAATATTTTTTTAAAAATTCTGTGGGGTATTTAGTCTGTTCAGAGCTAAAGAATTGCATAATTTAGGAAAAAGGAGCATTTTTGGGAAAGTGCATTTCTGAGGCATATATCAGATTAGATGTTGCTGTCAGATCATATCATTAGATGGGAGGAACTTCAGCACAAAAATAAGAAGTATTTATGCAAAAATTAAGTTTCTGCTGCAGTGAATGCAGCAGATGTTTATGTTTCCATTTATTCAAAAGTGGACTTCTGGTGATGCTCACATCCTGGAGGAGGGCAGGTGGGACTCACCAGCAGCTATTCTGTCTTTAGCACTGGATTATTGATATTCTGGGGAAAAAATGTAAATGTCATGTAAATAATTCCAGATGGAGTTCAGTCCAGGCAGTAAGAATCCTGATTACTTTGTTCTGACCTTTGGTAGTCTCAAATGTGTACATATTTCCAGTAAAATAAATGGATTCCCATACAGGCTTTTGACTGCTTAACATATATTTCCTACTTCAATAGAACGGAAGCGTTATGAGGACTCTACCTTATTTTTCAATTTTGTGGTTTTTTTTTTTTTTTGTCCTCTAGGCTGAAAACTGATGATTAATAACCATCAGCCCTGAGATTTCTTAATTCATCTTGACTGTGAACAAGAGTTGTTAGAAGGTCTGTAGAAATGATGCAAATTTACCTGAATATTCTTTTTTTCAGTATTACAAAATTAGATTACTGTTTCCTGTGGATGAAATCTTTCAAATATATAAAATAATATCTCAACGGTTCATGATGTAATTTCCTATCAAAATAGCAGAAATAAGTCAATGTCACGCTTCCTGGGAATTACTCTTCTAGAACTCAGTAACTCACAGCTAGAAGTACAGACTTTACAGTTTGTTTGTAATCATGGTCTACTGGTGCCTTTAGCTTAGATGCTGAAAATATATCTTTCTGCAACTAGGTCAATGAATTTCTTAAATGGTTATCCTAAATTTTAGATGTTGTCTCTCTCTTATTTTATTCTCACGTCTATATCTTTATTTAGAATTGATTTGTTTTCTGTGATTTTTAATGTGTTGTGTATTTTGTGACTTGGTTTTTTTTTGTTACTTCCAGTGTTCTGGTTCATATCTATATCTATATCTATATCTATATCTATATCTATATCTATATCTATATCTATATCTATATCTATATCTATATCTATATCTATATCTATATCTATATCTATATCTATATCTATATCTATATCTATATCTATATGGTTTTCAGTGCTAAAATTATGTCTTTAGTTGATTCACATTTAACACTTGCCCACTTCTTAACTTTAACAATATCCCTTGCAGTGTTAGATTTGCAGTTGGACTCCAAATAAAAACCTAAAAAATTTAGGTTTTTCTCAACCTAAATGATTCTATGATTAATTAATTTGTGGATAAAAGCTTGTTGTTACTATAGAAAAATGTATCCTACAGAGTTGAAATAATTCAATTGCAGGCAATTTCTCTGATTGTTTGATCTTCTGATTTTGCAGATACTGTGCTTATTTAATTGTGTAATGCAGGACAATAAATTATCACATCTTCTTCCCTGTTAAAGATATGTTATTTTACAAAGTCTACTGAAATTTGTGAGACTGAAATCACGTAAGGAATCCAGTAGCTACATTTTCAGGTTTTTAAAGTGAATTTTCATAATTAACTTCTCAACACATCCTTGAAGGACAGGAATGAATTAATCTTGTTGTAACTGCTAGCGTGTGCATTTTACAAATGTTTCTGCCTTTCTGCTGACTCTCTTTGAAATAGATTCTCATTTTGGTTACTCTTACACCTTCCAATGCTGCAGTTTTGACAGTATCATTAGAAGTTCACAGTGGTGTCTCTACCACAGCTGAGCTCTCATAGCCAACTCCTAAAAGCCTGCTTGCAAGAGGCACCAAAATCGTCAGGTGGGACACATGGAAAATAGTGGATGTTTCAGGTGAGCACCAGCTTGTCTTTGTGGAAAGCAGCTGGTTTGGGGACCAGAAGCAGCTTGTGTGATTTCTTGTATTTAGCTCTTTTGCCCTGGAGATTTAGAGAGAAACCATTTCTAAGCCATGATAAAGCAAAGCTTTCTCCTGTGCTTTAGCAGACTGTCCAACCTGGCATTACTGGCAGCAGGGACAGCATGCTTTACATTCACTGGGAAAGTGCTAGCAGAGAGCCACTCTTTCAGACATAACGTATGTTTTGGGGGATTGAGAGGCAGCAATCTCCATCCTCAGCATTGAAATGTGAGTAATAGTGTAGTAATACCTGCCTGCTTCCTGGATGTTATTAATATTTAGCTGCCTTATATGTGGGGATTTAATTTCCTGAGAAATATCCTAGTAGAAAGGGACTAAATGGGTCTGACTGCAGGAGGATGCTGTCACACTTCTTCCCAAAGCCTGACGCTTGGCCAAACCTGTTTGCTTGCATGGTCCAGTGTCACTGAGTGGCAATCCATGTTGGCAGATACAAAGGATGTTCAAACCAAGGGCATTTGATGGGACTTTTCTCTTTCGTTTTCTGTTTGCATTGACAGATACTACAGCTCCTGCACTCCCTGCCCATCCCCAGGGGCCTGTCCTGTCACAGGGCATGCTGAGGTGGATCTCTGACAGCTGACTCCCACAAATGTGGGAGCGTGCAGCCTCCAGCTCCATGGCAGTAGAGGTCTGTTCCTGCTCTAGCCTTCCTGATAATCAGCCCATGCTGCTGAGCTTGGTCTTACTAAGTGCTCCAGCATCTTCAGCAGCTGCGGAGAACAAGCTATCATCAGTGCATGTCTATCCAGCATGGCGATTAAACAGCTTTGAGGTTTTCTAGGGGTCATGAGAATTTCTCCTTGAATAATAGTGGAAGTTAGAACTTAGGGGAGGCTCCCCTAGAGAGCACAGTTTCTTTTCCTGAAGTACATGAATGTCATTTGGTTCCTGAGGTCTGACCCAGATTTTCATAGAATAGTAGGCTTCCAAATCTTGCAGTGTTTAGGGACAGAATATTTTTATTCAGAACAGCACATCCGATTTTAATTAAATTATTTTCATTTATGTATGTGCACAAGTGTC
This sequence comes from Sitta carolinensis, assembly GCA_032173965.1. Taxonomy (NCBI): domain Eukaryota; kingdom Metazoa; phylum Chordata; class Aves; order Passeriformes; family Sittidae; genus Sitta; species Sitta carolinensis. The sequence continues at coordinate 19,770,448 of CM063286.1, forward strand.
TGCAAGAACTGAAGGTCTTGGAGACAGCATGTACTGCACAGTACTTGCATCAGCATCTAGCATGTAGTCACCATATAAAACTTGTGCTATTAAAACTGCCAAAAAAGATCTATAGTGTTTGCTTTGGGTGGGTTCCAGTTTCTGCTCTACCCTGAGAACAAGATTTCAAGAGAGGGAAGGGATTGCATAGCAAATTAGTCCTTGAAATTGTAGGTCACTTTACCACCAGGCCATTGTAATATAAAACTTGATCCTTTTAGATTATCTCTACCAAGGGATCCAGACTGTGAGATGCATGTGAACTGCAGTGCATCTAACAAAACTTTGTTCAATGGCTTTTGCCATTAACAAGTTCTCCACAGAGCATTTTGTTTTAATAACCATCTAAGTCGTGATAATAAGTAAATAAACTTCATTTGCTTTCTCTGACCAAAATTGTGGCATCATTGTGGCACAAAATAAGTGTTCAATGATAATTTATTTCTGACTATGGAAAGGCAGAGATATTTAATATGTCTTGGAGAAGTTTTTTAAAAAATCAGCTTAGACAGAAATTACAAATTTGTTAAGAGACTCTTTTGGGTTTTAGATACATACCTACTGGGTATGATGCTTTATTTAATTTATAAACCAGAGTAAATATCACAACTGGTTAATATTCTTATTCTTCTATAGAAATTAGCAGACTACCAGTTGTGCTTGGGGACAGCAGTGAAAATAATTTTGAGCAGTACAGACTGTTTTGTTCCATGTGCAAATAACCTTGTGTCTCAGTTTGAATGACGGGTGTCTGCTAAGGATGGCAGAAGCCTCTCTTGGAATCGGGAATGCAAAACCCCCTCCCTCAGAATTACTATAATTTTGAAATTAAGGAGCTCTCAGGCAAAGATATGGGAATAGAAATAACAGTTCTTTGTTAGGAGAATGAAAATAAAATTGCAGTAATACAAGAACCAAACCCCACTGACAGAATCAGAATGCAACCTGACCCCCTGTGGGTCGGAGTGTTGGTAGCAGTCCAATTAAATGGTGCCTGCAGTCCTCCTGGAGTGGCAGATGTGGTTCTGTTGAAGCAGTGATCCTTTAGAAAGGTATAGATTTCCATCAAAGGTCAAGTGGTGGTGTAGATGGTGTAGATCTTCCTCTGGAAATCCAGTGGAAAAGGCTGTCTTGGTGTTCCAGATCTCAGATTATATCCAGGTAGGAATGCTTGGCTCCTCCCATTGGATGGAGCATCTGCCAGTGGGATGATGTAAGTTTATCAGTCATGAAATGAGACTCAATGGTCTTACCAGAAGAACGAGGATGGGTCATGGAAGAGATAAGGAAAACTGCCCCAGCTGGTTTTTAACAGCTGCCCCATTAGCAGAGGACCACCCCACCACCACCACCCCCTGCCCCAGTTTCAACAGATGGTGATAGAATAAATGCTTTTGGTCACATCTTGTACTGCAACCCAAGACACCTTATACTCCTTTTTGAAAAGTTTGTAGGCAGCAAAGACCTACATCCAGGAAAACGAGAGGCAGAAACTGTATAAGGGGACCTGGCAGTGCTCAGAGTTATACCACTGCATGGGAATTCAACCTTTAATTTTTCAGCCCACTGTTGTGCTGGCTTGCTTTTATAAAAGAAAGCTCTTGGCATGTTGACTGCTCTCTTTGATGCCCATGACCTGCGAGTCTTGGTTTTGTCTTTTCTCAGACACATATTGGATATTGGGTGTATGGGGTTCTATCTATGACTCTCAGATGCCACAGCCCATAAGTACGCTCAGACATCTCATGCCTGTTCTTAAACCTAATCCATGGCTCTTTGCTTGCATCAGAAAGACAAATGCAGATAATTGGGAGTGGTGCAGAAGAGACAGAACTTCCCTGCCTGTGTCTGAACTGAAAGGATGTGATTATACCACTTGCTGGTCTCAAAGGGAGGAGCATCCTAATTTTCTTTCAGAAAGGGGTTTTCAAACTTGTCAGGAGCAGTAAGTTATTTGAAAATATACATGAATATCTGAGAAAGTTGCAGTTTTTTTCCACCACAAGAAACTTCACAGAGCGAGGGTGGCTGCTGCTGCCAGTGGTTTTTTTTTTTGCCATCAAAAGCACCCAAAGAAGCTGAATTTGGGAATTAGTTCTGCAGAGATGTCCCCTCTGGTCCATGCCATAGCATGCTATATATTTGACATTGTCTTCTGACAATGGAAGTAAATCCTGACCTTATCTGTAAGTATTGCTCCTGCTGAGTGATTGAGATTGATAATAAGAGCCTGACATTTTTTCATGGTTAATTAGTTTAAAATGAGAATAGCTCTTGTATTTACTGCTGACTATCAGAGGCAATAATTGCAAGAATATTCTGTATGAACAATCCATATTCTGTTACCTTGGGCTTCCCCTGATACCCAACTAAATGTTTTAGAAAAGATGATTTGCTTTTCATGATGATCAGTAAAAACAGATTAAAGGGAGTGTTTTTTTCAAAGGATAAAAGGAGGGCAGACTCCTCCAGCCAGCACTTGTCATATAAGTGCATGTGCTGAGTGGAGAATGGTGCACACAGACTGGGGCTTGATGCCTTTTTGGCTTTGTGAAAGCTTCTTTTCCAGGAGTGTCTCAGCAATTCATAGGTGAATCCCATGTCTGTAACTGATTAAGCCTTTTTACTCTTAATAAGGTGAATGTTATATTTAGGGCTGCCAGATTTCAGAGTAGAAATAAATGTTATTAACTGGGCAAAATAACAGATATCAGACCCATTACCTGCAAGGGAAAAGGAAATCTACTATAAAATCTAAAACAGAAGGATGCAACTTTCTGTCCCATCATGTGTGCTTCATATTACCTAATTATTGATATATTAAGGTATGCAAATTAAATTTTCTTCATTATGTACAATGATATACTTGTGAAGGTATGCATGCCGTGGGAAGTTGCAATTTGGATCTGTACAGCAGTGTATTTTGACCAGTTGCTAATAAGTGTCCCAGTGTTCGCATGAAATTAATTTGATTAGCTAATAATAATAATAATACATTTTCCTTTCCTTGAAGTGCTTCTCATTTCACACAGCAAATACATTCAATGGGATGTGACATCACTGCTGATTCTGCTGTCCTGGAGAGGAGCCCAATGTGCCTAACTTGAACTGGAGCAAAAGGTTAGCATAAATTGCTCTCCTCCTTATTGAATCCAAAATAATTATATGGCAACACCTCTGGCCAGTGACACATAGTCTTTAAAGGCAGCTGGATGTTTGTCTTGAATTCCAGGCTCCTTTACTGGGATCTGGCTAGTTTCTGAAAATGAGAACCTCCAGAATTTCTTACTCCTTTCAGAGCTGACTGTAGGGAATGTGGTTTTAAAAGCTCTTACAGTATCATCTACAGCTGTATAAAAAAACCCCCTCATAATGTACAAATCACACAAGCTTCAGTGGAATCTGTTTATCACTCTTGGCTCTTCTGCATCCCCTCAGGTAGCACCCTTCATAATGAGCTGCTGAGATTTCCATGGTGATTTGCATTCTGACTATCTCTAAACAATGAGGTCAAATCTTTCTCTTAGCTTTATATTTTAGCTGGACACATTATTGTTTCCTGACTGCAAATGCAAAACCAGTAAGGTGTGTCTCTGGAGGGACAATTCATAATTGAAGGACAGGTGTAGTGCAATGTATGTCTTTTGCATTCACTACTGGATGTGGAAGGTTTTCAAATGTGATCTTTTTAATGCAATTTAGAAATCAGTAGAATGGAAAAGCTCATGTTTTGGCTGGTGTCTGAAGAGGTAAGAACTGGTGCACCATCTGACATGAGGCATTGAGAGGCAGAGATGGAAAATTGTATTGCATCTGCCTAATAGTTCATTTTCAGGCATGGAGAGTCAACTGACTGTGTGTCCACTTTGAGCAAAGCATTGGAAGACACTTGGTGTGGAACTGCTCTCTGAGAAACTCCTTGGTGACATAGAGGGAGCACAGAACATCTTGAACATTGCCTTAGGGCTAAGAACAACCCTTTATTTTTGCAAGTCTGTTGTTGGAAAGTCTCAAGAAGCATCATTTATGTTTAGATTGGCAAATTCATCTCATGACTTTCCTTCATGCTGACCTACTGAGTAAATGTTTGATGGGAACAGGGTGAGCGCCTCTCTGTAGACACACATAGAATGAGATCATACAGCAGCTCCTTGGTTGGTGATCAGCTCTTGAGAGAGCAAGTGGGTTGGACACCAGCTGACCTCATGCTTGGTAAGTGGGTTCACACCTAAAAGGGGGGATGTTTACTTTTGTGGAGTTAAAACTTCCAAAATCAGAACTACAGAGAGCTTGCCCATAGTTATTTTCAAGCTGATGCTTGCAGGGAGGGTTGAAAATGTGGTGTGACTTACTGTGGATGGCAAACAGCATTGCTTTGTTGCCACTATGTGCTTTGTGGGAATCCAAGCATCCTGGGCGTCTTTGGGAGAGGAGATCTAGAATGGCTTTAGTGAAAAATTATTCTAGTTGCTTAGTGTTTCTAAATCTAAGTAATTATTAATAACTACTAAGCAGTGTTTTTACCTGCACTGAAAGACCACTGGCTTACAGAAAGACTGAAAGCATTCTCTCCATTTCTTGCATGCCTCTAGGTATGTGAGAGTTTGGTGGTTCTGTGGAAGGTTGCCAGTGTTTCTAGCTGAGGATGCTGTTGCTCCCTGGTTGTCTGTTGCTTTGACCTTCTCATAGCCTCTCCCTGAAGCATTGCTCTCAGATCTCCCAGTGCCACTTCTCACTGGGTGCACTCTTCAGCAGCGCTTTACATCTTGTACTTTCAACTGGAGGCTTGTGGTGTTTGTTTCAGCCCTCTCTGAGAGGGTGGCTGTGCTCCTCCTGTAGAGGCAAGGATACAGTTAGATGGGACAAGCCTGTCCTGGGAAAGCACTTATCTTTGCTTCATACACAACTGTGTAGGAGGAGCTTACCTCAGAACCAATAAGGAGCACACAGGTATATTTAGGTGCCAAGGCAGCAATCCTTACCATCACTGAGAATGGACAAAGTTAATGTTTTTGCTGTTGGTCTGCTTTGGCATTTTGTTTCTCATTCCTCAGCTCCGATATGAGAGAATCACCTTCCCAAGCCCTCTTGAATCAAGTCAGACTCAAAGCTTCCACTCTGGAAGCAGAGAAGGGCCTAAATGCCAGTTTTGCTCCTTTGCTTTCTGTCAGTATGTGGGATTACTGTTACTTCTGGTAATGATGGATTAATTACCAGAGAGTAAGGAACACAGACAGCTGCACTCCAGTCATAATAGACAAGGCCTTTCAAAAGTGAATACAGCAGTTTTTGATTCTTCCATAGCTAAGAACATATTTGCCATGCTGGGAGTCCCTTGTCATTTTTAGCCAGCAGGTATATTAATGAATATTCAGGAAGAAGTATACTTAGTAAGAATTCTTCTAGGATTTTTTAAAAATTAAGTAATTCTGCAAAGTCCAACTGCCAATGCATCACAAATATGATTGTGTTGGAACCCAGTTTTGTACAGATTTGTAGTTTCTAGGTTGCCATGTCCTAAAGTTGCGAGGTATGCTCTATATTGCCCTCCCTGCAGTACTCATGTAAGACTTATGCTTGGATCTCCTGCCAATAAAATTACCTCAGCAACCTCTCTTGGCAGCTGTAGATCTGTACTTCCTCCATCACTCCTCACAAAGGCGAAGTCAGTACTTTTCCCCTTGGCAGTAAAGGGATTTAAGTAATGAGATGATAAAAAGTGTGGCAAGGACTTGACTCCAGAAGCATGTCCAGGCCAGGAGGGTTAATTGTGGACACTAATGCTTCAGGACAGGTTTGCATATAACACCTGCTAAGCAGATTTAAAAATAAGTATAGAAAGTTTTGTTGGCAAAATTATTTTCTAAAAGTTCTTGTTGCTCTGGAGGAAGATGACCCAGATGTTCAGCTCAAGACTCCTGTGACTTTCATTCCTGGCACATGTTCTGGCTTCCAGCTGCTGCTTGGGGTGGCTGCAGGTCTTCAAGAAGTCTTGTTTCCTGCAAGCCCTATGCTAAGGTCTTGAATACTAAAGGAAGTGCTCCCCAGCACTGGACAAGTATTGGCGACGAGAGACAAAGAGATGGGACTCCAGCTAGGTGCTAGAATGAAGCAAATTTATTGATTACACAGTCTCATCTTTTATACCTTTCAGGCATGAGCTTAAGCAATAATTACCATAACAATGATATCTATATTTATAAACAATATTGCTGCACTGCTTAGCACTGCTTGTACAAATATGCAACGTATTGCAAAGTAAGCATTCTTTTCCAAATCCTGCTTGCTTCTGCCAAGGCTCAGGCCTAAAGGAGTGGGCCTTCTCAGCTTAGCATTAGTTCTGCCAAGGTTTGCGGCCTACCAAGATCAGCATATCCATTTCTGCAATGAGTTCAGCTGTGCTTCCAGTTCTGCTCTCCAGCTGTATCCCCACACACAAGAGTCGACATTTGAATTTTGCCCACAGTTATTACCAAGCATGTGGGTCATGTTGCCAGAGCTGGTGGGCTCTCTGCCTTAGCTTTGGAAGCTGTTAGTGGCACAGATTAGCTGGTATCAACATTTTCACCTGCTAAAAGGGCCTGGATTAAGATTGTTATTAATACACTTGGATTAAATCCCATGTCTAGATGATACTTCTGGGGTCTGAGATCTTCTCCCAAGCTGTACAAATTCTGCCTCTGTCACAACAGATCTCCCTTCTGCTCATATCCAGTTCTTGTTTCACTGCACTGTGTCTCTTAAGATTTTTTTCTGGTGCCTTTTTTGTTCTAAGTGTGGATGTTTTAGAACAGAATGAGTAGTCATCATGTAGAAATATCCTTTTTATATTAGTTAGGGGAGGACTAGCACTTTCCTGTGCAGAATCTTGCAGAGCACCTAGCTACGAGGGAAGCAGTGTCAGGGGTTATCAGTGCCAACTGCCCAACAGTAAGTGAAGAACCTTGACTGCCTACTCCATCATCCCATCTCTCTAGCCCCCAACAAGTTCACTGTTCATAGCAGTCCTGGCATCATCTCAGGAAGAATGTAGGATTGAAAGTTTGGGCAGATCAGTGTTGAAGATAATACACATTCCTCTTCAAAGGCAAAAATTTATGTGAAACACAATTATGAATAAATGTGGAAATTGATTACCACAGAAATAACTGAAAGGAAAATAGCAAGTTGTTAAATTTATTCATTAAGCTTTGTCAGATCATTTTCACTAAGAAAGTTGCAGAAGATCAGATCTCCAAGAAGGTTTAGAAAGATGATTTCAAATATTAGCAACTGTCTAGAAAGCTGGAAGATCAGGGCAACGGAATTTGAACTGCATTTACAGTGACTATATTTGTGACATGGAAAACCTTTCAGTCTTACACGTGTCAAGAGTCCTACTATCAATTTTCAAGATGAAGAATACTTTACATTCATATGTGTCATAGAGATTATATTTTTTTTTTTCTGACTGCTTCCTCACGTCATTCTTTCTGTCGATATTTGTCTCTAAATTAGGTGCTGTAGCTGCTGTTGCCTTCAAATGTGAAGGATTATCAGCTTGGATGTCCAGTGATTCTGTGCTTCACTACAAAAGTTCATATACAAAATCTTAACACAATGAATTTTTTGTTAGGAAAGTTACATATCCTTGTTACCTAATCCTTCAAACTGAATAGCTTCAGCTAAAACTTGTTTTTTAATACTGGGCAACAGGATGGTCTGAGCATAAAGGGAATTAGAAAGTCGCCTATTCCATCAGTGTAAATTTGCCTACTATGCATCATGGATCAAGTACTCTGAAATATCATCCCTGAGAATGAAGTCACTGAGCTACATTCATTCTGGGTACAGTGTCACATTAGGCTATTCTCATTCTTAATGTAGCTGTGAATTTGGCCCAAACAGAAATCCCTATAAATCAGAAGGAACAGAAAGGACAGATGCTATATCTTGAAAGATACACTCCTCTGGAAACTGTAGCTCCCTCTCTTGCCTTTTCATCCCAAGGAAACAGATGGTTTCTCACTCACCTAGCTATGATGAAAGCACAACAGGTAAAAATAAAAGCAAAGGGCTGGATTCCTTTCTTGGCCGAGCTATGTGTGGTGCCACAAACCCTGGAGGGAATGCAGAAAATGGAAATGAATGTGAAGCACAACCCATAGATCTATAAGATAATTTGTATAGCTTTTACTCCTGTAAGAGTGAGGAAATATGCATGTGCTCAAAAAGAGAGATGAATGCACCCCACTCTTACATCTTCTGGCCTTGGGAGATTGCTGTCCATGATAAACAATCCTCAGGAAGCTGTGATTCTCCAAGAGCTCTTCTTAGTCCTCCTCATGAGTAAGCAGAAAGCTCACTAGCTCAGATTTTAATTAACAAGGGGTTTAATTAACTTCTTTGGCTCTTTGATTTAATATTCTGTTATCTGTGTACATCCAGTTTGAAGAACAATAGGGGGAAAAAGTCTGCTTAGTCAAACACCAAGGAGCAAAGAAGACCTCTTCTTCCTCATGTCCTTAATTTTTGAAAAGAAATATGAAAAGCATATGGTAACTCATAGTTCAATGCCAACCAATGCTGAATTGACCCCATTTAATTTTTGTAGAATTTGGAAATAAAGATCCATGGAAGTTTTCCCAAAAGCTTTTTGTAAAGAAATAATTTTCTGTTTAACTTAGGCTTTTTTCGCTATACTTAACTGAGAGGGGAAGTAAACATAAGCATCATAATAGTAGTAACAATAATAATAATTATAATAATTATGCTACAAGGATTCAAGAAAACTGCTGCTCAGTACATTTGTGTTTTTCTGTTCTTCCCCAAAGCTAAACTAATTAATTTGTTAACATCAAAGTGGGGCACATTATTCATGTCAATTCTATGTCACATCCTCTGTGTAATCAGATGTGACAACTCAAGGTAATGCATCTATTCGGACAAGGCAGAAGCAGAGATATTTTGAAAGAAGAAGCATACATCCAGCTTTGGGCATGGCTGTTTGGGGTGACAAGAAGGCTATTTTGAAATTTCAGAGCTGAATTTGGAGATCATGTGCTGTAATTTAAATTGTCTTTCAAAACCTTCAGTTTGTAAGTATGCTAATTGACATAGCCTAGCACTCAGACACTCATGGATGTATGACTCAAAGCCTTTTAATTATATCATCTGCCATTAGCCCTGTTCTGAGTGCCCTTAGTCACATGCAGGTGATGGGAGTGGGATGGGGCTCAAAGCTGAAGAAGAGATATTATTTGAGCTTGTTCTAGTCTTCCTGATTCTGTTGATCCAAAAAAGACCTAATTTGTTCTGAGCTGCTGGTAACAATTCGTGATCTGGTGCTCTGCTTTCATCTTTTTATTAGTTGGTACTAGTGAGCAAAATGTTAAATCAATAGGTTATTGCTTCCAGGAGGCTAAAGTTTTTTTTTTTTTTTCATGGCTTTTGTAAGTTGTTAATATATGGAGCCTTGCATTAAGAGTGCAGCATAAGCCTTCATTTGGAAGACTTTGTATAAGTCTGGATAGATTAGGGATCAAGACAAAGCCTGTCGAGCTATATGAATGATAGGTTTCTAGGAAGAGAAGCCAAATTCTGACTGAGACCTGGAGGAACAAGAGCAGGGTAAAGAGTGGGGAGCAAGTGCTCAAATGATGTGGAAGCACAAGGGCTCTTCATCTGCAGAGGTTGTTGAGTGCTTGCTGGAAACAGCACCCAACTCCTCCCTCCCCCACTGCCCACTCTCATGGGAACTGATCTCCCTTTCAGAGGAAGCTGGGTGTCCTTTGGGGCATGAAAGCCAGGACTCTTGCTCATCCCCAGGCTCCCTGAAGCTTTGTTGGTGCTTGGAGTTCTTGCTGTCGCAATTGGGTACAACACCCTGTCACTCAGATGCACCAACAGGAAGGAGGAGAACGTGTGAATGGCAAAAGATTCCTGGCTTTCACATCCCCGAAGGTAAGTCCAAAAAGTTAGCACCTGGGCAGGGTCACACATAACAGAAATGTTGCTAGCCTAAGAACCTCCAGGGGGGAGTTTCCACAGGGTGCCTAATGGTATTTAAATATTCCTTGTGACAAGAAACAGAAAGTTTAGATGCTGGATTAAGCTAAGGAAAAGTAGTAAATCATCAGAATTTATTGCCCAGGAAAATTTAGTAGCCTTCACTGGTGAAGGTCAGGTTAAACACCTCTGGAAAGCAAAGGATTACTGGGGAAGGGAGCAGTCCTTGACCGTCGGAGGAGTGTCTTCCAGCCAGAATATTGTGTTCTCTCTGTATCAAGCAAGGCCATTTTGCACCACCTCTTCCCAGCTGTCTTCTCTCCCAATGCAGCAGCCCACGATTTTCATTGTTCCTAGTAAGATAAATATTTTATGTTTCTGGCTGTTTCCTCTGAATTCTTTTCCATTGGTTCTGGTTCTTTCCTGAGCAGAGCTGAGTGTAAGGATTGCTCTACACACCTTGTTTCTCTGTACATCTTCACATGCTTTTCTGGGTTTTTTTAAGCAGTATTGTAAACACCACTTTGTGATGATCTTGTGCATGGTGATCTTGTCTTGTGTATTTTTTCTTTTAATGTGGCAGATGGCTTCTATGCAGAATAAAGTCTAGATAGCAAAGCAATCATACCGTATATGTCAAATTTCCTCCTGGGTATATTTATAAAGGTATTTTCCGAAGCAAATGTCTCCAGTCAGATTATTTTAAATGAACCAAACATCTTTGTTGAGAACTAGCAGTAGGATTTGTGGACTTATATGTGTGCAAGAAAATATACACAGGGTATTTTGAGAATGGTTTGTATCTCATTTAGGGCTGGATTAGCTTTCATGGAGTGTCCTGTTATTTGGTAGTAGTGAGAGAAACAATAAATAAAATAAAACTGCAGTGTATGAAATATTCCATTACTGATATTGAGGGGTTTATTAGATTCATAGTGCATTTAAAGATCAGTAGAAAACCTCTGGCCAATCAAATGAACTTGTGAGAGTGACACTGCTCTGCTTTTCTCCTTGGAAAATAAGGGGGGTAAGCAGAGATAGGTGAGTTACCAACTCTTAGGGAGACCTAAATTTATATTGTAATTCAGGGTTTGGTGCCTGAAGAGAGAAGGTATAAAATCTTTTTCTTCAAGCTGTTGGCTGGAGGAAGACAGATACAGAAGAGCAATGAAAGACATGCTCCCACTTTCAGGAGATGTGGTATATGAGAGTACTGTGTACATATTGATTGGTAGACTTTAATACTTGATTCAGTAATTTTTACTATATGGTTCTGGGGGATTTTTTACCCTTTTCTTTCTCTACTGGATTAAAGAAGCTGCCTGTGTCAGTAGTTAGGCACGTGCATGTTTTCCAAGATGATTGTTCATGCGCTTTTACATATCACTGTTTGATATTCATTTTTCTGCAAGTTATTCTTTGGGTGTCTTACTGTGCAACACAGAGTCTCCTCCTAAATGCTTTTTGGCTGCTTCCATGTTGTTTTTTTTTCCCTTTTCCTCTTCCATCTTTCTTTTAGAAATGTTAACTTCTGATATGTGTTCAGCACTCCAGAAGTAGTTGCACTAGAGTGATGTAGGAGCTGAATGTGTTCATGGGTTTCCTTTATAAGTTGTGTTTTTACCTCAGGGAAGGAACTTGAGGCAACCTATGAATTTGAAGCTGAAGTGCTCTGCCAGCTTCTTCCCTGGTGTTCAGATACAGCCTCCAGCTGTCTATCTTGGAGAGAGGCAATATGCAGTGAGAAGGAGATCTGCTTGGTGGGTGGTGCTAATGATTTCAGGGTAGTCTCATATTTGCTCATAATTTGGAAAGAAAGTAAGGTGGCAAAAAATACTTTCAGCATTGGTGACAGAAGTTATTGCTGGAAATTCTCTGGTAGTTGAGGTGCCCTCAAGATTCCACTACAGCTTTAGCAAAGGTGCCTCTTTCAAATACTAAAAAAAAAAAAAAAAAAATTGTTTCAAAATATTGCCAACTACTTGGTTTCTACTGCAAAAGAAAAGCACTTTTTCCCCAAATGCCATTGTAGTTTTCAATTAATTGCATATGGTACTGTCTGAGTAATAAAGTTATTAAATATTGACTGATTCCCTACTCTCCCACTGCTGTCAATGTATCTGTGGAGGGTTTCCCAGAGGAGCTTTTGACAGGTTTTAAACAATCAACTGTGACAGCATGGAGGAAAAAGTATTGTTTAGCTTGCTAATCTCCTAGCTCTTGTGTTTTCAAGGCATTTTTAATGCTTTTATCAGTGTGTCCTAATTCCTGTTTCCCTTTTATATCATTGTGCTGGGTTTGGATGTTGACAGGTTTTGGTACCTCATGGCTGGATGGCCTGACTTCAAAGCCTTGAGACATTCTGTTCCTCAGACACTACTCCTGCAGAGAGGTCTCTGCCAGTTTCCCATCCATACGTTTGTATGGTTTTGGGTTTTTTCCATTATTTTGGTTGGCTGATATTTTTCATGTTATCATTCTCCTAATCCCCAAAAAATCTGTCCACGTTTCCTTGGAAGTTTGTCTGCCTTCTGTGGAAGGATTTGAGTATTAATTCTTCATCTTTTCTGTGTCCCTCTATTTTTATTGCTCTCTCCTTTTGCTGATTTATGGCATATATGGAAGCCAAGATTCAGTAAAGGACATAAGTAAAATAAAAAGAATGCAGAAAGTTAATCAAGTTATTTTTACCTATCCCTTGTCTACTATCTTGATGTAAATGCGGATATTGCATTGGGTGATTGAAAGTGGAAGTATCTTTGCAAATGGTTGACACATTGTAGTGGAAATAATTATCTTTGCACAGCTGTGGTGACAGTGTTACAGTGAGTGCATTTTTCTTGGAGTTATTGTGCTTAGCAACAGACCTGTTTTCACTGTTTTCCTAGATTCAGCTGATTCACATTGATCTATTTTTCTTTCAGGAATTAACTTTGTGTGGGAAAAAAATATAGCTTGAAATGTTCTACAAATCATGCAGTCCACTTCTGTGTGTGTGGGAAAGCTGCAAGGTCAGAACAACTAGAGTGTAAGGGTTTGTTCTCACCCTGGGAAAAATAACTTTCCAGGCATGATGTCTGCCCATTCAGACTGCTGCTTAAGTCAAAAAAACAGCCATGAAAAGATATAATTCCAGCACTGTATGCAGCATGAATGCTTAATTTTCAGCGGCTTCCCTTCTTTCTGTCTGGCTTTAACAGATAAAAGTCAAAGACAAGCAGATGGCACTTTTCTGTTCTTTCTTAGTTATGGCAAAATACACGAACTTTTTCCTGTAGTAAACTTCTGGAATAGAATGTATTTCGCAGTTACTTGCTAGTAAAATGCTGTCATCTTTACAATAGCAAACCTTAGAAGAAGGAGCAAGCTTTTCCAGGCAAGGAAAAAAAGTAGCTCTGAAATATGAACTCCGAGGTGTTAAATAAATCACTGTATGAATGACAATCAGTCACATGCTGTTCATGGTCAGCTCATCTCCATTCCATACATGCTTTTATTAAATGCCTTTTTCTTTGTGCTTCATTTGACAGTAGATGTCTGTAGACGCGATTAGGTAATTAACTGGATGCTGTGTAAACCCTGGCAGTTTAAAGCAAATGCTGTAGAAGGTTTCCAAAGTCTATTCTACCATTTCCATTAGCCTCTGTAAAGTGTTCTGATAAAATCGAGATGCATATTACATGTTGAATTATGCAGCCAGCTGGCCGATTGTGCTGCTGGAGCCTGGGGGACTGACAAAAACTATTGTTATGGCCAGTCGGAGGTGCTCCTTCCACACTGTGCCTGGAGAGGAAAGCTTTGTTGTCTGGAAGCCACAGTTCCCTTTCTACCTCAATATTTTATTCAGCATCCCACTTGAATTAACCAGTCTAGGAAAAATAAAATTCCTTTAATGTAATTCAGTACAGAATGAGTTTCTAAAGAAGAGCAAGCAGAGGGTATATTCAAGAATGTGATGTAGAAAAGGAAGAGCTAAAATTCTTTGAATGAATCTTACTAGTCTGGTCTCTGTGCTAAACCCAGCTCCTTTTGAAACTTTACCGGGTTTATGTTTTCTGCTCCGGGGCTGCTCTATACGGAGCAATGAATTCCATTGCTCTGGGTCCTACAGCTTCAGACTGCTGCTTCTTTTCCTTGAAGACTGATGCTGTTGTTTGATGCAAATTCCTTTGTGTCCTACCTGACTGTAACCTTGCAGCACACGTTTTCCTTTGTTTACTGCCTACAGGCACCTGGAAAGCAATTGTCTGTTCCTGTCCATGAGTGCCTACAGGGCCCATGCTTTCCTGCCTCCCATGGCTGGCTGCTTTTAAAAGAGACTGCTGTACCCATCAACAGGTGTTACCAGCATCTGCTATCAACATGGCATCACCCCAGCAGCCTCCTGCCAGAGAGCTGGCACTCATTTCTTTACACACACTCCCTATCTACGTGCACCGTCACTCACAATCTTGTGCCCTGGTGGCAGTGGCATGTCTTGGTGTGGGCCCAAAACCACCCATGCAGATGGGCTTAGGCTGCTCCATGTGTGTGCTGCAGGGATGGTGCATTTGTAAAAGAGGAGCATGATTCTGTAAGAGAGAGGTAGCGCGGCTTTCAGGCATGGACTCACCTTTTGAATCCCCATGGGTGAAGTATGCTCTGATCTGTGTTTCCCCAACTCTTTTTGCCATTACTCAGTGCTGTGACTAAGGTCTATATCAGCTCTTTTTCTTATCTCTGCAGAAGGCCTAATTTTCAAAATGTTATTGCTAGTGTATATACAGAGAAGCCTGCTTCCTGTGGGTGATACACTGTACTGAGGATGCATGATGACTTTTGTTGTGTTTCTGCCATGTTTATTTGTTGCTGTGATGTCTCCCTGTGGCCTTTCTAAAAGGCAATCTGCTTTAGGTCCTTTTTTTCACAAATCCAAGTAACTTGTGCCCATCATTGTCCCTTTGTCTGTGGGTTTCTCAACAAATTATGTGTTCCTAGAACCTTGTAATGGCCCCTAACCAGAAGTGTTTGAACTCAGAACTGGCCAGGTTGGCAGCGTGGTTTGGAGAGACTCAGGGTGTTCTGTGGATGACCCTGCTCTATCTCTTGTAAAGGGCCATTCCAGCCCCAACAGAAGTGCCACAGCTGTGAGTCTGTTTGTCATTCAATACAGAAAAATTATAAGGTGCCTTCTGATGAGAAAGCTCATAGACTTGAACTACAACTCACTTGAATGACAGAGTCTAAAGTCTATTGAAGGGGTAAACCTCAAACTTCATGTGACCCCCTCAAATCTTCCAAGTCTTTTCTGACTTCAGGGAGAAGCCAAAAAAGAATATGCCCCAGACAACATAGTCTGGCCCATAGGACCTGCCATTTGAATGGCAGTAAAGTTTCTCATTAAACTTGTGACCCAAGCACTGGAAAATATCCCCTGAATTATTTATTTTTTGTTATTCACATTGTTCGGAAGGGAAGTTGTCCCATTTGATGGCACAGTAATCCCTCTGGGATTTCTTGTCTTTGTGTCTCATATCTTTCTCATATCTTTCTTCAATGATTGCCCCTTCTCCAAAACCTTTCTATTTTGTCTATTGTCAAAAATATTGTTAATTGCTGCTTTCTTTTGTTAAATTTAGTGGAGATACAATCATAAAAATTTAGATGGGATGTAGTAGTAGCATTACGTTTGATTATCTTCATTTGGAATTCTAGAAATTCTGTTTTAGTGGTTGTGGTGCTTAGTGACTGATCAGAAAATTTTCATGAGGAAACACTGCTCCAGTTGGGACCAGCAGGGCTTGGAAAGTATGTGTTGTTAGTGTTAGAAAGAAAAAGAGTTAAGAGTTATTGTTAACCATGTTTGTAGTTGCAAAGTTAATGTTTGTAGTAACAACTGTTATGACTGTTAAATAATGTTAAAAAAATCACATATCTTGTATCCCTACTGTAGCCCTATCCCAAGTTCCTGTATCCTGTTCCTTGTTCCTGTGTCTGTCGGGCTCAGCCTCCACTGCTCCCCTGTTCTTCCCCATGACAAGCAGTGGCTCCAGCCGGTTGTAAACCATGTGAACTCCCAGAGATCCAAGGGACCACGGGAGTGAGAGCACCGCATACAAACTGCTCAAGTTTGGAAGCTGATGGACAGATACCTTGCCAAAGCACCCTAGAAGATTGGGAAGAACAGCAGCTATCTGGAGAACTGTTTGATCATCTCACTGTAACCAAAATAAGACTTGCTTGGAGTCACCCCCTGGACTTCAAACGAGCCAAAAGAGAGGAAGTCTCCTCTTGGACTCCTGGGAGGGTCGGAGACCCCAGCTCTGTCGTTAAGGCAAAGCTGCTTGCACCTCCTCCTCTTCGTTGCCCACAGGGAGCAGTGGCAGTGAGCGCGACCCCTCGAGCCCCCTCCCCCAGGCTGATCTCACAATGAAGGCTTTAAGAAAAAGGAGCAGAAGGTCTCCTGGCCCGTTCATTTATACCATTAGGCAGTATTTGCAAGGGGTGGCCCCAACACTTTTATTGTGGCAATTTTGGATCAGTCATTTAGATTTCTGCATCAAGCTATAAAATTTTACTTGTATTAATTACCCATCTGAGTTCTGGTGGCATAATAAATCTGGAGGAATCTAATGGATTTTTTAAATATATGTGATACATAGCAAAGTGTTGCCTTCCTCCTCATTTATTTGTAAAATCTTTTGCATTCTTAGTAAATGTACCCTTGAGAGATTAGCTGAAGCCCATGCTTTTCATGTGGGAGATGGTGAAAGGAATTAAATAGAAGCATTAGTCTGAATTGTAAAAAATAGCCAGATGATCAAACTGAACAAAAGTGGCCATACTTAATCCTGAATAATTCCCCAATGCTAGTACAAGCATTCCTTGTGCTAGGTGGAGCTAGCATGACATTTTTAAGGCAGCAATAGAGAAACCCAGTCCTGCTATAAAAGGGCAATGTGTTTATACATTTTAGATCATTCACTACTAAAATTAACGATAGGTTTCACCCTTCTGCCAAAGCTTCTTTGTAATTTTCTTTTTATCCCCAGTTCAGATAAACCATTTTAGTGCTCCTGGGTTCATGTGTTCAGGCTGAGCAATCACAATGCACCGGTGAGTGTCCTGCAAATGGGCTGGGACAGAGCATGCTGCTCTGGCCAGCTGGAAGGTGCTGAGCTGACAACTCAACCTACGCTGGAACAGCAGCTATGGCACCCCAGCAGCCCAGGACAGGGGTTTGTGTGCTTGGGCAGCAGAGAACTTGGGGCACTACGTGCTTGCAGCACGGCACTGACCACTGAGCTCCTCGGCAGCGTTTCCCCTGTTGTGCTTTGGCTCTGAGTAGCCTATTTCTGATATTGGCACAATATTTAACTAATGAGAAGGGTGGATACGCCTTTGCGACCAGACATTTAAGGGCACGGAGGCTCGGGAGTAGCCTTCTTGGCTTGCAGTTTTCTGCGTGCCCGCGGGCCGGAGCGGGGCCGGCTCGGCCCGGCCTGCGCTCTGTGTGCCCGAGGCGCGCGGAGCAGGCGGCCGAGCCCTCACGGCAGAGCCCGCCGGGCCCTGGCCGGCAGGGCCGCGCCCCTTGCCGGCAGATTCTGCCGGGCTTTTGTTCAGCAGAGCCACCGGGCGACCCCAACTAGAGGCTGTATCGGCATCAGGAAGAGCTGTGCAGCGAGGACCAGCGCTGGTGACCCCCATAGGCAGCCCCGAGGCCAGGAGCAGCCGAAACCACCCCCCGCTCCCGACCAAAACCAACTAACGCGTCTCGCATGGCGCCGGCAAAAGAGCCAGCACAAGCCAACAAAGAAAAGCGGAGTCGTATTTCTAATACAAAACTTAAACGAAATTAATGGTTCCGCATTGCAAAACTTTTTTACTTAATAAACACTAATTCTCTCTTAAACTAAGAAGAAAAAAAAGGTAAAACTTTATAGAAACAACATAAGACTAAAGTCAGTAAGAAATTAATTAAATTTTAGATTGAAAGAATTGAAAAGTTTTAGTCCTAAGCTTAAGCTGCAAAATTCTTTTAAAAGCTAGAGTAAAGATATACTTAATATATAAAACTTTAATTTTCCCCTTGTAAATTCATAAAATGCTTTTTGAGAAGATACAGCATTCTAACTACGATCATGAGCAAAGGCACTAGTGTAACAACAAACAAAAGCTAAAGTAGCTATATGTTAATAAGAAACTTAAACAGTAAAGAAAAAGATTAAAAACCTTGCCCCAGAAATAAGAAGACCTCTGTTCTCAAAGATAGATGAAAGGAACTTTTATGCTAAAATGGCTCATCCTTAAAATAGTACCCCAATAAGTTAACATAGACCAAAAGCACAGTTGTAAGAAAAACTGTGAAAGATAAGAAGAACCTCACAAATACAAATTTCAGGCAACTGTAATTTGTAAGAATTTAAACTACAAAAACTTCTTTTCTTATAAAGAGGATTTCCATAGCATTAGCAAAGAATACTTTTCTCTCTAAATGAACTAAAGAAAGACTATTTTAGAAGTAAAAAACTACCTAAAATTTCTATGTGTTATTTTTCTGTTTGTTATTAGTTAGAAAAAAAAAAAAAAAAAGTGTAGAAAGAGAAGAAAAAGGTGTTCTAATTTCTTGAGGCTTTTTTCTATTAATAAAGTTTTTTCTTTGTATCCTTTCAAATTTAAATCTGCTTTATTATTTTCTCCTAATCCTATTTCACAACAAAAAAATAAACCCACCACATTTTTTAACGAGCCATCCAAAAAGAACCTAAAATTAGCAAACCTAAATCACTATACATAATTAGTATTTCTACTTAGTTTCAAACTAAAACTACAACTCCCCCCCCCCTCGTTACCCACTGTAACTAACTGGCTAAAAGAGTGTGAAAGGGCGCGCCAGGGAAGACAGGGGCCTCACGATGTATCATGGGTGCAGAAGGGGGTGGTGTAATCTCCCTGTATTCCATGAGGATCCCTGGGGGCACAGGAGCTCTTGGAATTCTTGGTGAAAGTGAAGAGTGTGTAGGGCTGTCCCCAGCTGTCCAGGCTGGGACAAAGCTGAGGTGAAGCTTGCCGAGCCATTTCAGAACAAGGTTTTGACAAGGCTGTATAAGAAAGCTCCTCTTCAGCCCAGCATGAGCAGGTCTCCCTTCTCTGATGTGGTGTCTCTCACTTTCTCAGCTGGGGTTTTCGGACCTTTTGGGTTTAAATAACTGGCCCTTTCGTGCTCTGACTTCATCAGGTGCTGCCCAAAGCAAGCTCATGCTGCAGCAGAGAGACATAAGGACACCTCCAGCACGCAGGTTCCCAATGCAGTTTTGTGTGGAGAGAAGGCTCACTGCTTTCACAGTCAGATAACTGCTTTTTGGGCTGATATTGGTTTCCTTTTCATAAGGTCTTCAGTGCTAATATGTTATACCTTGCATATGGAGACGTCTTGTAATGAGTATTTAGGACAGTGGAGTTCCAGGGAAAGGGATACTGCATCTGGGAGCAGCAAGGTAGGCAACAGCAAGGCAGAGGAAAGATGAGGATTGTCCTTTGGCTGCATATGAGACATATGGTCCTCAGAAGTGGAACAGGAAGTTTGAGGTGTGAATCTGCTGGTCCCAGCTTGACAGGTTTATTCTGTGTTGCTTTGTGTGGGCTTTTGAACAAAAACAATAGTTATTGAATTATGGCAAATGTATGGGGTAGCATCCTTTTAGAGTTCTTCCAAAACTGTATAAAAGTAAACTAGATATAAATAGAAAATTGAATTTGGCTATAAAGTTTTGTGAAATTTTTGACAAAAAAAGAATTTCATTGCAAAGACAATGCCCAGAAGGAAGATGAGGTGGGGAGGGTGCCAGAAGGTGTCCAGTGACTTTGATGTGTCTCCCTGTTCCACTGGGTGCTGGGGTGGTCCCCTGGCTTTCTGGGTCCCGAGCATGTGCAGCTCTGCTTTGAACTGATGGCACATGGGCTACTCATTCGACATGGAACAATGTTCCTTCAAGACCTCTTCTCACAATATTCCCCAGTATTTGTGTATCCTGGTTGAACACAGAGCTTGCTTATCATGGTTGCCTGGAGAAATCTTCCTGATTTTGGAGTCTTTGTTGTTGCTGATGGGAACTAAGCTGCATTGCCATTTTCCAAAGCACCTCACAAATATGTGTGGAATCTTGGGGTCATTTTAAAGAATGGGTTATGAACTTGGTTAGCCCAAAATAACTTATCAGCCAGCACCAGAGGAAGAGGGAGAACCCATATTTCCCAGCTTCTCATTAGCAATAGGCATTAGTTACCTGTTTGCTCAGCACAGAGACAAGGATCCTGGTGCAGGAAAGTCAAGAGATCTAAAAGTAGCATGTTCTTCCTACAACATATCAGCTGTTCTCAGTACATATGGCCAGAAAGGAAGCTTAAATAATTTAGTCTCATTCCTTTTTATCCCAGCTCAATTTAACCTAGTTGTCCTACAGTAAAGCTATTACCAGTGCTCATCTTCCTAAAATACGTCTAAGCTTCACCTTGCTTGCACCAAGAAGCAGAGGATCTACTTCCTGCAGTTTGGGCTCTGTGTCCATGTTTAATCATTCTTGCTGCATTTGGATCTAAGGAGAGTTTGTCATTTGATATCCAGGTTGTTACTTTGCTACAGCTTGATTTCTCTTTAGCACTTTTAGTGTTTTTTTATTCACAGCTGGTACCTTTCTTTCATTACTGAATCAGAAAGAAGCACCACCAGTGAGAGCCATGGCTCCCCATTTCTGAATGATGGTTTGTCTTCTTTGAGAGCTTCATCTTGAAGAGATTGATTTGTACTTGTAGATACCAGAGTTGATTTTGGCTGTAGGGATTGGCCCAGATGTCTCTGACTACAAAGGTCATTCAGTAGATGTGGGTACAAGAGCCGGCTAGCTCTTGTCCCCCAGCTGCCTAGTCAAGCACAGCCGTTCTCACGCTGCAATCAGTCCTTGAACTGCTGAAAGCAGAGAAAGAAGCTCTCTGCTTTCTAGGCTGCCGACCCCCCAGTGTCGAGGTCTGAAGTAAAGGTCTGAAAAGGCACATTTGCAGAAATGTTTATTCTTCTCAATGGTGTGCAAAAGAGACCAGAGAACCCCAAAGCTCAAGCTCTTAACCTGAGTCCTCCTGGGGATGTTATCGTAGGGGGACAGGTACAATGGGACAGGGTGTGGCCAGCCAGGGATTAACCAAGCCTATTGGGTGGGTTAACAGGGAGAAACCACTAGAGGAAAAACAGTTTAACCAACTCAGTATTCATATCCACAAGTAGATATAAGATTATTGTTGGATGAACTATTCCTGTAGTCCTATTTTAATGTTTAATTTCTCAAATACATTAAAAAATTTCAGAGAAATTAAGGCTGACTTCTCAAAAGTAGTTCAAGTAGGAAGCCTTGATAAAGGTGAAACCAGCTAGCTTGTAAAAGGCAGCTGGGGGGACTTTATAATCCCCGGGCTGTCCAGACATTTTGACTCTTTGCCAACACATCCATTGAATTCTGCAAACATTACTCACAGTGAAAATCCTTCCATTTCTAAAACACAGGAACAAGGAGGGCTGTGTGATTCTAATGTCTAAATACAATAGAATGTTTTCAATATTCTGCATATTGAATATATGTATATTTTAAATATATCTACAACATAAATACAGATTTAAAAAAAACAAACAAAAAAACAAAAACCACGCTATGATGCTGATATCTTAAAGATTTATAATCAATATCTACTTCTAAATAGGCCAAGTCAAAACAGTAGGTTTTTGTCTTCAAATAGGGTGTTTAAAAGGATATTTAGATCTTTGATGTCCCTAGCTTTTCCCTGCAGTGAACTCCCATTCTAATCCCCATGTATCTCCTTGGGTAAACACTGCAGACTGGTGCTATGATGTTTCCCATTGAGGTGCTGCAGCCTGGCAGTGTGGCTTGCTTGGATGCTGATGCCTTTTTTGAACTTCTGAAGTTTTTCCAATGTAAATAAACCTCAGGACTGATGGCTCACCAGGCTAATGTGTGTGCGAGTGCTCAAACTGTAAATGCTTTAGTTGCTCCTTTTGTTAGTTTGGCTTCGAGGTAGTTCCTGAGCAAGCTGGGAATTAAAGCTCAGTACTATTTTTTTCCAAGCTCCATGCTCAGGAATTTGCTATTGCACCTCTCTTCTGGTTGAAACCCCCTCACTCTCGATCCAGTGGTTCTCAGCTCCAGGCATCCCTGGGGTCATGGTAGGTGCTCAGTAGCTGGTTATTGGTAGTGGCTGATAAGAAAAACTGAAGAGTGCTTGGTGATACAAAATGTTGGGAGCTGCTCTGTTAGGCAGCCTGGAGAACAAGCAAAAGTTCAGGGAACCCTGGGGTCGAAGGCTTGGCATATCCCAGAGATTGTAATTTATTTGTAGCCAAGAGCTTATAGGGAGCACAGAATTAGGCATTGCCCTTTACAGATTTTGGGCATGTATGTGAAATGTCCTTCTAAGAGAAGCTTTCACCATTTTCTAAATTTTTTCTTCTTGGTCAAAATTTTCAGTTCCTGGTTTGTAGAGGAGTATGGCTCTTACTGCATGCAAGAAAAGTGGATGCAAGGCTCAGGAGGGACAATCTCCCTGCCTGTTGCATACCCAGGGTGTCATGGCTTCTTCCAGTGCTGCTCTTGCCATTGTTATCTGCAGGAGTCCAGGTGCTTGCCTGAACTGGGTTGGCCAATGCAGTGCTTCAGTGTATTAAGTGCACGAGTGAAACTCCAGCAACCCCCATAATTCTCCAGAAGGCTGAAATGATTGTGCTGACATTGCTTTTCACACTGTACAGAAGCTCTTTCCTCCCACATGTATGGGTTTTTATATTTGACCTGAAGGATGAGCTGACAATAGACATATAAATGGCTTACATGATGTATGAATTGTTTACATACCTGCTACAAACCAACAATGATCTCTTGCAACTTGGTAACAGCAGAAGACCGACCATTTCTTGGAAGATGGATTAGTCTTCATGCACTAGGTGAGTGCAGTAAAAGAATAATTGTAAAGACAGGTCAGATGTTGGGTGTCAGGAGTGGAGAATGAAAATTTTGTAATATGAAGGCTGAGGTCAGTGTTCTAGAATTTCTGAGCAGAGATAGCAACAATATTTACAGAGCCCATGCAAGTGAGTACAGTTTCATCCTGCCAGGCCTGCATCTTTCTTGTTCTTGCTTGTTGTTTTTGTTTTTTTTTTCTCTAATGTAACCATTTAAACTAGTGCTGTTATTTTGTAAGTCCCAGTAGGGTCAGCATGCTGGATGCTCTTGAATGTGCCTGCTGCCTCTTGGGTAGTTACTTGTTTTGTGTGCATGGGCACATCCACCACCTGAGAGCTCTGAGTTTCAGAAGGTTTTAGAGATTCCTCCAGTATCACATAGCAATGTACTTGAAAACATCTTTCTGAATGTTAGGTATAGTTTTAGTCAGGTTTCTGACTTCCAAAGTTCTTTTTATATTTTTTTTTTTTTTTAAACCCTCACTCCAATGGTGGCTGTGTTTCTTACAGCTTACATTTATTTACTATGCATTTAAAGTCTTTGAAAAATGTTGTTTTACAGTCTAATTAGAATACATATATTTAGTAGAATATGCAGTTTAGTACTATTGTGATGTGAATTTTGGGTCTTGCTGTTGTTTGCAGACATCTTTAATGATTCAGCTTTCTATAGTATGACATTTCACAATATGATGGCTTCCTTACACTCAAATATTTTTCAGAATGAAGTCTCATATTACACTAAATAAAAAAAATTCTACCCTTGCAAACATGTGCATAATTTTTAGTGACAGATCTGGTATCTGACAGAAAGATATGAAACTGCTGACCTGAGTTACTCATGCTAAAACACTCTGTTGTACAAAGTGGAATAACTCAAATGAGCATTTATCTTATGAATTTAATAAGCAGTCATTTCCCCTGAATTTAAAGTTGGTTGGTCCATCAGGTCTTGCAGTTTAAAAAAGTAATAGTGCCTGTACACAGAATATTTCTATTGAGTGTATTGCAAAGGAGTGCCTTTTTTCAGGGCAGATACTTGTAGTGATGTGCTGGTAGTCTCTGTGCTGAGTTTGCATACTAATCAATGAGCTCAGGAGGCATTAAACTCAAGAAATCCTCAGCCATCTTCTGGAGAACAAATTTGATCTCTGATACTCAGGGGAGAAACTTCAGGAGTATAAAGCTTTAAGTGTCTCTGCCTAGCATTTTGATTACTACTTATACATGTTTTATAGGTCTGGTGTTAAAAATACTTTCGTTGAGATATGCAATGCTTAATAAAGACCATTTTGAACTAATTCACTGTGGTATTTTTGCATGAAGTTGCATGGCCTGGAAGCAGTGAATTATGCATTGCACTCATTTCATCAGGGGATCATGTTTTAATAGCCCCTCTGTACTGGCACTACAGCAAAGGAAGTATTTGTTTTGCTGTGATGCATTCTTGCATCAGTGATAAATATTTACTGGTTTTGTGTTAATGGTACCTTCCCTTTCAGACTATTTTTCAGGAAAGCCTGAAGTTAAGGATGCTTAACTTAACTTTTCACCATAGAAATTTGTTTTGGCTTTGTATGCCCATGCTAAAATATTCACACTGCTAATAACTTCCCTCACACTGTTGAAGGCAGGTATTGATCAGGATAATTTTGGTGTCTCCATGGCCTTGGAGAATCAAAGGTGATAATGGGTTGCTGTGTGACGCAAAGTGGCTTAACAAGGTTGAGGGCTTCACACTAGTTCGTCCTGCTCAGAAAAGTGTGTTATCTATGGCAAC
Source organism: Sitta carolinensis (assembly GCA_032173965.1). NCBI lineage: Eukaryota > Metazoa > Chordata > Aves > Passeriformes > Sittidae > Sitta > Sitta carolinensis. Next base: position 19,795,254 of record CM063286.1, read on the forward strand.
GACTGCTACTGAGAAAAAAAGTGAAGATTTTTAATAGGGTAAATCACCTGTTTTGCAGACATCTGAGTTTCAGATGCCAGCTGTTAGGGGGCAAGGGAGGGAGAAGCTTGATGTGGACTTACTGACATTGCTATTGTTGTATTTGTGCTGTGACATGATGAAGGACAAACCAGAGTATTCCAAGGCACTCAGGAGAGGGGATGAGGAGGAGCAAAGAGAGAACATGTGGCATTCAGCTGGTGCACAGTCTGCTGGCCCCAGCCCTGGGGCTGGTGGGAGGTGGCTATAGCCCCAGATGCTACAGCCAGTCTAAGATCTGCTGAATTCATCGCAGCTTTAGGATATGTGACATATTGGGTTTCATAGCCTCAGCTTCTGGCCATGCAGAAGGGATATCCTTGCTGTGTAACACCAAGGTGCAAAACTGCACCTGCTGCTGCTGTGGTCCTTGCCAGTGTCCCCAGTGGGAACAGTGCCACTAATGTGACTCTCCTGCCAAGACCAGAGAAGGACACTACACTCCTAGGGTGTACCAGGCCCTCCTTGCCTGCTGGAGACAATGGCTGGTGCTCTTTGGGATTAGGTGGAGCAGTGGCCAGTATGGTCCGTGTCTGGCTGGGATGCTGATGGAGATGCCAGTGACAGGGGTTAGCAGATGGGCTGGGTGACAGGGGCTTGGTTGGACTCACAGGACAGTGGTGAATGTGTGTCAGGCCTGACTCCCAACCCCTGATGTAGGGACTCCAGCTAGCTTCCCCTTCATTTCCTGACTCCTGTGGTGCTCTCCTTCCCCACACCCGGACAGGGCTCGTGCCTGGGCATCTTGGCTGCCTGCAAGTGGGCAAGACTCCAGGACTGAAGCTGTGGGCATTAGCATCCTCAATAGGCACATGTGAGCAATGTGCCTTTAAGACAGGCAGGAGAGCAATAGTATCTCCCTCCCTCCTTTTAATTGTAGCATGTTTTCAGCCATGCTTTCCAGTCACATTCGCAGGCTGTGAGAGCGAGCAGCGCTGCCGCTGGTCACCCGAGTGCTACCCGGAGAAGCTTTACTTGCCGAGTGGGTGCCGGCAGGTGCTGGGGCAGCGCCCAGGACCGCAGAGCCCTGTGCCAGGAGCAGGAGTCCGGCGTGCCTGAGTTTGGGTGACAGTGCTGTCACTGCTTTAATGTTCTCGTGTCCCTCACCTCCTCCCGTACCCTGCCGTGGCCTCCAGCCGCAGGGTCAGACCTCTGGCTATCCCACCCTCGCCGGGGCTCCTGCATGAGCTACGAGCGGTGCTTCGCTGGAGCCTGGGGATCTGCAGTGGGTGATGCAGTGGGAACCTCGCTGTGTGGTGCCTGGCTGGGGTTGCGGGTGGGCTGCTGTGGGAATGCCTGTCTCCCTGAGCACAAAGTGACTGCAACTAACACGAGGCTGGGACTACTTCGCGGAAGATGCCCTGCGTGTCTCTGGTCATTCCTCTCCGACCTCACTGCAGAATATTTCGAGTTGCTAGCTCTCTTCTGCCGAGGGGGAACAAAGGCAGAAGCCTCCGGAGGGTTAAGAGCATCTGCTTTTACGCCAAGTGTTTGAGCAGGAAATAATCTGCAGAGATACATGTGCAGCAATTCAACTGCTACTGCTCTCTCAGTCTGCCGCTGCTGCAGTTCGGTGTGTGAGACGAGCTGCGCTGCTCGCAGAAGATGCTTTCTTGGTGTGTCTGAAGCTACAGGCATGGCAGCAGAGCCCCGGCTGTCTGAGCTGGGGTAAATGTCTCCATCGAAGAGGAATTATGTTGTCTTGTTGGCTCTGTCGGCTCAGGGAGGTAGGTGCTGTTGCCTGTGCAATATGCCATGATCTTTGCTGGGGGGATACAGTCCTGTCCTCAGTCTGGGGTATAAAATTTTAAATTTTTTTCCATGGGAACAGGGCTTAATTTGCAATCTATAATGACAGACATATGTGTGTGATGTCTTAGTGTGCAGCAGGGAGGGCAAAGGGATACCTGAGTGAAACCTTTTCTGCTTGGCAATAAAGTTGTTGCACTTAATTGAAACAAACTACCTTCTGTCTCTGCGAAAAGCACCTGGGAGCTTTTACTTCGTCCTGCTGTATGACCTTTTGATGAGGTTGGCTGCAGTATGCTGGGTTATGCTTTGGTTCAGAAACTGGGACACAGTGCACTCTACAGGTTCCTTCATTCTGCTCCTGTGGATGTGGGCAGGACAGAGGACACCCACACGGAGAGGGAAATTGCTGCTGAAAGGGAGCTGGTGTTTTTTTGAAGAGTGAAATTACACTAAGAGGAAAAAAAAGGTGATCTTCCCTGAGGAAGAGGGAATATTTAATTCCTTAAGGGTTGACCTTGGTGTTTGGAAGTAGAGAAGGAAATTTGTTTTGGAAGCAGCAGTGTATGAGTCTGGGGTTTGTGTTTTGCTTTTCCAGCCCTGTGGAGAGTTTTGTTCAACTCTAACTACTTTATGACCCAGAATCTTTGCTTGAGGATTTTTTGCACCAAAATCTGGGGGAAAAAAAATATCTGTCAGTGTCATCAAATTTTAGGCCTAGGCTTGTTTTGAAAGTTTCCTTCTTGAGAAATCCCTAGCAAAATCACCAGCAGCTAATATTGTTACCTTCTCACCATCAGGGCATGCTCTTTTGGTTTGTCTTGAGACCTCCAGTGCAAGCTTTATTCTGTAAAACTTAAGCCGAAAAGAAAGTTCCCACTTTTCTGGCAAAGCAGAGTGTTGGTCATTGAATGCCTCTTCGATTTTGTTGGCCTGGTTGACCTACATATGTAGGTTTACCTGTTGGCTCCTGAGTGCAGACCCTGCCAAGGAAACCTGGCGGTGCAGAAGAGGAAGGTGCTGCCTGGATTATGCACCTGCATCACATGGAGAGTGGTTTGTGGGTTTTTTTGGCATTGCAGAGCTATTGATACAGCACAGCCAACAGTGCCATTGCTGTGTAACAGTTTCAGAAGTGTTTCTGTGGCATCCTGGCAGAACAAATGTGTCATTCGTGACTGCACTCTTCAGGAAAAAGAGCAGCACTGTCATCTGCACTGTAAATCTCTTTAGTCACTTTTTTCTTTGCTCAGGTAGCAACACATTCTTAACTGGAATATGTTGCTACCTGAGCATGATTGTCAGAGCATTTGTAGTTGCCTCCTCAGTTCACCCAGGGCTGTTCTGCTGTGTTTTACTCAGTCCGGAGCAGAATTTCCCCAATTTCCCCCCTCACACACTTCCTTTTTTTTTTTTTTTTTCCCTCTAATTTGGGCCCAACTGCAGTCAGGGACATGTTTCCTTCTCTTTTTGCAAAAATAGGACACTTGTGTGTCTTCTCCTGAAGAGAAATCTCTTCTGCTCTGCAAGACCTCTGTGTTGGAGGCGGAAAAGCAGAAGTGGGTCTGGTGGATTTGTTGTTGTGCATGACTCAAGAAGCCACAATCCCTGCCAGGGATGGAGGCTGTGATGATACCTGGGAAGAAACTGCTCTCTCCGCCTTTAAAAGAGGATCCCTTCTTACCCACATACTAGGAGATATCCAGTGCTCCATAGCAACACTTATTTCTCCCACAAAGAGGATAAAAATCTCCCGGCTTCACTTGGAGTGGTGAAATCACAAATGTACGAACATTCAGTGGAGTCTTACCAGTGTAGAATTGGTATAAGGTCATTTGAATGACTTCTTTCTAGAACAGAACTTATAAAAGGTGGTGAACATAAAGTAGCACCATTACCTGTGCAGAAAAGAATATATGTTAGTCATCCATTTACTGCTATTTGCACACAGAGAGAATGGTGATTAGAACTGGCTGAATCAAAGCAAAATGTTTCTTAAACAAGATTTCAAAATCCAGAATTGGTTTGGGCACTATCTGGCCAACAACTATTTTGGTCATCTTTGTGCCTCTATTCCAGCAAGTGTCTTTTTCATAAGGTCCTTCTACAAGAACAGTAAAATATGGGGTATTTCTATGTGTTGTGTTCTGAAGAAGTGGATAGGAAAATCTTCCTTACAGCCTTACTTGTATCTGCTCAGGAAATCATTTATATTTGAACCACTAATTATTTCTGAGCAGCCTTTCTGGTCAGCGATAAAGTTCTGCATTGAACTCTAACTATATAGATGTTGACAGCTGTTTGTTAGAGTTGATAATGGTAGTTTTTAAAATTGTAATTTACTAAATAGGGACTGGCCAGCATTTTGTGTCACACACTGTAGTTGTCACCTTCCTCTGCCTGGCAGTCACCTTCTACCCACCCAAGAGACTGAGGGCAGGGAATCCTCATTGTGCCTTTCTGCAACAAGGGGCTAAACTTGATGTTCTTATGGGCCCAATGGTGACCTGGCAGCAGAGATGCTGGGATCTCTGCAGGTTTGCCCTTTTGGAGACAATGCCTGCTCTTATCCATTAGGTCCCGTGCCTGCCCAGCCATGATGGAATAGCTGGCAAATCGTGTGCTGCTCATCAGTCACAGCTGGTGCAGGAGATGGGTAACAGACAGGGCAAAGAAATAACTATTTGCTAGGGATTGATTCCCCTGGTTTCTATAGGGATTTAATCAAAGGCCTGTCTTTAGGTACCTGCACTCCTTCAGCATCCTTTGCATTTTTATGATTTATGTGCTGCTTGTAAACCAGCTACAGGTGAGTAGAGCCTGTGATCCAGAAATGTTGAGTTGGAGATAAAACTGTTCCTTTCTGAGAGCACCTGGAGTGTCTTCAAGAGACTGTGCTACGGCATTTGAAATGTATTTGGCTTTGTACCACTTATAAAATGCAGTCGTGGTAGGTGGTGGCATCACCATCTAAGTCTCCTCTTAGTGAATGCAGATATTTATATTATGCAAAAGGTTTTCTCACTTTGCTGGATGGGTTCAGAAGATGACTGTAGATACCATTCTTGCTGGATAAAAAACTGAGTCTTACTTTAGAGGTGAATTCAAAGAGCAATTTCTGTTTAATATAATAGCAACAAATAGAAACAAAGCTGCTTGAGGAGTACTTTAATGATGAATCATTATATTGCTCTCACCAGTCTGAAAGGCAATAAAAGTAGAGTGCTAGGATTTAGTTGCTTAGAAAATGTACAGAAAGGGACCTGTATTGTAGAGAGGGTTTTATACCACATCAAAGAAGTGTTTTGAGGTGCAAAATTATCAAGTGACTTTCCACCCTAAAGATGAGGCAGTTGCTATCTATTGTTTGTTGTTCCAGAGAGTAATTTTCTTTGGTTGTGACTAACCAAATTTAATAATTTATTGTTTTTTTTAAAAAACCCTGACTGATTCCCCCTACCCCCAGATCAGGACAGATGCTGTCATAATGCTTCTTCAATATGATATTTTTTATTACCAATCTTAATTAAATGCTGCAGCTTCTGAAAATCAGATTAATTTGAACCATCAGCCCAGTGTTAATGCTGCTATCATCAGAGATCATAAAATGTTCAAGGCACTATAATTCTACTACATAGCTGCAGTGGCAAGTGTCCAAGGATCTGGCTACCTTTGTTCAGCTGACATGGACTGAAATGTGTGCACTTCTGAGCAGTGCAGCATGAATAGAAATGATACGTTCCTCAGCTGTTGAATTGCATGTTCTAGCCATAAGTCAACAAACATTAGAGAAATGGCATCACCCCCACCATCACTGTAATACTCTTTCTATGCTATAAATATTGTATGAATTCTGTGGTTTCTGCACAATTGATAAAGGGGTAAATAGAGGTGGGAGGCTGTTGCACAGTAAAGCTGCACTTTATTGGTAAGCCAGGACGTGATACAGGTTAGCTCCACTGCCAACCAACATTTTTCCTTCCTTGGCCCATGGTCCATGAATTCAAGTTGCACAGTAACTACTTCAGCTAATTTACTCTAGAGCCAGGACACGCTGATCAACACTTTTGTCTTCTGAACAGCAGGACATGTTCTGGTAACTTGGTTACTTTATGACCAACTTCTGTATTTTGAATTATTTTTTCCACCACAGATATTAGGTAACAAGTAATAAATTCTGATTCCAGCTCAAGCAGTGGCAAAGATGGTCTCCCTGCTCTGTCCCAGCTTTATTTGTTAGGTGTGACAGTATGGAAAATCTCACTGGTCATTACAGATGTAATTACTTGGCTCTGATAGACAGAAGGACATTAATCTGACACTGCAAGCATTTGTGTTGGAGCTTCATGTTTAGATTTTCTTCACAGCAGAGAAAAAAGCACTCTGAAGTTCCTTCAGAATGCTTTTTTCTCTGGAACCATTACCCTTGTCTACAGCAAGATGAGATGAATTGCAGGCTAGAAATGCCCAGTCCTCTCCAGTCCAATGGATGAAGCCTGCGTGACTGACTCAGGGCTGGGTGTGGGGGTGGTGGCAGCAGCACTGGGTGAAATGAACCCCCCACAACAGCTGCTGGTCTCAGACCACATTCAGCAAATCACCAACCCCACCCGGGATGCTCCAGGTTCCTTTGAATGGTTTGGTGGAGGATCTGACCCTGTAGGTTTAATTCTGTCTTGCTGAATTTGAGTGCTTTTGTCAGTCCCTGTGGTGGAGTGGGGCTGTGAAGTGTGTGCTGCTGTTTGCTTCTGAGCATCCCAAGAGCAGGTGCCATTCTGTTTCTGCTCACTGGGACCTGATATTGCTACTTGATTCTATAAACCATCTCTTTGATTGGCACCATTAGTCGTGCTTCTCCCCTCCTCTTCAATAGCAATATAATCTAGCAGTTCCAGGTTTTATGGTGAAACCAAAGTGGGAAAATCACTCACAGACTGATGTGTCTGTTTGTGTCAGTGGGTGTTTTGGATCTTCTCCTCCTGCTTACTTCCCAACACCTTGATTGTATGCAGGAAGTTACTGTGGCAGAGAGAAGACCAGCAGAGTGAGATTTCTGCCATAAAGAATTTTATATTGAGATTCACCCAGCAGGCTTGTTTCAGCCACATTTTTGAATTTTGAGTGTGTTTTCATGCCAAGAGTTGCAGCGTTTGACCACAATTTTTCAACATATGCAACATTCAGGAAGCTCTGGGCAGACATATGATTTTAGAACATCTATTGCTTGCATAGGAAAAAAATAATAATATGCAGAAGCATATTAATTATCCACAATTCAATATATGTAGTGGTTTGCACAGTTATCGTGTTATCTGGAAGACTGTAATATTAAAGTTACTAATGGGGGCTATTGTATGTCTAGTGAAACTCTTTAGTTATGAACTAAATTTAATATATGCTCCCTTTGAAAAAGCCTGTATTTTTATATTTTATGGCACCCACAGCTATGTACTTGGCTTACAACAATAAAATATCTGAAAGCTGGAATAAATGTACCAAACAGCTCTCTTGTCTTGATAGCTTACCTGCTTTTAAATGCTAATCATCTCAATCTCTATTTTCTATAACTGTGTGAATATAAAACCTCATGTAAGCAAGTAGGTCTGAGTACTGAGCACTATAGTGTGAATATGGCAAATATTCTCCAGCAGTCCTCAGTTCTGCAACGCATACATGATCCTTGGGATCATCCTGATGACACAGGCTGTAGAAACTTTCACCCAGCAACTCTTTCCTGCCTTTCAGAAGAGTATTCAGGCTTATTTAAAGAGTGCAGATAACTGGATCTCAAAGATATCCTCAGGGTAGTGGTTTTGGTGAGTAATTATTTCTGGTGATTTATAAAATAATAAATCAAATCTATTTATTTTCTTGTTCCATAAGAATCATCTTTGTCCTTTGTCTGCTTAATTAAGGATCCTGTTGGTAATGCAAATAATATCCCATGATGTGGACAAATCATTATTCAGCCTTCTTTTTGTTGAAGAGAACATATAATTTAAACCCTTTCCACACAATCTGTTTTCAGGTGCTGAAATTCTATACATTTCTCTGTGCTTTTCAGCATCTTTTTGAGCTGTGGATTTTAGAGATGGCTTCTGGGACAGCAGAATGCCAGATTTTACTAATATTCTTACTAGCACCATACATAGAAACAACATGACATTTCTAACCTTGCCTCTCTTCAAACATCTGAATGTGTCATTAGATCTTGTAGCTCCAATGTAGCCCTGGGACCTTGTGTTGCATTTATCTTCTCTGACTCCCATATATGTTTTTAATTCTCCAACTTTCAACATAACAGTTCCTTCTTCTGTAAGTGGAGTAGATTCTTCCCCACTGCGTTCTTTGATCCTGTACAAGTAGACTTGTGTTTTTCTCTGTTATAGTGTCTGATGTCTGAAAAGGCTGGGCACATGGAGAAGACTGAGTTGTTTGACTGTGCTTGTCTAAGTTTGGCAATATTTATCACTTAAGCCAGTTCTGAGTTGGACTGGGCTGCAAAAGTTGTCTCTGTAGGCCCAGTTAAAAGCACTTCCATTCCCTGATGGTTCCTCATTAAAATTACATCTTGTCCATTATCAGTGATTTTTAAAGTGTGCTGTAGTAATTTCAGGTAATGATATTCTTACAGTTAGTGTGTGGTGTGTCACTGAGCTGTTTGCAAAAAACAAGTTTGCAGTGCTGGCACAGCTGCTGTTTCCCCCCTCCCCCCCTCCCCTTTATTAAGTAGATTAAAAATTTTCAGGATTATTCAAAAAGCTGTTTGAGGTTCCCATCATATGCTGGTACAGGAGGCCCTGCAGTCACAATGATTTCTGTTGCTTTCAGGTTCAGCTTCCTCATGGCCACTGGGTCATGTTCTCCAGGATGGACTAAACAGGTTGCTGTTGAGGTATTCATAAAATCTATGACAAAGATAAAGTAAATTACAAATTTGGGTTTTGAGCACTCTTGTTTTGCCGTAGTTTTTGTTGGTTCTGAGATTTTTGCTGGTGTTTAAATACTTTTTCTTTTTTCCTGTTTCTTAGGAGTTCAGTCCTCTAGCAATTGCTCTGTGCTTCTGCTTCGGGTCTCATATTCAGGTGACCACTTTTTTGCTGGACTCTCCAAAATGCTCCTATCCAACTTCTTGCCTCATCTGTGTCTTTTCCTTAGCTTGATCATTATTTTCCATTGTTCTGCCCTTGAGATACTTCCCTTCTAGCAGGAATACGGAGTAAAGTCTTTCCTCTTCCAATCACCGGGGTTTTCTATTGTTTTCTATTTCTTATCCCCTCAGTGCTCACCCTGGTGTTTATTATTTATTTAGAACCCCTTGACCTCATCTCTGAGACTCTGTGATTCTAGCTTGATTATTTCTTCCTCTTTCTTTTTGCCACCTTCATTTTTTCACAATTTTTTCTTGAGCATTTTTTCCTTGACACTAATAATTACTGACAGCCTGGTATCCTGTCTCCAACAGTGGCAAATAGCAGGTGCTTAGAGAATAATGTAAAAGGCAGAGTGAGAATATAATAATCCTAATATATCCTGGCAGCAGTGATCAACATCACATTTGCCTGACTATTGTGAATGTGTTTAAACACAGCCCAGTGGGGGCTGTGCCTAACACCATGTGAGTAAGGAAAGGACAGTTTTACAAGATGGCAAATTTTCTTGTGTAACTGCCTCTTTCCAAAAGGGCTGGCTTTTCCACATGCCACTGCTTTGCTTAGCTTAGCACAAACAGCCACATACTTGTTTCTGAGCCAGTCTTGAGGTTTATTTACAGGAATCCTTGTACATGATTGAGGGGGAGCTTGTGTTCTCTCCCTTCTATCCCCTTGAGATGGTTGCAGTGTGGCTAGATGAAGGGAAAAGTCCTTTTATTTGATTATGAGCCCTTACATGATTGTGCTGCTTGACAGACTCTTCTGGCTCAAGCTCTGAGTGGTTGCAATAAAATCTGATGAGTGTGATGTTGAAAATCCATGAATATCATGGCCAAATAGGGAAGGAAGAGACCTAAAGCAGCAGGAGAAGTTATGTGGAGGGGTTGGGGCTTTTCTCTCTGCATCTTCATGGTTGCTTTGGAGTTCATTCTTTATTTACAGATTATTTGTTTTCTCCAGTGTTCCTTCAAATCTGAAAAAAGGTCTGAACTGTGTGAAGAAAATAGAAAAATATACTTCAATTTTATAAATGTTAGAAGTTGCATTTAAAAAACACACAGTTAGTATGTAGAATATATTATCCAGGGCAGCTAAATAAGATGAGTGATGCTGCAGGTGTTAGACCTTTAGCTCCTAGTCCTCCAGCTGATATTTCCTGTTACCATCAGTGCTCCAGCATCCAACACCATAGTTTGATTTATCCTCACCTGATGGTCAGCTTTACTGATAGAATTATTTTCAGAGTCTCATTTTCTTCACATATTTTCTTTTGTGTTTACTTCATTGTACATTATCCACAAAAATTTTGGAGTCTTTGGAACTTCTTTAGGATAACATGTAAAGGACCAAAGGGAAGACAGGAGTGCTTTGTTCACATGACTAGTCATCAGCACCCAGCTCTTCAATGTGTGACCTCACCAGTAAGGAAAAGGGTTCTTCTGTTCATGTAGGTGAGTCCGTAAGTCCCTACAGCTGCAACTGCTCCAATGCTTGCCATGTGATTGTTGAATAAGACAGGGCATGATTCTTCCAGTCTATTTTCTCCTCTCTCCCTGCAGAAGCAGAGGAGTGCCTCCAGTGAGCTGTGCCAAGTGATGCCTGCAGTGGCTGTAGAGGATGTTCAGAACAGGGTGAGGCACACAATGTGCCTTTCCCAGATGGAGGTTTCCAACTTTGTGTAAAGCTGTGCGTGCCAGAGCTCAGGAGTGTACAAATATGCAAATTATCTCATTAGAAATTCAGGGCAGAAAGGCACATAGCTCCTTTGCTGCCACAGGGAACTGTATCCAGAGACTCAGGGTGGAACTTTGCCTCCTGATACATTTCAGTTCTGTATAAATCATCTGTAAGTATAGCTCACTCTATTCATTTAGCTGGTGACATTGTTATTTAGGAGTGATATGAAACAGTCACAAAGTAAGGACTGCCTGAGAAGAAAATATGTGCTAAAGCTCTTGGATCTAATGCTAATTTAAATAAAAAATTGGCTCTGTTGGGGCTGAAGAATATTTCTCCTAGAAATCCTAATAATGTTTAAGCCATGGGCACTTAGAAGTTGTTTGGTTTTTTCAAAATTAAGATGCCATAATTATTTAAGAATGTTTTAGAATCCTTTTTAGGCTGACTTGATTCATTCTGTTTTAAAAATAATATTTTATTGGTGTCACAGCAGTAGGAACACCTGTGCTCGTCTAATGTATGCAAATGCAGTCCAGCAGCCTATGCCCCTAAACACAGAGGACTGCTCATCATGCTGCCAAATCAGACCATGCTTCAAGTTAGGCTGATGATCAAGGGCATGTTAAGCAGATATTTCATTAATGATTGTTAATGCAGATAGGGTGCACAGAAAAAGAATGTGAGTCTTTGTAAAAACCAAATAAAAAGAAATGTTGCAAAAAGAAATCTCCAAATTCTGTACTAAGCCAAATTATAAATATGCTAAAGGTAATAGACATTTGTCTTAGTTTTAGTTTGAAAATAGGGAAAAAATACCAACTATGTGTAGTGATCTATGTTTGCCAATTCTAGACTTTTCTCGGCCAAAGCACCAAAAAAATGTGGTGGGTTTATCTTTTGCTGTGAGATAGGATTAGGAGAAAGTAACAAAGAGCCTTAAACTTCAAAGGATACAAAGAAAAACTTTATTAACAGAACAAAAAAACCCAAATAACAAGAAATCAGAATAAAACTTTCAGAACACTTTTTTCCTTCCCTTCCCACACTTCCTTTCTTTCCAACTGACAATGTACAGAAGAAAACAACACCCAGAAATTTTTCCACTTTTAAAATAGTCTTTCTTCAGTCACTTAGAGGGAAAAGTATTCCTTGCTAATGGTATGGAGAGCTCTTCACAAGGAGAGAAGTTCTTGTGACTTCAATTTTCACAAATAACAATCACCCAGAATTTGTATTTGTGAGGTTCTTCTCATCTTTCACAGTTTTTCTCACAACTCTGCTTCTAGTCCATGTGAACTTATTGGGGTGTTATTTTTAAGGATGAGCCATTCTAACATAAAAGTCCTTTTCATTCATCTCTGGGAACATAAGTCTTGCCCTTTTATCCCCAGGGCAAGGTTTTCTTACTAAACATGTAACATTGGTGGCTTTGCTCATAATTGTAGTTAGAACACTACATCCCCCAAAGCATTCCATGATTTAGAGGAGAAAACCCAAAGTCTGATATATCAAGTATATCTCCAGCATAGCTTCACAAAAGAATTTCACAGCCCAAGCTTAAGGTAACTTTTCGATCCCTTCTATCTCGAACTTCATTCTGTCTTTACCGACTTAAAAAATCTTATGCTGGTTTTTTTTTTTACCTTTTACCTTTACCTTTTCTTTCTTTTTGGTTCAGAAGAGAGTTGGTGTTCATTGGGTACAGAGTCTTGCAACGTTAAACAGTTAATTTAGTCCAAGTCTTGTATTAGAAACATGGCTCGCTCTGCTTCTCTCTGCTGGCACGTGCTCTCTGCCAGCGCCTTGTGAGCTGTGCCGGCTGCTCTCCGTCTGGAGCGGGGTCACGGCTGCTCCTGGCTTCGGGGCCGCCTGTAGCACGAACTACAGGGGCCTCCGGTGCTGGTCCCCAAGCACAGCTCCTTTGGTGCCCATACAGGTGCTGTTCCTCTCTGCACAGCTCCTTTGGTGCCCATACAGGTGCTGTTCCTCTCTGCACAGCTCCTTTGGTGCCCATACAGGTGCTGTTCCCCATGCACAGCTCCTTTGGTGCCCATACAGGTGCTGTTCCCATGCACAGCTCCTTTGGTGCCCATACAGGTGCTGTTCCTCTCTGCACAGCTCCTTCTGGTGCCCATACAGGTGCTGTTCCCCATGCACAGCTCCTTCTGGTGCCCATACAGGTGCTGTTCCCATGCACAGCTCCTTTGGTGCCCATACAGGTGCTGTTCCTCTCTGCACAGCTCCTTTGGTGCCCGTACAGGTGCTGTTCCCCATGCACAGCTCCTTTGGTGCCCGTACAGGTGCTGTTCCCCATGCACAGCTCCTTGGTGCCCATACAGGTGCTGTTCCTCCCTGCACAGCTCCTTTGGTGCCCATACAGGTGCTGTTCCTCCCTGCACAGCTCCTTTGGTGCCCGTACAGGTGCTGTTCCTCTCTGCACAGCTCCTTTGGTGCCCATACAGGTGCTGTTCCTCTCTGCACAGCTCCTTTGGTGCCCATACAGGTGCTGTTCCCCATGCACAGCTCCTTTGGTGCCCATACAGGTGCTGTTCCTCTCTGCACAGCTCCTTTGGTGCCCATACAGGTGCTGTTCCTCTCTGCACAGCTCCTTTGGTGCCCATACAGGTGCTGTTCCTCCCTGCACAGCTCCTTTGGTGCCCATACAGGTGCTGTTCCTCTCTGCACAGCTCCTTTGGTGCCCATACAGGTGCTGTTCCTCCCTGCACAGCTCCTTTGGTGCCCATACAGGTGCTGTTCCTCTCTGCACAGCTCCTTGGTGCCCATACAGGTGCTGTTCCTCTCTGCACAGCTCCTTTGGTGCCCATACAGGTGCTGTTCCTCTCTGCACAGCTCCTTCTGGTGCCCATACAGGTGCTGTTCCTCTCTGCACAGCTCCTTTGGTGCCCATACAGGTGCTGTTCCTCTCTGCACAGCTCCTTTGGTGCCCATACAGGTGCTGTTCCTCTCCCCACAGCTCCTTTGGTGCCCATACAGGTGCTGTCCCATGCACAGCTCCTTTGGTGCCCATACGGTGCTGTTCCCCATGCACAGCTCCTTTGGTGCCCATACAGGTGCTGTTCCCCATGCACAGCTCCTTTGGTGCCCATACAGGTGCTGTTCCTCTCTGCACAGCTCCTTTGGTGCCATACAGGTGCTGTTCCCCATGCACAGCTCCTTTGGTGCCCGTACAGGTGCTGTTCCCCATGCACAGCTCCTTTGGTGCCCATACAGGTGCTGTTCCCCATGCACAGCTCCTTTGGTGCCCATACAGGTGCTGTTCCCCTGCACAGCTCCTTTGGTGCCCATACAGGTGCTGTTCCTCTCTGCACATCTCCTTTGGTGCCCATACAGGTGCTGTTCCTCTCTGCACAGCTCCTTTGGTGCCCATACACGTGCTGTTCCCCATGCACAGCTCCTTTGGTGCCCATACAGGTGCTGTTCCCCATGCACAGCTCCTTTGGTGCCCATACAGGTGCTGTCCCCATGCACAGCTCCTTTGGTGCCCATACAGGTGCTGTTCCCCATGCACAGCTCCTTGGTGCCCTACAGGTGCTGTCCCCATGCACAGCTCCTTTGGTGCCCATACAGGTGCTGTCTCACTCTCCCCACAGCTCCTTTGGTGCCCGTACAGGTGCTGGTCCCCGCCGAACAGCTGCTCTTGGTGCCAATACAGCCTCTGGCCGCCATAGCCCGGTGGCTCTGCTGGAACAAAAGACCGGCCGGCTCCACCGAGAAGAGGCCTGGCGCCACCGGACAGGGCCGTGGGGCTCCCCGGTGAGGGCTCGGCAGGCGCTCGCCACCCCTCCGGGGACAGAGAACGGGGCCAGGCCAAGCGGGGCTGGGCTGGGCCAGGCCCGGCCATGAGGGTCCAGCTGAGCCGGCCCCGAACCCAGCCCGCCGACCCTTCGAAGGACAGAAGTGAAGCGAGCTACTCCCCAGGCCTCCCTGTCCTTAAATGTGTATTTGCAAAGGCATAGCCACCCTTTTTCATTGGTTTAATCCTGTGTCAATATCAGAAATTGGCCACTTAGAGCCGAAGCACGACAACTTTTTACTTAGGAGGTGTTTGTTGGCCCCATTCTTTATTTCTCTGGAGGTTATTCACTGTGGGGGCATTATGCTGTAAAATCCTTTGCTGAAGTGATAACCTTGTGCTGCCGTTGTGGTTTCAATTTTAAACCGGGCAGAAACACCAATTTCTGTTCTGGTTTGATTTTTTGCCAATTTCAAAGTTTTCAATCAAGAGCAAAGCAGGCTTGAGCTTAAAATTAGTAAGACTTTATTAATAAATATTAAAAGAAAGGAAAATAACAAGAAGGAGGATGGAACCTTCAAAAACATTCTTCCTCCCTCCCCACCGTTTTTTTTTCTCCTAGTTGAGAATGTAAAGAAAACAACACTCAGAAATCTCAGTTTTCTGTTTTTAAAACCAGGGTTTTTTAGTTCATTTAGGGAGGGAAGCACCTCTCGTTTACTATGGTAAATTTCTCCACAAGCAAACAGTTCTCTTGCAGATCCATCTTTCATGAACAGCAACCGCCCGGATCTTTTGTGTTCACGAAATTCCTCCCATGTTCACAATTGTGTCTTTGGGCCACATCGATGTATAGGGTCTAGTTTACAGATAAACATGTTCAAAACAAAGGTTCTCTTTGTTTTTGGGACCACTTTCACCTTCAAGGAACGGAGATACACTTTTTTTCAGGGGCAAAGAGTCTTTATCACTTCATCACTCCGTTCAACCGCTCATGAAATCAACAGTCCCTTCAACATTTCACTCCTTTGCTCAGGTCTACAATTTGAACTCTTTTATCTCCTCCATACTTCTTTATGGTTTAAAGGAAACATTTCAATATGTTATAACTAACTACTATAGCTTACAAGAGTTTTTATAGCTCAAAAGCAACTTCCCACACTCGTTTCACTTGGACTTTCATTCTTTCTTGACTGACTTTGATACTTCATGTGGTCTTTACACATCTGCATTCTAATTTCTCTCACTGGAGGGAGGATGGAGGCTTTCTAAGTTCCATGTGTGCACCGATGCACTGAAGGAGTTACCAAGAAGCAGCATCTGGCCAGGCAGTCCCTGGTGTCATGGCTCACAGCCGTGCTGGGGGGGCTCGCAGCGGGCTCAGGCCCAGAAGGCAGCCAGGGAAAGTTGGACAGATTGCTGAAATTCTCCTCCACCCCTCGGTCTCCTCAGGTGCTCCGGCCTGCCTCATCCTGCCTCCCCGTCCTCTCCCCACCTCTCTTACCAGACGCAGTAACAGTAAAGTTCAGCTCGGGCCAGCAGCAGAGCAAATTCCATGCCGGCCGATGTTCCCAAATGGGCTGCGCCTGCCCGGCCCCCGTGGCCTTCCCCTTCCCCCCCGCACTGGGCCAGGGCTGAGCGAGGGGAGAGGGGTGCTCGCCCCGACGGCCGGAAGGAAAGAGCCCTTCCCGGGCTTCTTTCCAAGGGAATAAGAACTAGAAAATGCTTTCTCATTGCTACAATAAAATGCCAATCTCAAACCCAGCCAGCTCACTTCCCTGGGCTGGTCAAACTAGGACAGCTGCTTGCTAACAAAATTTGGTTAAATTGGAGTTATTCCTGCTATCTTACAGTGCAGATGCTTTCTAGTTGTGGTGTAAAAATTAGAACGAACAAGTCTTGCTTTCTTGAAGTATTCATTTTAAAATATTAAAAGATAGGTGTGCATTTTTTAATGTCAGATGATTGGAATTTGGGTTGGAACATGGTTATGATAAGTGATTGTTATGTTGAGTGTTGAGGAGAACTCCTGTTGCAGGAATTTCCCTGTGCATTTGCAGTGAGAGCTACTGGTTGTGCCCTGGGTAGGGAAAATGGCCAGAGCGCCGGGCAAGGGTTTGGGAACCAGCCCTGACCCTTCACCAGACGAAGAACACGGGGACTCTGGTGCTGGCTGGGGTGGCCAGGCACTCCAAGACTCTGCAGGAGCTGGTGAACAGCAGCAAGAGCCCAGACTAAACGTCACCTTGGAATGGGTGCACAGAGTGTGAGGGCATAAATGCCCAGGGATTCTTTTGTTGGGGTCTGTTATAGGCAACAACCAGATCAGGCCAAATCAATAATTTGAGAACGTCAGATTAAAATAAAAAGGAAATAGATGTTATTTCACGAATCGAAACACAATCTCTGCCAGCCACAATCAAAGGCACAGCGTCGAGCCCGGGACTCAACACTGGGTGAACACAGTTCTGACCCCCTCTCTCAGACCTGTGGAGTTCACAAAGTCCGTCTGGTGAGCCGCGGTTATATACTGTTTTTCTTGCCCGGAGCTAGGTTTCCTTTGTTTCTTTCTCTTTCTCCGAATATTCATGCGGTCCTCATCCCCTGTCCGGTGTTAGAAGAACTCTATCTTCGAGTAGACAGAACAGTGTCCGGGGAAGGATTCGAATACTCATGTAGTCCTCTGTCCTCCGTCTGGTGTTGGAGGAATCCAGTCTCCTGTTCGGACAAAGTTGTCTTGGGACAAACAATACCGTGCCCGGGAACTGAGACATGAAAAATACGAGTTACGAGTTACGGGAACTGAGCATTCACATGCTAGTCGGGTTACCTACGGTTGTTATTGGCCGATGATGGCTTGGGCACTCCGAGACTCGCTCAGAATTTCCATAGGGGCTATTCCCTTCACTTGCTAATTTGTACTTCTATTCAGTGAACACCTGTGTGTGCTACAATCTAGTGAGGTAACCAATTTCCCAACCCTTGTGTGAGATTTCTAAAAACCTGGGTGCTTCTTATAACATATTCTAAAGCGTGATTTGATATATATAAATTTCCCTAAGTATGAATATATTTATTATATTTATATGAGCACGAATTTGATACATTTACTACAGGGTCCCTCCCTGGAGGCACCAGCTCTATCTGTTATTATGTCCTGCACCATGATTAAATGATTTAAAAGAAACAGGTATTTGGGACTCTTTTATGGGACACCTGGGGCCAAGCCAGTGAGGTAAACCTGTCTGTGTGTGTGGGGTGTGGAGGGAGACAGGCAGGGACCCAGTGAGTCACTGGAGCTGCCACTGCAAAGGGGCTTTGGTCCCAGCAGTGACAGTCTGGTGTGGTGCCAGTGTGACCTAGGAGTGGCATCTGAAGTGTCAGACAGTCCCTGACTTCATCAGGCCATGGGAGTGCTTGATGAAGTCCTCAGCCTGAGGAACAGTATTATTTTTCGAAGCAACATTAAATTCTTTAGTCTGTGGTGAGCCCTGAAAATAATAGAAGCTATTAATTGGAGATTTAAATTTTGTCCCTGACTGCTGCTGGCTGCAGATTTTATGATAGTTATCTTTTTAATTCTCCAATTTGTCTTGTATGGTTTGCATTGCTTTAGTCTGTCAAAGTAGGCCGAAGAGACTTGGACTTACAATAATTTTCGGAACAGTTGTAATAGATAAGGTATGGCTTTCCCCTGGCTCTTTTATCTGTGGCAGGGCAAATATTCTGTCTGCTTGCAGGGCAAATATTCTGTCTGCTTGCAGCACTTTCGTGAAATCTCCTGTGCGTTGGGAAACAGAAGGTGTGAATACTGTGTTAATGATGCTAATTTGGGAGAAGAGATACCCAGGAGGGCACATTGTCTCTCTCTTGCTGAAGCAATAAGCATCCTGTGTTTACAGGGGTCTCTTCTGTTGTGGTTTGGGCTGCCTGGGCTCATGTGACTCCTTCTCTATCTGTCTTCACAGCTCAGAAATCATGGTTTTAAAATGTTTACCTTAGTAGGAAAAGGTGACTTACAGTGATTGTTTTATTGTTCTGACATGTAAACTCTTCAGTAAATGCATAAGATCACAGAACCATGGAATTACTTAGGTCAGAAAAGACCTCCAAGATCATCAAGTCCAATCTTTGACCGATCACCACTTTGTCAACTAGACCATGGAATTAAGTGCCAAGTCCAGTCATTTCCTGAACACCTTCAGGGATGGTGACACCACCAACACCCTAGGCAGCTCCTTCCAACAACCCCTTCTGTGAAGAAATTCTTCCTGATGTCCAACCTGTATGCCCCCTGACACAGCGTGGGGCCACTTCCTCTTGTCCTGTTGCTAGGAGAAGAGGCCAACTTTCATCTGGCTGCAACTTTCAGGGAGTTAAGTCTCACTCTCAGTAGAGAGTGAGAAAGTCACCCTGAGTCAACTTTTTTCCAGGCCAACCCAGCTCTCTCAGCTGCTCCCCATCAGACCTGTGCTTGAGACCCTTCCCCAGCTTCATTTCCTTCTCTGGACTCGTTCCAGTCCCTCAGTGTCTTTCTTGTGAGGGGCCCAGAGCTGGACACAGGGTTTGAGGAGCGGCCTCACCAGTGCCCATCCAGGGGAACAGTCACTGTCCTGGTCCTGCTGGCCACACTATGGCTGGGACAGGCCAGGTGCCAGTGGCATCTTGCCCATCTGGGCACACCTGGCTCATGTTCAGTTGCTGTTGACCAGCACCCCCAGGGCCTTTCCCACCAGGCACTTTCCAGCCCCTCCACCCCACCCTGGGACTGCAGGGATTGTTGTGACCCAAGGGCAGGACCTGAGGGTTGAAGCTCGCTCAACTGGCCTCAGCCCATGGACACAGCCTGTCCAGATCCCTCTGCAGAGCCTTCCTGCCCTCCAGCAGATCAACACTCCCACCCAAACTGGTGTCATCTGACTGAGGGTGCCCTCGATGCCCTCGTTCAGATCATCAAAGAAGTTGGCCCTGGTGCTGAGCCCTGAGGAACCCTCCGAGTGACTGTCGGCCAGCTGAATGATGGCGTGTGTGCAGTAGGATGAGAACCAATTTTGCTGTTGTCCCAGGCAACAAAAAGGTGCCAGGGCACAGATAAGCAGACTGAGGGAATTCCTATTTTTTGATAAGTGGACTCGTACATTTTGGATTTATTTTCTAACCAGATACTTTAAACCTATCCAAACTTGAGGGTGTTGTTTCTACAGTGAACTGCTTAACATTGCCACTCTTCCTGAGGATATCCTGAGGGTACAAAATGATTAACTCTGTAGATTTTATCAAATTTCCAAATACAAATATCTACAGGTATTTTCATGGGTTTTTAATATCATTATTTTTACAAAATATTAGGAAAGCTCATATTTCACTAATCCATACAAGGTTTCAGCATTGAAATCTGTCTAGTGACTTTGCAGAGCAGTGTAAAATGACTGCATAAACCTCACAGGTTGTTTACTGCTTCCACAGTACAGACATCTTGTAGGGATAAAGAAAGACCTGTGTCTCATGCTATGCAGCCAAGCTCGTTATTTTGGTGGCAGGTCTTTGGGATTCTCTGTATTTCCTTCATATCTGCTGCTTCTTGGATGGCACATGAGCACATGTTTTGCTGAATGAACTTTCCTGACCAGTAAAACCAGTGAGGCCCCTCACAAGCATCACTTGGCTGTAACATTGGCACACATAATATGGCATGATGGAAAACTGAGCTGGGACCTGTGTCATGTTTCTGGATTTAACTTTCCTGAGCTCCCCTGAGAGGGATGAAGCCAAAAGAAATGTCATCTGCCTGTAAAGACAAATGAATATTTAAATTTTTGTGGAATGCTTTCCAATGGATCTCTTTTTAAAACTTTACAAGCTTAGCTAGTCATGTAGCTTTAATGCTATGTTTGTTATCTGACGATTAGCTGTGGTTGAAGGAAGAACTAATTCCAGATTCTAAATGAAAGGCTCTCAGTAAATCTGTCATAAACAAACAAAGAAACAATCCCCATTCTCTTCTTAGTCTTTAAGAAGCGTTGCTCTACAGCTGCATCAGTGTTTTCTTGTATATTCTATGTCCTGGGCTATTCCAGAAGATAATTTTTATCAGGAAATGACTGCCAGTCACATCACTGCCCCAAGCAATGGTGAATTCACAACCCTTTACAGAGTTTGCAAGTGAGTTTGCCATGTCATCTGATAATGATGCAGAAACACTGCATCTCCCAGAGATGAGGAAAAGGCTCTCTGGAAACACTTTGTGAATAATAATTAAAGAGCTATATTCACCTCTGACTTCTTTTTAAGATTTTTGTGAGAAAAGTGGATACTGAGGTAGAATTTTCTCTTTTGCTCTATGTCACTTAGGGACTTCTTTTTGCTTCTGGCTGATTGAGGAAAAAATGAGAAAATGCTGAAATTGAACATTAGACTTCCTAATAGTATGAAAAGCATCCTAAGGGGCTTGGATGTATGTCATAATGGCAGTCGTTTCTTTGATGACAAGTAGCTAAGAGGTCAAGCTTGAAAATCTTGATATAATTTTCTAAGATAGTTCAGTTTTGTCAGGATGACAGATTTTGATTGGAGACAAAATATAAGAAATGAGGAGTTTATTTTGTAAAGATGATAGGAACAGGTAGCTCTTTTTGTACAATGGACCCTGTTACCCTTTTCTTGTTTTGCATAAATGTGGATGCTGGCTCTGGAAAAGATGAAGATCCAAGGACAAAATATTGCCATCTTTTATAATAGCTGTGCTGCACTGCTATATAAAAATGCATTGCAATGGCAGTGTTCGGACACATGTAATTCTGGAAATGCATTCAGATTGTAGTGTCTTCTCAGGCAAAATTACCTATTTGTTAACAATTGCTTCACTATCAGGAAAGCATTTGAGAGTACTTTGTTTATAGATTAAGTAATCTGTTTTCTGGAGTTTGGGGCAGTTACTGCTCAGAATAGAATTCTGCATAGCCAAAGGGTTGACTTTTGGGGTGATATGGTTCATGTCTGTGCAGTCTCTGAGGCTTGACATAGACTATAACAACTATAGATTAAACATTTTCCTAAGTTAGTGACTTTTATGTAGATGGTAATTGTAAGCAAACAGGGAAGGATATCAGAAAGAGAAGTTTTGGGGATACTGTGAATAAAAACTATGCAATATTTACATAGAAGCTATATCTTCTTAAATACCTTTGAATATCATATAACAACATCTTTCCAAATACCAATTATTGTTTCTGTATTACTGTAACTGCAGTGGTTGAGGTCGACTCTGAGTCTCAAACTGCCGGAAGGTTCCTTAAAACAAGACACTGAGTTCTTCAGAGTAAATATTTTACTGCTCAGGTGTACACCAAGTGATTATCAACAGCACTGAATAAATGTGTGAAATCCCAGAAAGGTCCTTGGCAGCTGTGAAAACTCTGCTGGCAATCAGCAAGGGTGTACCTCCTCAGGAGCCACAGTGTGGCTTCACATTATGTGAAGAGGAGGAAGGAAAGAGAGGTGCTCACCCTCAGTGCAGGAACTTCTCAAGCTTGCAGCTGAATATCTGCCAGAACTGAATGGTGGAAAGATCCCCTTTGTCTCAAGTTTACTGAAAATATCCCTCCAAACAGCTTTAGCCCACACTGACCTTCGTTCAAAAGAAAAAATGATAGCATTTTTTCAGTCTTCTCATTGCACTCAGTGAAACACACAAATACTGCCAGAATTCGAGTGGGTATCATGTTCTAAATGTGCAATAATTTTTTGTTTTTTGGTTTTTGTTTTTTTTTTTCTGAGAGGCTTTATTTTATGATTTAATTATTGCATGACAAGGATTTATTTGAAGAAGAAGAAGAAAAAGAAGAAGGCAATTTAATTGGATTTTCTGTTTTACAGGCAGGATCTAAAGAATTACTGGAAGGTGTTTCTCATGTTTACAACTCTCCTTTTATACATGTACTTACATGCATTTCATGGCTGACACTGACCTATGTAGAGAAATAGTGCATATAAATAGAATAAGCCTATAGTTTAAGGTAAATAAGCAGGTATTGCCTTTGGTAGAATATTTTCCTGCATAAGGATTCTGATTTTAAATGGTGTGGATAATGGTGTCTTTGCTATCCAAGGAGTGTACGGTTATGACTCATAGTGTCATGAATACTATGGCTATTACAGTGAGCATCCAAGTGAAATTGCACAAAATTATATATTTGCCAGGGTTCTTTTCTCTAATGGCCAAACTTCAAAATAGAAAGCTTTATTATTCATTTTGATGTGTCTGAACTACTGAATGTTCTTGCTGGCCCACTAGACAGTTTAATAGGGCTTCTGAACATCATCAAGAATTCATGCATCTCTTAAACAGGGATGTGGTACTTGTTGTTCAACTATAATCTGAGTGTATTAAATTGTGAGCTACTATGGGATGGTCAGGGACATGCTCAGTGCTGGGCCTAGACCTTACAGATGTGCAAAGTTCTTCAATTTGAATACCTTGTGTGTGGTGCTCCCAAATGGGGAGCTCTCCTCTCTGCCCTTCCCATAACTGTTGCTTTTCCTGAAAGGGAGGCAACTGTTAGCCAAGGATATAGTGAACACCCTTCAGTAAAGTTTGGATGATGTATATAATGCAAATCATCCCTAGCATATGACTCTCAGTGCTGGCTGGACCAAAGATGGGGAGGGGTGGGGAGGAAGCCTAGGCTGGGTTGCATGAATATTCATGTGGCATTAGCAAAAGTGAAATGGATTTTTCCAGTTCAAGACAGAACTGAAAATCCAGTTATTATTGTAGGATGTGTTAGTTGATATTTATGAAGAAACCTAATGGGATGTAATTTTTTTTGGAAGTATGTTTTTGACTTCATGGGTTTTTTTTTCTTACACATCACACACACTGTGACATCCCTTGTTGTGCTAAATACCATATCCAGATAGAAGGTTTTACAATAAAAGAGGATGGGAAAGGCCAAGGGTGAGTACAAGCAAGGCTATCCCCAGGGGCTTGTCATCTTGCCATGCCTCAGGGAGGTCTGTTGATAATATTGGCTGTCTTTGATCTCCTTTTGTGTTTTAGGGTGACTTTTGATGCTTGTATCTCCAATTGTCTGTTCTATTTGTGTTGGATATTGTGTTCAGTACCTTTAAGACTGGTTTCAAGAGCAAAGTGGGGAGAAAGAGAAGTGCCAAGTTTGTTTTTAGAAACTGCACTCACTCCTACACATTCTCTCCTGGACTGTGTTGTCTGCAGCACAGACAGACAATGGGACAGAAATCTCCTTTACTTTTAGTTGGTTTTAGCTAGCTAAGACAAAGAGATTCCCTGGACTGGTTTTTTTATTTCCCTTTTCCTGCTCTGGACTGAAAACCCAAAAGAGCACTGGGAGCTCGCACCCATGCTCCACTGGTGCCTGGGACTTAATATTTTCCAGTGCCAGAGGGACTGATAAGAGACTGAGCAGGCTGAACTACATTCCATGACAAGACTTTCTGAAATCACCATCTAATCAAACAGAGAAAAATGTTATTATCTAATATTATTCATTCATTTATTTTGCCAGGAAAATTAATCCACAAACACCAGAGGTTTATATCCAAAAAGGAGACAGAGAAGTACTTTTACTTTATTTGAATAAAGGGACAGGCCATGGGGCATTCCCCTGGGGTCTCTCAAAGTTTTGGAGAATGCAGCCTCCTTTCTATCCTAATTTCCTGGCCATATTTCCCTCTCTCTTTCCACATTTCCTGAGGTCCTTGAGAGGTACAAGACTTCCAGGAATGACTGATACCTAAAATTCCCCTCTAATGTATAACCCTCCATTTAAGTTTTAATTCTTATGGAATTTATTATTTCTCTCCATTGTTTCTTCCATCTTTCAATATCCAATTTCATTTATCAGCAAACCTACAGTTTGTTTGTAAAGGCAAATATCTTTTTTCCATTCATCAATCAGTGGAATCCTTCCCATTGTTTCTTTTATCTCTCAGTGCTAGTTTTATCTACCAGCAGACCCACAGCTTGTTTGTAAAGTCAAATCCAACATTCCTCTCAATTTTATATTTGTAAATACTTTACTTATTAAATAAATATTTTTTTCCACTTTTCTCCAAAAAATCTTTTCCTGAACCAATTAAAAAACCCCATAACATTTAAATTTGCTTTCTAAAAAGACCCCATTCAAAAATTTCTTCTCAAATTTACCCTAAACCAAAACAAATACATTTCCAACTGTAGAACTGAGGCATGTACAGCACTGAGACACATGACATGTCTAGGATAAGCACCTTGGCAGAGCTGAGAAATCACCGAGTTCTCTGTGTAGCAATCCAGTTTTTTTCTGCAAGAACCTTCCTTCTTCAGACTTGTCACACTTGAGCCACGCTCATGTCTCAACAGAAGCTGAGTAAGAAGTTACAAAGAGCTCAGAAATTAAGGGTGTATTGTGCAGATAGTTCTCAGAAACTGTTGGCAGTGTTATTTTCGAGTAAGAATTTGTTGCACAAAGAGGAGTAACTTGTCAGACAAGTGCAAGAAAACAGTACATATAACCATTCAAGTGAAAGTTTTATTGTCAAGAACTTCTTCCCTTTTTAAACTTTTTGTCCTTTATCAGGCTTCTAAGAAAAACCTCACGCTGACTTGTTGAGTTCTGTGTTGCTATCTGGGTAAGGGTGAAAATATGCCCCTCTTTGTTCAGGATGCAGAAGACTGTGAAGAGCTGCACGGCCATGCAGCTTTTAGGAGCGCAGCTACAAACTCGAGGCAAACATGAGCTGTGCTGTTTTGAAAATAGCTTTGTTTTGCAGTTAACAGGGGCTGGGAATGCAACACCGTGTTGTATTCTGCCAGTGTGATGTCTGTGTTGAGCCGGGGGGCAGAAGGAGGCTGTTCAGCTCTGTCTCAGCCTGACATTGCATAAGGCTGGGGGAGATGCAATTTCACTGCACTGGCTCAGCATGCCTGATGCCTTATACATGGCGTTTCTAGCAAAAAATGGGCTCGACCTCCCATTTTTCTATCCAGACTGCAATGCCGTTAATCCTAACAATATGCAGCTCCTACTGGAAATAGTTTTTAGGTGGTGGTGGTGTTTGAAAAGAAGGTGATGGTTCTTCACTTTCTTTGACTGTAATGGAGGCATTTAGAGCTCAACATTTCTCTCTTGACTGCTGCCTTTCAGTGAACCTTTTCCTCTGTCTGGGTGAAGTGTTTGGGTGAAATGAAAATTCTGGCTCTGTAGTGAAATAGCAGATGATGGCAGTGGTGACAGTGATTATGTCATCTTGCACCTTGCACATTCCTTGAAGTGATGGCTTAAGTGGCAAAGGGATGGTCGTTCCACACCAAGGATTACTGTGCTTGCTCATATGCGACACACAGCTTGAGCAAACCGAGCTCCTCAATAGGCTGCGTGCAGGGCTTCTGAGATAGCAGGTCCTGTACCACACTGGATAGGGGAAGTTGGAACGACCGTCATCTGAACATGTTTCCAAGGCATTTGATTCTGACCTAGGAGCGCTGAGTCTTGCTGATCGTGACTGAGCTCTGAGCCCTGCTGCCTCCTTTGCCTATTGCATGCCTAGAACTGCTGCTTATGCAGTGGTACAGGTTGTCCTGCTTCTGCCCAAACTCTTCATCACTAATAAAATAGCTCTGAAATGTGATGGGATGAAACCATTTCATAAGGAATCATTTTATTCCTATTTTCCTCTCTTATTGCTGTGAGAAGTGCTGGAGTTCCTCCAGACTCTTTCCAAATCTGTTTTCTGTTTTATTTCTTAGTGTTGTGTTTTGTTTCCTTGGAAACTCTCCAGTCTAACTCAAGTTATAATACTGTAAGGTGCATGAACAATGCTGTCATTAAAGAGCATCCTCCGCTCTGGATGTTTGCTCATCATGTGTCCTACTAGACAGCCCATATGGTGTCAGGAGAGACTACGTGGTCACCAAAACTTAATGGGAGCCTGAAGGCTTTGGAAGAGCTGCTGAAGCAGCTGTTGCACCCCTGGAGAGGAGTTTTCTTTGGCTGGTATTCCTTAAAGCTGTTGTGCCCACAGCAATCTTATTCATAGGGAAGGAGGAATAGTCTTCCATTTTCAAAAGAATTATCTTGGGCTACATGCAAAAGCCTGTTTGCAAAATTCGTCTTGAAAATAATAGATTTACAACAGCAGCAAAAGAAGTTAAACAGAATATATGTTGTTTCCAGGAAAATTTGATTAATTACAAACTGTACTTTGGAGTGAAGGGTTGACTTCTATCACTGAGCATGGAAGTAAGTAAGGCAATTTTTGTGTGCTGTCATGAATAAGAGTGGCTGATTAGCATCAATCTTTCTCATTCTGTTTGCAGCCTGGAATCTGCTCATGGCAATATCTTCCTTCTTTCAGCCCCATTCCTACTGTTTTCATTGAAGAATATCAGTATGAGAAAAAAAGCTTACTTTCATGGAGGCAAAAGTACTGTAAAATAACAATTTCCCCTTTCCCCTATGAAATTTTACACATGCTAAGCGCCACATTAGCAGGACAAAACACAGTGCACAAGAAAATTTGCAACTCTTTAAGGAAGAGCCATTAGACTGTGAGATAAAATGTGACTCTGCATCTCTAAAGATATTTTCATCTCTATAAGAGCTTCAGTTTTGATAGCCAGGAATAGTCTAGCTTCTTCATTGTAGTTATTAAGAATTACTAGCTTGCACAATTACTGCTTTGAGAGACATGTGAATGTTCATGGTATTTTAGAGTACAGGGAGAAGTGAAGAATTTATTGCTATCTAAAAAGCTGAAGTTTACTTGTTTGCTGGCACACAGTATAGGAATTTAACAACTGTCAAGATGGAGAAGGCTGCAGGTTCATCTTGTTTGGTGTCTCTGATGGATACTAAGGTGTCCAGAGGAAGAGGGAAACCTCGTCTTAGCAGAGGTGAGAATTTCTCCATCCAGAGAATGCATTTTTTTTTTTTTTTTTTTTTTTTTTTTTTTGGTAATGGCTGTTACTTTACATTTGAAAGAACTTAAAAGAAAAAAAAGAAAATCATCAGTTTGAAATGAGATCAGTGTCAGGAAGTCTGCAGCTACTTTGGTTTAGGAACACATTTTGGTGCTCAGAAACTCCTTTTTACATTGTCAATCACACAGCCATAGCCTGAGGACTGTCACAGAGCCCCCTGAACTCAAGGAAAGGGACTCATCATTCATTTTATCTTGTTCCAATAGGAGAATTGGGCCTCCAAGGCCTGCAGCCTGGAAGGTGGGAGCAGCAGGAGTTTCTGCGCTTCACACTGCAGTGTGAAGTGGGGTGGTCGGGCCATGGAGTTGCTTATTTTTTTTACTTATACGATGCAAGAATAGTAATCTTTTCTGGAACTATTGAAAATGCCCACAGCTCTGCATCTTAGAACCCATTTCACATATGATGTAAAACTGTTTTCCATTTTCTATGCTATAAAACTGTATCTGTGCACTGTCATTCCATAACAGGGTTGAATCTTTCCATTCAATGGTGTAGGTTAGCTCTGCTGGCTTTTTGTTTCTTGTTAACTTATTGCAATGCTTAAAATAGATGAGATAGGATGTACTTTTTACATGAACACTGCCAGAACTGGCAGCCCTCCACAGGGCTGTACTAACAGGTGCAGATCCTTTTAGTCAGTACAAAGGTGTCAGCTTGCTGTTTCTGACTGCTTCTTCTAGGGTGTGAATGCTCCTACTGGCTCCTGGTTCAGACCAGCATTTGGATATCATTTTGACCTCCATAAGTACCTCCTCCTGCAGAATGCTGCTGGAATAAGCTCTTAATATGCCTGTCTTCTGGTCCTTGAAAAGCCCCATTTTTCACAGCACATTTTCTTTTGAAGTCTGATTCAAAGCCTATTGTAATCGGTGTAGTATCCTATGCATTCTAATGCAGCCAAATCAATGGTCATGCATTTAGGAATGAAGAAAATTGCTTGCATCTGCAGGGTGGGAGGATTCAACCTTAGAGTGCCATGATGTTTGGAAGGGTCTTGGGTGTCAGGCTGAAACCCAGCCATGTGAAAGCTCCAACTCTGTGTGGCTGTACCTGTGGGGAGGGATTGTTGCTCATATACACCCTGCTGATGACATAGCTGCTTAGACATTCAGCCCCTCTCTGATGTCAACACATTTTAAAAAGGGATTATAGAAATTCGTAAAGGGCTCAGGAAAGTTCTCCAGAAATGACTGGGTGTCTGTAAAACATTCATTTTTAATGAGATGCTCAGTCTAGTTAAAATAAGGTTACGAGGATACTTATCAGAACTGTAGAAACACTGCAGTAGGAGATTTATGGTTGCAGGAGGCTTTTTAAACTAATATGCAAAAGTGGAACTATATAAATCAGTGGATGGAAACTAAAATTAAGCTAATACATGTTGGAAGAAGTGTAAATCCGAAAAAAATTCTACATAAAAACAGAGTGGGTCTTTATCACTAGAAGTCCTTAGGAATATGTCCATTTTGAAGGTCAACACATTACTGACTTCCAGGGTAGCTCGAGACTCTGATTAAAGATTTCTTACTGTGTGTAAAACCTCATTATATATTTAGACTCCCTACTCTTGGCCTTAAAACTTAAGCACTTGGCAGTCACTGCTGTGAGGGAGCTCCGGAGAAAATAATTCCAAAGTTTTAGATTGGCTATTAGTAAAAAATCTCTTTATAGAAAGGATTGTCAAGCACTTGAAAAGGCTGTCTGGGGAAGTGGTAGAGTCACTGTCCCTGGAAGTACTTAGATATGACACCTGAGGGTGTGGTTCAATGGTGAGCTTAGCAATGTTGGATTTATGGTTGGACACGATGATTGCAGAGGGCTCATCACACTGTTAGGTGATAATTTCCATAAGGATCTAGATTCCACTGGCCAGGATTACTCCAGAATCCAATGATTTAAAAGTTGGTTTTTTTAATTTGCTGGTCTGATTTATTGTTTTTGTTAATACTTTAAACTGATATTTCTTAACATATACTTTCACTCGAAAAGCTTTTAGATGTAATGTTTTTAACTATATATAAAATTGTCTCACTGATGCTTATGAATGTTTTATCCCAAGAGCAAAATCTGTAGCTAAATATTCTGGGCAAGTAATGAAACTGTCTTTAAAGAAACCATTCGAAATGTACATATTGAGTAAGTGAAGAAAAGAAGAATCAATGATTTTTTTTTTTTTCATTGACAACTCTCAGTTGTAGCTGTCTTAGATGTTTCTCACAGATTTAATTGATACAAAATAACAAAGAGGGCTTCTTTTTCCCAGATTTTACTCTCCTTTAAACTACTGTCATCAGATTTACAGGACACTGAGCATGCTGAAAGTAGGATTTTATACCAAGATCACAGTTTTGAGATTACAGCTACTTCTTATACAGCCTTTATTGAGGTGAAACTGGATAAATGTCCTGTGCATCAATGCCTTTTGAGAAGCACTCTCTGTTTCTGAGTTCTGTCAATACCATCCTCAGCTGAAAGCACCATCCATGTAAGCATCTCATCCCAGCTCCTCACAGACAGATTTCTACCCATGACCTCGTGGCATCAGATTGTGTCCTGCATCTTCCTTAATTGCTTGTGAATTATGTGCTGTGGCAAGCAGAGTGATTTTGATTTTTGGAATATGTCACCTTGTTCTTTTGCTGTTCGTTATAGCCTTCTGAATGTTTACACATTTGAGAGTCAGTTTCTCACGATTTTCTATAAACAATATTATTGTTGACATTCCTTCCAGTAGGAGGGACAATTGATAGACATTTTCCAAGACCAGTGGAATTGAAGAGGTTGAACCTCTATCTTCCAATGTAGTCCCTTTCTGTGAAAGGTATATAAGGTTAAGTAAAAAAATAAATCACTCTCTTTCTCCTCTCGTTCTGATTTCATCCTCCCTGTTGCATCTCTCCGTGACGTCATAGCATCAGGAATACAATACTCACAAGGCAGACGTGCCTTGGGAAGGGGTAGGGCGAATTCTTGCCTTGGATTCACTAAAAAACTCAAGCTTCAGTAGAAGTAAAGGTGTGGGTCAGTTCAGCAGTGTCACAAAATCCAAATGGATGACATTTTAATGCCAAACAGAATTGTGCTTCTGGAAAATAATAATAACAGTATTCTACCCTGCTTGATCTGCTTTAAAATATTTCATTTACCTTAATAAAGCCTTGGGATGCCCTGGTGTGGCTGATGCTATTAATATTGAAGATCAGTGCTTTTAACAATAGTAATGTCTCTTGAAGTGCAGTATATGGGTATTACAGGAGTAAGAATAATATAAATTTAACTAAACCGGCTCAACCGTCCCCTCCTGCTGGGGAAAAAGAACCCAACAAGCCAGAAATGTGAAGGAAGGAAGAAGCAAAGCAACTCATCAGATGACAAAAGCACAACATGCAATCAACTACACCGGCCCTTGCAGAGAAACTGCCCAGAGATGCTTCCAGAGAATGAAGCAGATGCAAAACATAAAGGTAAGTGGGAATAAAGGACTGTGCACTTAAAAGAATATGACAAGCAGAATTAAATGTTAAATGTTAGCAGGTGATGGTGGTGATGAAGCTGCACACCACAAAATCTGAAATAGAGCCATGGGTTATGTGAGATGCCCCTGCACCTGAGCAGCAGTGATCCCTGAGTGCACCCAAGCTGTGGGAGCAAATGAATCAGTGAGCAGAACTTAGTGCACTTCTGTTAAGGGTGTTTGGCTATTTTCCTTTCCACATTTCACTCCTAAACTTTTCTCTGTTTGGGTAAAACTTGCTCTTTCCTTGACAAAAGTTTGTTCCTTATGTTTCATAGTGGTTATCACTCATGCTGTTCTTTTTCAAGTATTTGTTGCAGGTGCACTTCAGGGATTGTGTTGTTTGGAATTCTTTTGATGCTGAAGAGCTCTTTCTAATGCTTGCCTGCACTTAAAGTTCTAAAATCTTGGAGGCTTTTTTTTCCTGAGATTTTGGGAGGTAATGGTAGCTTCTGGAAATACCAACTGCCATTTATCAAGTTGTATTTGAAATCTGACTTTTTCAAAATTTTTATAACTTAACATTTGAAGCATCTAAAATACAGAATTTTGGTAGCTTCTTCCTTCACATAATTCTGTCTTCTTCTACTTTGCAAAGCTGGCATAACCTTCTGGGAAGGTAATTTTTATGTGCCCAGAATTGATAATATGTGATTCCTAGCAAATTTCAGCTCCACTTCAAATAAAAACCGCTTTGATTTGGGGTGCCTCTGTAGGGCTGTATGGTGGTTATTCTCTAGGGTTATATGTATAGCAGACACTATGCAAAAGTTTATTTTGTTTAGTGCTAATGTGTATATTGTTCTTTTGCTGAAATTTTTGTGCACATCTTGTAAGCAAAATATCTGTGTGAAGTCTTGGCTGCAAGAGAGAGCAGTGTGAGGGTTTTTGCAATATCTTTCCATTGTATGTTCTGTTTTTACTGAGTCCACAGCTTTTATTTTCCTTCATGTTTTTGTTTTTACCTAAGTATGGGGTATTTCTTAGCCTGCAGACTTTGTGCAGCTGCTGTTCTTCACCTGCTGTTTTGTCCAAGGGACTTTCAGACAAAGTGAATTTCTACTGTTAAAAACTAGGGTCTTCCTGCCCTCAGTCACTGATATAGTTTGCCTTGTTCCTGGAATACAGCAATTGGAGCTGTGACTTTGGGGTAAAATTTGCTGTGCTGAGTGTGTTTTGACTTCAGCAGTGCATTTTACAATTGAGGAAGGAAAAATTTCTTGATTATGAATGTTAATAATTAAAGACATAGTACACCACTATTTTGAAAGCCTTTTCCTTGGAAAGAGAACTTTTTCAGGTGACAGATCTATTATGTGTGCCATTATTATTATCGTACTGGGTGTGATACTGTTGACTTGTGAATTTCTAAGTTTTTGGAAGGATATGAGAGTCAATGTTCAAATGGCCATTTCCTATAAATAAAAATAAAATACATCTGAAGAGGGCTGACCTAGGCAGTACAGTCCAGGCCTTAACCTCAAGTCCTTGCAAAGTGAAGAAAAATGTGATTTCCCAAAACATTACTCTCTTGCTGACACTGTTTTATTCTTATTGAGACATTCTTTAACTGATAATCTCGCAAATGATTCCTTATATTGATTTGAGCAAATCACCTGCTGTTGTGGGACTTAATTGCTAGATAATAAATGTGTAATACTGTTATTTGTTTTTTGTTCTATCTTTAAACAACATACACCCCATCTCCTTGTGAACAGCTGAATTCCTGGCTGTCCCCTCCCAGCGTGGCTGGGGCACAGGGGGTATGGTGGCCACCCTGGGAGCTGGGCACTGCCTCCCTGGCGCTGCTGCACTCACTGGGCTGAGGCTCTGCTAACAACTTGCCAGGGACGTGGAATAACGG
The DNA here is from genome assembly GCA_032173965.1 of Sitta carolinensis. NCBI lineage: Eukaryota > Metazoa > Chordata > Aves > Passeriformes > Sittidae > Sitta > Sitta carolinensis. Next base: position 19,828,047 of record CM063286.1, read on the forward strand.
AAATGGTTTCTGAGGTTTTGAGTCTATTTATAACTAGGGAAAAAAATGTGCTTTTTAAAGGCAAAAATTGCATAAAATGTGTCCTGTCAAAATCTCACCCATCAATGTAAAATTCTCATGACATTGACAAAATAACTATTTCTGCATGGAAAATGCGACAAAACTGAGTTTTGAATTCACTGCTTTTGAGTTTGCTGCTTTCCTTGGAATTAGGTAGTTTCTTTGGGAAGGTATTAATTTTAAGATAACAACTCTATAAAAATGGGTGGATTTTCTGCTCAAAGGAGTCTTGATGTTGAGTTTTTATTAAATCTGTAGTTTACTCTTTAAGAAATACATGTCTAGGGAGCTGAGAGAATTGTGAATAGCAAATTGTGAGACAGGTGTGGAAGCACTGCATTTATGTCCTGGCCGGTGAGTTTGAGCTGGAGCCCCTAAAAATGTTCTCATCCCACAGTGCAGCAGGGGGGCAAAGCTATTGCCAGATTCTCTTCTGATGGGTAAGGCTGTGAGTTTATCATCAAAATGTTGCCAAACATATGACATGCTTGCACTTAATTGACTTATTAATTATTAGACTTATTGGACTTACTATGTACTTCAAAGTCTTATGAAAATTTTCATTTGTCTGCTTAATGGTAGGTAAGAATAAGTGTGAAGGACAGTGAAAACCAAGTGTGTGTGAATGTTCTGTGGATGTGGCCTCACTCTGAGTTTTTATTGACAAAAGAATAAAAACGTAGCTGATAATCCTGACAGACAGTAAATTACAGGCAGGCATTTGCTTCTGAGCCCAACTGCTTTTGCATTTCTTTTTGTATCCTAAGGGAATGTCTTTACAGCAGATAAAAAACGTTTAGGAGTTAATGCTCCCTCATCTGTAAGATCATTTCCCTTTTAACCACACTGAAAGCTGCCCCTTTAGAATGAACTTTCCTCAGCTTTTGTTTCAGAAGGCACCAAGTTGAGGGATCCAGGTCCAGTTTCTTGGAAAAAATAAATATCTCATGACCCACATAATTTTCTTCTCCGCTTCCCTCCCAGGTTTGCTGGAATCAGCTGCTCTTGGCTAGCGTTCCTCCCAGGAGAGACAGGACCTGCCAGGAAGCTGTCTGGAGGCTTCCCCATGCTCTCCCTGAGGCTGAATTTTATCCTTCCTTTGCAGATGCCTGTCCTGCTTGCTCGTCTCTCAGGTCCCATTCAGAAGCCTGATTTATTTGCATTTATCTTTGGGTTTTTTTCAATGCAGTCATTGCAGCCTGTATTAGTGGTATTCTGGGTTTCTGTTTTATATTCTTCTCTTGGCAGCAAGCCCCTCCTTTTGGTGGAAAGAGTGCTTCACAAATATTTGTCACGTAGATTGAGCAGGCTGGGAGCTGACAAAGGTGGCTAAATATACCCTCTTCTCCCCAGGAAGTGTGCTGGTGTAGGCTTTTCAGACTCAGTGTTGTGGACTGAGGTACAGCTCCAGCTGGGGCTGTTAGATATGGCCCTGGACCACCAAAACCCACCAAAGATTACACTCTTAGTATAGGCATCATAATTTTAAAATCTGTGACCCTGAACATATTGTCAGGGTGTGGTGAAAGCCAAGGCAAGTTAAGGTTTGGTGCCAGCGTTGCTAAGGTGGCTTGTCTTGTCCTCCAGTCTGTGAGCAGAGTAGGATGGAGTGGGAAGGTGGTGGAGGATCATTAAAAAGACTGCTGCTAGCTTGGCATTAGCTGGTTCCAGAAGGAGATACATGGAAATTAGTTCCTGGGGAGTAGGTTTGATAAGCATCTTGAATTCTCCTGGACTTGACTTGGAGCAGGTGATATTTAAGTATACAACTGAGAGGTTCAAATAAAGGTTTTACCCTCACACAGCCTTGCTGTTACTCAGATATCTGTGGTTTTTGGCTGTCAGTGGGAAGAAGCAAAGCACGCAGATGATGCTGAATTATACAGGCAGTAATGCATTATCATATTTTTCATTCATGGCGGAGGTGGATGAAATGTCTGTAGAGATATATTTGAAGTTCTCCTTAAATATTTTTAATAAAATCATGATTTGCTGATTTCAAAGCAGTCGGTTCCTTAATCTGTTTGGTTACTTGTGGAAACTAGGACATTTTCAACATAAAAGACTGCATACAAGTTTTGCATTTCCAAGGTTTGTTGTAAGTGGCATAAAACCCCCAAGCATCTTAGTATGGGAATTAAGATGCAATCTTTCTTTGTGGGTATTAGCCACTACTTTTTAATTTCATTTAGATAAGGAAATTCAATCTGCTGCAGAACACTGAATCCCAGTAGTAATAATTCTGGTACACATCTGTACATCCAGAGATAATTCTCTTACACATCTCTACATGCAGAGCAACCTATAGATTTTTTTGTTCTGTAATAAAAGCAGCTTTAAAAAAGAGGGGAAAAGCCAAATTCTGTAACCCTTTATTCATCTTGAAGTGAAATTATTCCGTGTTCTCTGTGTGAGAGAAAGACAGCTGCTCCACAACACACTAAAGCTTTGCGTGCTTCAAAGGAAGAAGCACAGAGTAAATATTTGTAGCTGTCAGTGGAGTCCTGTTGTTGGTGTGCAAACATTTAATCCTGGGCTTTCCCCGCTCATTTGGAAATTTTCAGGCTGGATGGATCTCATACATGTGGCTTCGATATTCCCTGAGAACAGTATTTCTACTGAGAACTAATAACTCCCATAACTACTGAGAAAAATGAGAACTAACCTCTCATTTTGAGGTCCATGGTACTTGTTATCAATAAAATACATTGTATTTGTAACTGTTTTAAATCTATTGTCAGTCCAAGATAACTGTTCTTTTTGTGCTATCACTTTTGATAGCTTTGCAATGTAAAATTGTCCCCTAATTAGGGGTAATGCAGCTGCCACGAAAAAGTTATACTGATTTTTGAACTATGCTTCACCCGTCAGTCCCCAAACTAATCTGGTACAACCAGGGCTCCAAAATAACTTCTCTGAATGCTGTGGCCATAAGCCTGCATAAGACAATCTTTTATAACTGCTAGAGCAATAAAAAACACAGCTAAAACACCATAATAGAAGTCATCTTCATGACAGAATGGTACGACGTGCTAGGACTTCTCCCACTGATGACTATATTTATCTGACGTGCCAGTGCTGGGCACTGAAGTGCTAGGACTGGGTGTGGAGGAGTTCGCTCTAAGTATGAAGATTTATACACTCTGGTATTCATTTATCCATTAAAAATCAGATTATAATTAATCTGCATTGGAACAGATTTTTAGTTGGAGTTATGTTTTTAAGAGGGAAATGATCACATCCAATGTGTATCAGTGCAGTTCATCTGTTGCTGTTTCCAATGCAGCCCTAATCTTTTCAGTACAAAAATGTTTATATACCTAATAATATGTCCATGCCTCTGGCACCAAAATCCTTTATTTTCCCATACTTACAGAAGATAAACACGTATAGATTCTCCTGCAAGATATTTCTGTGTTGCAGAATGCTTTGATAATATCTGTGAAAATGTGTGTTTTCATTTTTCAAAATGGATTCTTTGTGATGACCAGTTTGAAAATTAAATTACACATCTCTTTAGGGAAGAAGCCTTGATAAATTATCTAAGCCTTTTAAAAATTAGTGTGTAATAAATACTGGCATATTCTTATATGAAGTTTATTCTCTTATCTAAGGTTAAACTATAAAAGGATATAAGCCTTGAACCTGAGTATAATCAATGCATTCATAATATCCACTTCAAATGCTAGCTCAAATTTGTTAAAGCTATTGTACAAAATATGTTAATTTCCCATGAAAGGTGCTCTGAATTGGTAGCAGCAGCTTGCAGACCCATAGGATTATGGACATTGAGATTGATCAGGGAGAAGAAGCAGTTGAACTTCCCAGGCTGGTCCTGGGAAGATCATGAGAAAGAATGTAAACAAATCTAGTACCTGTTGTTTTTATGAAAGTGCACAGCCTGAGATATGTGGTGTTGCACTGGATTGTTTACCAAAGGGTGGTGTCTTTTCCTTCTGATAGATTCACTGCATTTTCTAGATTGCAAAACACACTATAAAAGTGTGGTGCATTTTAATAAACTGGACTTTTTGCCTTCTGAGAAATTATGTATCGTTCTTGCCTCTGCTAGTTCAACAGCAACATAGGATTAGTACAACCAGTGTAAAATGAACATTTAGCAATCAGCCTGTAAGTCTAAGAAGGGTCCACTCTCTCTATTTGTATGATTTCTTAAAGTATTGGAAGTGTTCTGTCTTTGAGGCAGGAATCCCTGTATTTGAAAATGTCAACATCAAGAGAATTTGGTGCCTGTTTGGGAGTTGATTTCAGCGACTGATTATCAGATTTGTGTGGGAGGGAATTCCAGCAGGCAGGAGGTGCATGTTTAAATCCATGTACTTGTCAATGCTTGAGCACTGAGCCAGGCTCAAACTGCCCAACAATGAAATGAGATGGGTTTGGGCCAAAAAATGGAAATGAACACAGGCACGTGGAAGAACAGGACAGGAGTCTTCAGCATGTGGGAAAACCAGGTCTGTTCTACAGTTCCAGTTGTGGATAGCCAACAAATCTGCATAGCTGCAGGACCAGCTGGGCATGAGAAAGAGGAGACTGGGAGCACTCAGGAGTTGGAGAATGGAGCAGAACCCTGCCTTTGTTCTACAATGGCTCCAATCAGATTTCAGACTGAACATCGGATTCCAAACGCCATAAACTCAAGACCAAGGAGTAAGAGACTGCAGATTCCAGTTCATTTATGTAACTCAAAGGGGTCATTCTTAGCATATCATGTTAAATGTTTTCTCTCCTTAAATGTCTGTGGAATAATTGTATGCCATTCTTTGTGTATACTTCTACCAGGATTTTTTTTTTTGTTCAGGTAATCTTTGCACTTTTGCTCAGGTTGTGGTTTCAATTTTAAACCGGGCAGAAACACCAATTTCTGTTCTGGTTTGATTTTTTTGCCAATTTCAAAGTTTTCAATCAAGAGCAAAGCAGGCTTGAGCTTAAAAGTAGTAAGACTTTATTAATAAATATTAAAAGAAAGGAAAATAACAAGAAGGAGGATGGAACCTTCAAAAACATTCTTCCTCCCTCCCCACCGTTTTTTTTCTCCTAGTTGACAATGTAAAGAAAACAACACTCAGAAATCTCAGTTTTCTGTTTTTAAAACCAGGGTTTTTTAGTTCATTTAGGGAGGGAAGCACCTCTCGTTTACTATGGTAAATTTCTCCACAAGCAAACAGTTCTCTTGCAGATCCATCTTTCATGAACAGCAACCGCCCGGATCTTTTGTGTTCACGAAATTCCTCCCATGTTCACAATTGTGTCTTTGGGCCACATCGATGTATAGGGTCTAGTTTACAGATAAACATGTTCAAAACAAAGGTTCTCTTTGTTTTTGGGACCACTTTCACCTTCAAGGAACGGAGATACACTTTTTTTCAGGGGCAAAGAGTCTTTATCACTTCATCACTCCGTTCAACCGCTCATGAAATCAACAGTCCCTTCAACATTTCACTCCTTTGCTCAGGTCTACAATTTGAACTCTTTTATCTCCTCCATACTTCTTTATGGTTTAAAGGAAACATTTCAATATGTTATAACTAACTACTATAGCTTACAAGAGTTTTTATAGCTCAAAAGCAACTTCCCACACTCGTTTCACTTGGACTTTCATTCTTTCTTGACTGATTTTGATACTTCATGTGGTCTTTACACATCTGCATTCTAATTTCTCTCACTGGAGGGAGGATGGAGGCTTTCTAAGTTCCATGTGTGCACCGATGCACTGAAGGAGTTACCAAGAAGCAGCATCTGGCCAGGCAGTCCCTGGTGTCATGGCTCACAGCCGTGCTGGGGGGGCTCGCAGCGGGCTCAGGCCCAGAAGGCAGCCAGGGAAAGTTGGACAGATTGCTGAAATTCTCCTCCACCCCTCGGTCTCCTCAGGTGCTCCGGCCTGCCTCATCCTGCCTCCCCGTCCTCTCCCCACCTCTCTTACCAGACGCAGTAACAGTAAAGTTCAGCTCGGGCCAGCAGCAGAGCAAATTCCATGCCGGCCGATGTTCCCAAATGGGCTGCGCCTGCCCGGCCCCCGTGGCCTTCCCCTTCCCCCGCACTGGGCCAGGGCTGAGCGAGGGAGAGGGGTGCTCGCCCCGACGGCCGGAAGGAAAGAGCCCTTCCGGGCTTCTTTCCAAGGGAATAAGAACTAGAAAATGCTTTCTCATTGCTACAATAAAATGCCAATCTCAAACCCAGCCAGCTCACTTCCCTGGGCTGGTCAAACTAGGACAGCTTCGTAATTAAAATCTGTGTGTGGAAAATTGAACGAAACAGATTCCAGTATGTAGGATGTATAAGAGAAAGTCCTTGGAATGGTTGTGGGACCTGAATTGTATTGGTATCCCCTTTCCATCCTTCTCTTTTCTTTGTTCAGGTACTGTGTAAGTGGCCTGCCAGTCTTTGGTGGATACTTGTTCCCCATGCACAGTAAAAGGAGCTGCCAATGTGGTTTAGCATATGAGCAGGTAGCTTCAGTTTTCCTGCAGCTACAGGCAGTGTCCTGCCTTCATCACACTGGGGACACCTTTTGCTTTAGTAGCTACACTGTGCCACACTGCTGACTCTTCTTCACGTGGATGTTCTGGCAGTCATGGCTCAGCTGTGATTGATCTGACTGAAATAATGACAATCCCTGATAAGCTGGGATTGCAGTGTTTTGGATGGTTTTTGCTCCATGACTGGTGGCACCCCAGCCATCAGAAAGTACAACACAGAATCTTTTTGTATTTAGCTCTTTTATTTTTAAGATCATTTACCTTCTTATTAAATTCTTTGGCGAGGAGTTTCCTCTTCTTGATATTAATAAAAATTAACACACTAAGAAAAACAAACAAAAAAAAAAACCATCTTGGAATGTCTGCTATCTATTTTAAATTGTATTTTATACCTCCTTTCTTTCCCAAGGTTCTCCTTCTCTCCCAGCATTGTAATAGATTGAAAAATCCAATGAGTATAGGCAACTGCATCCAGCTCTGCACTGAATACATCCTGATCATAGGAATGCTATTTTTTAGGTGAAAAATAAAACAGTAAGCCACCTTTTGTGAGGTCATAATTCTTGAAATGCTTTATCTTTTCTCTGTTTAGAATGTGTCACTTTCTGTGACATGCTGAGGAATCTCTTTCCATCTCATTATGGAAAAAAGAACTTTGGGAATAAAGTTAACAGTTTACCAAATACTAGTTTCTACTTGCATATGTCTTTCTTTCTAGTCTGCTACAAAACTGCTTGGCTTTGCTTGTAAGAAAGTACATTTTGGGGAAACTCTGTCAAGTTAAAATGATGCTGAGATGTATGGCTATGCAGAGCAAAAAATGTTAGCTGAGGAGCTGATGATATCTTTCAAGTGGTGCAATAACTTAAATAACTATTAAGTTTGAGGGTCTTCTGATTGTTAATGAGGGATATATTGTCATGACCTATAACTTACTAACATTTTGTTTTGCTGTTGTGCATTTTGTTTACTAGACAAATTATTTTCTTTTCAGATTGCTCAGCAATAACTGTTTTATATTTAATCAAACTTATTTTTTCTTGTCTTTGCTTATTGTGTTCAACTGGAAAATAGAACAGCTGAAATGTGCTAATCAGCAATCCTTTGAGAGTAGAAAATGTCTTTATTTTGGCTGAAAACAAGTTTTATAAAATTATTTAGGACTTCCTCAGAGAAACATGGAGAGTGTTCACTTTGAATTTGTCCTCTTTACTCCATTTTTGAAGGATAATGTTAGCACAGAAGGAGTTAGTATTTTTTGTTTTTCCTTAAACCTTATGGCTTTTGCACTTCCATCTAGACCCCTCTGAGGCTGGGGCTCATTAGATATCTTCAATATCTATTGTTCCTTTATTTGCTGCTAAGTTTCCTTGTGATGTTTTTGATGCGTTTAGGTGGTGACTGTGTAAAATTAAGCTTCAGACCACAGGTAAGAGCAGCCTGTCAGGTGCTGCCAGTGGATGTGGGATCTCCACTCTGCAAGGAACAATGTGGGACACAGTAATTCCGCATAAAAGACTTTCCTCATTGAAATTTAAGATTTTTTACTGAAATAGATGTTATGCATAGATGTGGTAGCATCAGATTGTAGCAACCAAGTCTGCCTGTAGCATACCCATGTAAAATCAACTTTCTCATCTTCGCAGTCATAATAGCTCTAGAGCAGCCTTACAGCTCTGTTGAGAAAGAAACAAGGCAATGTGTCAGTGTCTGGAGAAGTGTGAGTGTTCCTGTAGTTTATTTGAAGCTACATCATTAGGAATCAGTTTATCTAGTGCAATAAATAGCTCCAGTGCTTCCTATAGTATACACAAGGCTCCTCTCCACAGATTATTAAAAATAAAATGAAAGGTGGGAAAATTTATTAGTGCAGCATCTTATTTGTGAAGGAAAAGAAATTCTTTAGGGGGACCTAAATCCTGTACTGATGTGGCAGCCTTGCGGAAGATCTGGTTAAATGCAAATAAAAGGGGCCATTGCCAAAACAGTAAACAAGTATTGAGAGACTGATGTTATGAGCTTGGGCCTATATTGCTTTGTGTTGTGATATATACATTATATTGATATATAGTTGATATATTTCCATAAAACCAGTTTTCCTCCTTTCTGACCAGCAAAGATCTGATGCCAGTATGGTTTTTGTATTGGGACCAGAGTGATTTGGTTCTGGCTGGGGCCAAGTGCCCTCCAAAGCTACTCTGTCACTTCTGTCCCAGATGCACAGGGGAGAAAAAAATATTACAAAAGGCTTGTGTGTCAAGGTAAGGACAGGGAAACCACTTAGCTGTGGCTGTCATGAGCAAAACACTCGGAGACATTAGTTTAGTTTATTACCAATCAAATCAGACCAGGGGAAGGAGAAAAACCCTCAAATGTTACAACACTTGCCCCCACAACCCCTCCCTTCCTCATGGACTCTGCTTTGTTCCCGTTTTCTCTACCTCCTCCTCTCTAGTGTTGCTGATGGGCTCAGCCTTGGTCTGTTGAAGCGGGCTGGTGTTGGCTCTGTTGGACATGGGGGAAGCTTCTGGCAGCTTTTCAGAGAGACCAAATCTATGGTCTCCTGCTCCCCACCACCTTCTCATACCAAAACCTGACCACACAAACCCAATATATTCTACCCCTCCTAGTTAAGTGTTAGTTCATAGGAATAATGCACATTTTCTGACACAGGACTCTTGCTTATTCTTTAGGTAATGCCCCCTGTAGATACCTGGAGTAAGTTCTACAGTAGTTCTTGAATATACTCATGCTTTGAATGCTCAGAGAAGTATTCCACTCACATTTTTTGCTACTATTGCTTGTATTTGGTAGAATTGTTCACCTCTGAATGTTTTGTCAACAGGCAATTGCTTTTCCTTAGTTTAGGGAGGTGACTGAGCTGTGCCTGATCCTGAGGTTTGTATTGGAACAAAGGAGTTGTGCAAATGTGTTCATTTGCACTGTGTATATGTACAAATGAGAATGTGCAGCCAGCATTCCTGGGGCAGGCAAATAATCCAGCTCTGATTCATCATCTGCAATCAGGAGAATTCCCAGTTTGTTTATTCTAAGGAAGATGCATGAAAATAGTCCAGATATCCCCCCAGATATGTTGTTACTGCCTCATCACAAGATCATTGTGCTTATGGACAAAATAGAAATTTACAATATGAACTTCTATGTACCTGTAAAATTATGTAACTTTAATATATTGTATCCCATGTTTCTGTTTTCTAGAGGAAGTAACATGTAGAATAGATCAGTTCCTATGCAGTGTAAATGTGCTATCTTTTTCATGGAACCTGTTATTTATTTAGCAATTTACCTGTTTTTCAGAACAATGAACATATTCTATAGTATGGATAATTTTACTGTAGTTATATTAAGTTTTAATTATACTTTAAAATGAACTATTTTTATGACGTGTGTAATTACAGTGTCCCATAAAAACAGTCAAGAGAACAGAACAAAATAATGGTGCTTACCAATAGTGGCTCTTGTCAAAATTAATTTTAAAATAACAATTATAATAGTAATTAGTTACAATGCGTTTCTTGAGTCAACCACTCTTTGTGCAATTTACATTTGATAAGAATGATGATTGTTCATCAGAATCTGTCTTGTGATCCTGACTAAATTTCAGCTTTATTTACCCAGATGAACATGAATGCAAGTCCACAAAACCAGTAGATAAAGCTTGTGAAGTGCAATAGCTGCAATGCTTGTGTAACAATTAAACGCACATATTAACAAGAATACTAAAAAAAAATCAAGTAAACATCATCCCAGGAGCAAAAGGCTGAGATTTACACTTCATTGATTACTGAGCTCACTCTGAGATTTTTACACTGATTCTCAGATGTGTTTGCTTTGCCAAAAGCCTGAGTTATGAATGCAGTCTGTCGAAACCCAGGGGATACCTGCTCTTAGTGTGATTGCTACAGACACCATGGTGGGCTCTGCTAGCAGAGTGCAGGGAATGCCTGATGTGGATGTGCAGGGACCGCTGCCTCTGGTAGCTCCTTGAATGCTGACTCTCAGGGCTTAGGACAGCTGCTGCAATGAGCAGTGAATGTAGTGTAAATCTGCAGCTTGCTTTATGTTGCACTGATTTACCATGTGCTTGCTGATTTATGTTCCAGACACAGAAGAAGTGCAGAGTGTGTTGACCATTGGTACAAGCCAAACTTTGAATGTTATGTCCTTCCCATTGCTGGTCTCTTGTTCATCGTGTGTTATTGGGCAGGGTGCTTCCCAATTTGAAATACAGGGATTTGTAAATTGAGCTTCTGGATGTCTTTTCAAGGTTCTGTAGCATCTTTTTTCTATTTTGATTAGTTGCCTCTAATAAGTAGTTGCTCTAATAAGTAAATGCCAGAATCAAACTTGCATTCCTTGAATTATACAATCCTCACATGCTTCGTATTAAGGACACTACACTTTTTATGGAGGAAGAGTTGTTAATATCCAGTCCAACACAGAGACAGATGTGCCTTGTGGCATTGGAGGTCTGATGCTGTCAATTAAGAATCCTGTCTGACTCAAGGGCTTGCCGACATTCCTCCTCCTGGGTACAGCACTGGAAACTCAAGGGAAATTCCTCCTTCCCAGGAAACTCCTTTTAGGCCAATCAAGCAATGCTTTGTTCTTTGTGCTTCCCATAAAAGAAAAAGGTGTTAAAATCTCATATTTCATACAGCAATTGGTTAGTAGCAAATAAACTCTCAGCATTTTGCATGTGGCATGTATGTTGCTGTAAATAGTGAGGTAACACTCTCTACTGTTGGTTCTGGAAGAAAAAAGCCTCTTGAATTAGGAAATACTGAGTAGTTCTGAGGGAAAGGAACTTGAGTGCTCCTCCACAACATTTGGCATCTCACAGGATTGCTGGTTGTCAGGTTGGTTTATGGGTTTTCAGAGAGGCAAGAGTGATGGTTGGTTGCTGTAAAGTTGGTTATTGCGAGAGTACATCAGAATACATCGAAGGCAAGAGTTCAGAGTATCAGAGTCCGTACTAAAGTTTTCAGCTATGTCCTGAGCAGCAGCTCCTGAGGCCTCCTCTGGTATAGAGTCCCGAGCAAGCAGCAGCAGCGATTCCAGCTTTCTCTTCCTTTTCTTCTTCTTCTTCTGTGCGTGTGCATGTGTGTGTGAGTGCATGTGAGTCAGAGCAAAAAGTGAGGGAGCAAGAGAGGGCCCCAACACAGGGGCCTTTTTATTCATAAATCATCCAATCAGCTAAAAACCTGATTCTAAAGCATTCTTTCTACACCATTTAGAATTTGATTCTCAAGTATGAAAGTAGTGTCAATTCTTACATATAATTTATGCATATAGTTCTTTCTATTCCCTTAAATGGTTCTATCTGTTTTATCTAGGAATGCAAGCACTGTTCTGCTACATTTTGGTTACATCTAGGGCTAAGTTACTGAACTTTAAACTAGGCCTTAAGGTGTTTTACTCTCTGAAGGCACTTAAAATGCATTTCTACTTACTTAAAGCTAAAAACTTACACTTCTACTTGATGTCTATGTGGCTTAACATATTTTAATTTCTCTAAATACTTTAATTCAATTCCTGCATTCTTTTCTTCCTCTGAGGGTCTCAGAGAGGCTCTTATTTCTTGCACTCCAACAGCTGGTCATGTCTCCAAATCTTGAATAGGAAACTCAGGTTGGATATTCTTCATAACAGAATTACCTTGGTTGTAATTTTGGTATTTTTGATACATTGAGCAGGTGCTGTTGCCGCCCAGTATGTAGTGACTGGGCTCAGAGCTTTGTTCCTCCTGGGCACTGTGGGGAGCTTTCCTCTGGGGAGCTGGTGTGTAGGAAAAAGGATGTGATGGGAAGTTTGAGAAAAGCGAAGAGTATGGCTTACACCTGCTGAGACTTCCATTTTTGCTAATTAGTTGCAATTTTTTTTCCTGGAAATTAAAAATTACAGTTTTGAGTAACAGAAAATTAAATTCTTAGTTAGTTTGAGCCAGTGAGCACAAGCCAACTGTATCACCTTCCAGAAATGCAGATATTTGTCCACATGTCACACTTTAAGACATTTTAAACTGAATGAATTATGTCTTATAACTTCTGGAGAACTAATCTAACCATATCATCTATTTCATAAGTTTGGTGTTTAAACTTTAAGTCACTGTTTTCAGGATTTGTTTGGCCTTATAAATTCAAATTCATCTGAAACTTGTCATGTAAAATTCAAGTCAGAAAGCAATTCTCCGCATTGAAGTCTCAAGAAAAAAGAGGTAAGTAATTTTCTTGTGAGATGTTTGCTATGAAGAGAACAGCTTGTTGCTATAGAATCAAAAATAAGTTTTTCAGATTTGATTTTTGAATGTCTTTAGCTGTTGCACTTAAAACTGTGGAATGAATTATATTTGAGATTGGAATATGCTGCAGGAACAATTAATCTAAACTACTTCTTTTAGAAATGAACAGGTACTGTATTAATGCACATATTTGGTCAATCTCTTGTTGTCTGTCACAGTATTTGAGGCCCATTACCTCTCCCTGAATGACACAATTGTTTCAGTCCGCCGTGTGATACACAGAAGGAAAATGAATCTCACAGAGACCTGGCACATCCTGGCTGCAGGCTTGTAGTGAAAAATTGAAGCTTTGAGGAAGGCTGAGCGGGATGAAGCTTGTGGCTCAGCCTGGAGGACCTGGTTCCTCGACTGTTCCCAAGGTTTGGGGGAAGCAGCAAAGCCGCCCCTGGCACAGTGGTGTCACACTGGGGGTAGGGCCGTGTCTTCTGGAATGCACCAAAACCTGAGACCCCAGCACTGGGTAGTTATCACAGCTTTTGTGGTATTCTCTAATGGTATTTATCAAGCTATGATTTAAACCCTGATAGTAACATGCTAATATGAGTACTCTTGCTAAATTCTAGCCTGCTTAATTATATTCTTCTTAGCTGCCTTCCCACCGATGTAGTTTTATTCTGCATTTTTTACCCTATTTTGTTGTATTTCATGAGATCTTGTAGCAGACTCTGAGTATTCAACCTCTCTTGAGGAATGTCATTTGACTGGCATGTGAGATGAATAGGGATTCTTCTGTACGGAGATGCTGGACAGAAACATAAAGTTTTGCTGTAAGAAAATTCCTGGAAATTTATGACAAAGCAACATTTTACCTCTGAAAATGCATTGCAGCAGATTGCCTCATGCTCAGTGATTTCTACTGTTAGCTTTGATGCTGTTTACATATATAATCTTTAATGCATAAAGAAAACAAGTCCATAGCTTTCTATGCTAAGACGTAGCAGAATGAGTGAAATTTACTTATGAGTTATCGATGTGCCTGCTGACCCTAAAAGCATCATCACTTGCATCTTCAAAATAAATATCACAGTAAGAAAAGAGTTGAATAGTTGAGGAAATACTAAAAAAGAGCTTAGTGATCAATGAGTGCTTCCAGAGCTCTTCAGAAGCTTAATAATTTATCAAAAACATCATAAAAGAAATTCTTTTCTAAGGAAGACTCTTTTATATTTACTTCATAATAATTGAACAAGTGGTTCACGAGACAAATAAGTCTAAATAGACTACTTTGTCTAGCCCTGTATTTTTTGAAATGGTGTGAATTGTCTGATGCAGGGCTCAGAGATAAGGAGCCCTTTTAGCCCTGTTTTTGGATATGCAGGTGCTTTTCCCACTGGCTTTTCTAGGAGAGTATGGAGTTTATAATATTTGCATGGTTCTGCAAGGATAATATTAGTTTTTTTTCACCAGTTGTCCACATCAACATTTAGGTCCTCACAGCAGCAAGCCCCTGCTGCAGTTTTCTTTCTGTGAGAGGTGGGGCAGGTGCCAAGGGCCTTGGCCAGTGCTGATGGCCTCAGGTTGCTACCCACTCCGGCACTGATGGGAAGAATCCTGTGCCTAGAGATGATGGGAACAGTCTGGGTCAACACTGTGCTGGCTGGGGAAGTCTCAAAGAGGGAGGTCCCATGCTGTCTGCACTGGAGTTTTCTTGCATAAGTGATTAATAGAGGAGAAACGAAATAAAATAGCACTCTCTAGGTGGATGTTGATATTATAGATTCGGCTCCTGTTAGTATTTCTAACACTAAGTATTGCTTTTCTAGAAGTGTAATTATCTCATACTGGTAAAGGTGCAAACAAGGCAAATAACCCAGTGTAATTAAAGCACTGATGAGACCTGAAATTTTGGCTCTTTGTGGGATCATGTTCTTTTTAGATTGAAACTTTTAGCCTGATTGTCTGAAATTCAGGAGGAGTTTAGCATTCCTGTGCAAGATGTCAGGGATGCAGTGATCCTTTGGACAAAAGCTTCAGAGGAGCTTCACAGCTAGGCAGCTGCAGCTCTGGCTGGAAGCAGCCAAACACCTGTGAGCAGATGTTCTGTTGGAGAGCAGAACATCTGTGGAGCATCCCACAAAACTGTTCAAGAGGCCTGGAGCCCCTCTCTTGGGAGGACAGGCTGAGAGAGTTGGGACTGTTCAGCCTGGAGAAAGGAAAGCTTCAGGGAGACCTCAGAGCCACTTCCAGTGCCTAACAGGGTTCTGAGAGAACTGGAGAGGGTCTTTTGACAAGGGCATGCAGTGAGAGAACAAGGAAGAATACCTTTAAACTGAAAGAGAGCAGGTATTAGGAAAAAAACCTCCTCACTGTGAGGGTGGTGAGCATAGGAACAGGCTGACAAAAGAAAATGTGGATGCCCCACCATTGGAAGTGTTCAAGGCCAGATAGGACAGGCTTGGAGCAACCTGGTCTACTAGAAGGCATCCCTGCCTTCAGCAGGGAAGTGGGAACAAGATGATTTTTAAGGTCCTTGCCAACCCAAACCATGCTGTGATTCTGTGGTTCTGAGGGTTTCTACTTTTAGATATTTATTTAAACAGAAGGCATGAACTTGAGTTATGAAGTAGCAAGCAGGATTTTGATAGACATGGGAAGACATTGGTGGGGATTTTGGTGTACTTTGGGCCTTTTTGGGTTCTAGACCCACTGAATTTTTTATATAGCACATCCCTCAGCTCAAGGACTCCACCTTGTCTCTGCAGGGAGCAGGTTTTGCTGTTTAAAGGAGTGGATATGAAGCACTGTTAAGAAGGGGTGCCCAATGCTGTAGTGCCCCATGTTCATTGCATGGTGAGGCTCGTTTGGAGGTTAAATCTGTCTGCACAGGCAGAGACTGCGCTGATGCCCTGATGCTGCCTCAGGGATTCACAGACTCCTAGAATACTTAAGGCTGGAAAAGACCTCTAAGATCATCAAGTCCCATTGTTGGTGTAGCACACCCATGTCCACCACTAAACCAGGCCTTCATCCACACATTTTGGAACACTTCCAGAGATGGTGATTGCACCCCTTGAGAGTGGTGCTGAGGAGATTGCCTTGAAAATAGAAGTCCTGTACTCACAGAGGATGTAGCATTGACAGGTATTTCTTTCCCTTCCTGTTTGGTTCCTGTGTTTTGGCCCTGACTAGTGTGTAAAGATGAGCAGGAATTTAATTTCTTTCCCTGTCTGCTCTTTCTCTGGCTGGTGTGGGGAGAGTTGGAATGTACTTTTTACCTTGAGTTGTGAGCATAAAGTGATGTCTGCTTTCTCTGGCCAGGAGCACCCTGAAAACAATGGAAGGTAATAGGATGACTTACCACTTCCACCTCTGGTTTGGTCAAATCTGGAGTGAAATGCTGTCTAATCATCACTGCCTCACAGAAAGACAATGAGATCATGCGGTGCTAACACTCTGGAATGGGCTTTTTAAATGGAATGATGACTGATAGCTGTGGGCTATGCAGATTTCTATTGAATTTATTAAGTTTGTTAAGGTATGAATCCTCTAGGCAAGATTATGCATTACCACAGCAAATTGTCCAAATGTACAAGAGTTGTTGAGGAGTTAAATGCGTCTGAGTTATGAAGTGCCAAACATCCTGGGAACAGACAATTTTGATTATGTCCTTTATTGTGTTAGGGCCATTTAATGGGTAATGTCTGAATAAATCTGAAAATGTCAAACCTATACATTAGCAAGAGATTTGTCTTGATGGTCCACACCACTGAACAGTGCACTGTACAAAAACTGGATTTGGCAGTGTGAAGGGCTGGGAATGAAAACGAGAGCTCATTTGAAGGGATAGAACTTCTCTGCATCTATTATATATAATATTCTTCCAAAATATAGTATCATAATTCTGCCAAAACCAGCTCTAAACCATGTCTGTGTTGCTGGGGATGACTGTTGAGATCCTACTATTTTCTGGGGGGTGTTCTAGAGATGTTCCTGTTAGTCTGAGTGACTGGCAAAGTGAATAATGTGGTCAATTGAAATTCCCCTCTGCATTGCCTTTAAATTCTAGGTACACCTCTCATGGGCTCCTGTCTTATTTCTGGTGATTGGAGCATCAGAATGCCACAGAAAACAAAGCAAATGCTTCTAGACTGTTATGTGTGTCTATGAATCATGGCAGTAGAAATACTGAACACCTGTGGTAATAATACTGAACTATTGAATGCCCCTGCTGTTAGAGAATAGGCAGCCAAGGGAAAAGCTAGATGGCCTTTCCCAGAGATGTAGGGCAGCTGAAGTGACTGGAGAGTGAAGCTGTAGCCTTGCTGTGGTGGGAAGGTGTATGAGGTGAGGTCTATCTGCCTGTGCAGGGCAGCTCTGGACACTGGGGTGTTAAGAAACTTTGCAGCACAGAGCTTCTCTGATATTGTAAAGTAATCTGACCCTAGTAAGTATGTGAATAGCTTCTTACGAGCAAGAGCCTGCCCCCAAATCATACAACAGCTTCCCTCACAGGTATGGGCACACAGAAATGCTAACGACAAGAAGGAGGTACAAGAAATACATCTCAGTAGAACTGAGACAAGCTGTGTTGTGGATTCACTGTCTCCTCCATTCATTATGGTGGAGAACTTTTTAGAAGGAGGAGTTATGTCTTAGGCCATTACCTAAATGGCATTGCAAATCTTGCCGTACCATGCTATGCTGTAGTATCAAAGGCTTTTACTGAAGTTATTTGCTATATGGGTCCCCTATTTTTTCATCATTCTAATTAGATAGTATAAACTAAGAAAATAAGTGTAATTACTTTATTGTGCGAAACTAGTACAGATAGCAACAGCTACTTTTGCTGTAGATGACTGGCAGATCAAATCATCAAATTCAGCTGATCTTGATTTGTTCTGTCTACTAGCACATATTTCCTTTTACTTCTCATCTGCAGACAAATGCTAAAATGTGCACCATACGCAATCTAAATAAGAAACAGACACTTGAGAAATTATTTAGAGAGTGGTCAGCCATGAATGGCTTTAATAGACTTCCTTTTTAGGGCTTGAGTAATTTAGCATCTTCTGATAACTAGTTTCTAGGTATAAGAAGAAGAGGCCAGAAATTCAATTGTGGGTTCCATCTGAGGTTCTGAGGCTTTAATGGTTCCAGTAACTGGGGAAAGATACAAATTGCAGAATATTTGTATTTCAAGTACCATTTTCGGTGCTGTTAAAATATTTAATTTCCTGCATGTAAACTTTGCCTCCATATAATTTTTTGTTTGTTTAAATACTTGTATTAAAAATGGGTGCCTTCTTGAAATGTGTCTCCCATAGAAATAAATGCAGAAATTATAACAAGTAGTTCTGTGAAGGAAGACTGCTAGCAGGGACCTCAAACACAGTTATAACTGCAGAGTAATCATTTTTCATTTTGCAGTGAAAATGGTTAGCTACTTGCCCAATGAATTTTCAAGTAACCTCCTTCCACAGGTTGCAGAATTCCCTCTTACCCCAAGGCAAGGTGGAAGGTGAGGATGAGAGTATGAATAAGTGATGGCACCTTACTCTGTGGTCAGAGTCAGAAATTCCTGGCTTGAGGAGCTGTGCCAAAGGGATAAAGCTTGCAAGAGAAGGAGCTTGTGATGTAAACTGTAAACTGGGAACAAGGACAGCCACTGTGGCTTGTGTTTATAAAGTGCTTAGAGCCGAAGCCCTATTATGTGTTGGTGACTCGGAGGTGCTGTGGTAGTATAGAAACATACTGAGAAACATGATGAATGTGGGAGTTCATGATTATGACTAATTATGGCAATATAACAGCATTTCCTATGACACTTTAAATGTTCTTGGATGAGTGTTTGATTATGTATTTTAGTTTCTCCTTGTTTAAAGGGAGTCCTTAAATAAGTAGTGATATTTAAAGCATGATTTACAAGAAGGAAAAAGCCATCATCACTCTAGAGAATTTTACCCATTTAGCCCATTTACTGTTCAACTGTGCAGCAAAATAAGTGCCCTATGCTTAAAGATGCTGAAATGTGTGAGGAAGCTTTGCCATTCCACCTTGTGGAGTCACAATATGCAGAGCTGTGATCTCTGACCTGCAGAGCACCTGGGGCATACACAATTCCATTGGAGTGTAACTTTTCTTATGAATGAAGCTGTTGCTGGTGTTGCAATCCTTGGTGTTTCTGTTTTTCAGGATAACACAATTCAGGTGTTTTTTGTCTTTTGGGGGATAGAAAAACTATCTTCAGTTAGAAGCCTATTTCTAATTGAGCACCAGTCAGGACTGTTGGAGAATTTAGAAAATGGTGGAGTATATAGATTTTTCTTCACACTTGTTCTTGTTCCTTTTCTAAGCCTTTCTTTCCTGCATGTCTCCTTCCATTTAAACAGGCTGATGGCATGGGGAGTAACAGCCAGTCTTCTCTGAGTGACTGAGGGGCTCTGCTGAGCTCCTTTCGTGGAAACTTCCATGGTTCCAGCTGCTACTGTGTTCAAAATTTCCAAAGGGATACTGCATTTTTATGAATACTGACAAAATTCTTTCATTTGTGTTTTTATCCTCTAATGGAAAAACATGAAATACCTCAGTGAGACTTTGCTTTTCATTTTAAGAACTTTTTTTCAGTATGTTTCCTATGTGGGAATAAACAAAAAAATCCCCAAACAAATAATAATAATAAAAAATAAAAAATAAAAAAAATTAAAAAAACCCCAAAACAACAACAGCAACAACAGCAACAACAACAACAACAAAAAAAGCCATGGAAGTACCTCAGCAATTGCTCATGATGTGCAAATGTATTTGCATTCTCTTTTTTTAACCCTATTTTTAAGCCTATTCTTAAGACATCTAATTTCCTACACAAATGAAAGAAAAGTTTAAAAATATTGAAGGAGGAGGTAGAAATGCAGTTGCTTTTATTTTTTGCCAAGGCAAGATTTCATTTCTCTGAAGACAGAGAGTAGGCGATGGTGAGGACAGCTGTGAATCATTCATCGTGTAGACCTTCAGTTGCTTGAGGATATGCTCATCTCAGCTCCTGGCTGATCTTGTGCCCCAAATCTCTATGCTCTGGAGCAGTCTGTACCTTGGGAATATGAACAAGGAGTAGGTTCTTGAAGAAGAAAAACAGCAAAAAAATGCATCTTCTTCAGGTTATCTCTGTCTCACCTAGGCCACCAAGCCCTCTGAGAGAAAGATAGCATCTAGCAGATTTCTTGTCTTAAAAAATGGAAAAATTAGGCAAAAAAAATATTTTTTTTTCTTTTTTAATTTTTAAAAGAGTAATTATATGACTTGGCAGAAACCTGGAGCATCTGCCAGTTTCTACATAGCACAGAGAGTTTGGCATTTGCCAAAGGGTTTTTTTTTGGCAGTTTTCTGACACTGGATGATTTGTATCTGAGTCTGATCTTCCTTAGTGTCTGAAATGGCAGAAGTGCATCTGACTAATCAATGGCATTGGGATGACCTTCTTATGCTTGTAAGCATACTGAGAGACTTCTTCCCGGCCTTGAGATCTGCCTCTTGGCCCTGTGCTGTAAGCCTCATTGTTTCACCATGTTGTGGAGTTATTTCAGTGCCCACAGGAAGCATCAGAACCGTAAATTACTCAGTTTGAAAGGTATCTTAGAAAATGCCACAAACCAAAAGACCGACCGACCGACCAACCAAGCAACCAACTAACCAAAACACAAGTGTAATGATGTGTTTTTTTAAATCAGGATAGAAGAAATCAAAACTATTCTCAGATCCTGAATCAGACCCCTCTGACCCATCCCTTTTGTTGTTTGTGTTTCCCCCTACCACTATAATTATCTGAATGGCTGGTTTATCCCATCCTACACTGCTTATTTCATTTTATTAGGCCGGAGGGGTTAATCCTGTACATCTTCTCAGACAGAGGGTTGGGAGATGTGAATCATATGCTGCACAGAAAAAGTTTCTTGGATCTGCCCGTGTGCATCCTCCAGCTCATCCTATGGCCAGTTCTGAGTGTCCATGCTCTCCTCTGCCTCTCCCTGTGCCCTCCAAAGGCAAAAATGCTCCATGTGCAGCTGCAGAGGTTTTGTGCTGCCTCCTCACTCACTGGGCTGCCACACCATTTTGGATGGTGCTGTGCAGATCAGGGCATCCATGTGGATCACTCCAGACATCATGGAGTATTATTTTAGGAAGTGCGATGGCAGCATTTCTACCTGGATGGCCCCTGTTCCTGCAGCTGTTCATGCTGCTGAGAAAATGAGCGGTGGGGCACTCATTAGTGCAAACTCTCGGCATCACCAAAGCCCATAATCACCGTTTAAAAGTCTGACCACCTTTGTGGGAAACCCCCACCAAAGCCAGTAATCAATCAGTGCAGTTAAGCTGACAATGGTGGGCATTAATCCAGCACAGTGGATTGTTTTTTTCATTGCTCACCCTTCATGGCCTGTCTCTGTAATTGCAGCAAGCTGTCATGCCTGCTCCTGAGAAAATCCCAGGAAATATTTCCTCTTTGAGGCAAGAGGAGCCATGCAGGCTCATGTGACCTGCAGCATATTTTGGGCAAACAGATAAAAATTCCCAAGGGGCTCATTCATCCAATGTTAACATTTTTCCTGGGGTTGGAGTAACTTAAGTTATTGTAACCATAGAGCAGCAAAACATTGCAGTGCCCTAGAAATGTGACCCTGAACATATATAAGATAGCTGTGTGATTGTTTTTTTTTACATTTGAAAAGTCCTGTCTGTGCCAAATATGGTTGCTGCAGTGTTAAAATGAAGCTCAAATCTGGCCTGGTGACAGCTGTAGTTAGCCTTTAACATTGAAAAAAAATGTAGTTAGCCTTAAAGTTTAAAATCTCTATTTTATGTATTTAAAAGAAAATTATTGCAGTTGTGTTTCTGTGTATGTGGTCAAAGGCAGATTCTGTTCATGTGGAGATGTGATTCCACTGACAGGTACCAGCGATACTGTTGCTGTGACTTCAAATGTAATGAGAGCAAGGCTGGGCTCGAAGTGTTCAAGTAAGTGCACAAAAGCAGGCAAGCTGTGTGTACCTGAGGCGGCAAGGAGTGATCTTTTTTAATTAATTGAATCATTGTCTCTTGTAGGCTGTGTCACCTACTACTGTAACAGGGGATAAAACACAGCTGCAAAGGTGTGAAAAAACATAAATCCAAATTTGTACCTGTGTGGTTCCATGCCATAGCAGACAAGTTAAAATATTAGATATTAATGAGTGGAATAACTGCAAGTCTATGAATGGATTAGTCTCCACCAGGCACCAGTGATATTATGTGAAGTAGGATGTGCAGACAGGAAGATAAATATAATGTTAAAAGACATAGCATGAACCAAACTCATAGCACTGCTTAAAATTTGAATTTTTGTGCAGTTATCATATAGATTAAACAGTCTTTCAAATAAGTGTATGATAGATACTTTATAAAAGAAATAATAAAAAGAAGTGCATGGTATCATGTACCAACAGAACATTTAAATGTTACAGAGAGAAAGGCTTCTTTGGTTAACACTCTCAGTAGTTTTGCCTTTTCATTAATGGCAGCCCAGACTGATATTGTCCTAATAGGAAAAGCTGAAATCTGCAATGAAGGCAGCTCTATATGGTGATTCTGGAATCAGGATTTTATAGAATTTAGATGAGCAACTTAAAATAAAATACCAGCAACCACTTTGCTTCCCACCACGTGAAGACACTGCACTCTTTTACGCATCACTCTCCAGAGACTTGGTGGGGAGGGAAGTGACAGCAGTCTGCTGGGACAGAAAATTCTGTGAGTGCTGGCTGGCAGAAATCTGGGCTGCACTGGTGATGCCCCATGTTTTTGTTGGTGTATGTCATCACAAATTAATTAGTTTTGTTCTTCCCACCCCCCTCCCCCACCCCCTCCTTTTAAGGTCTGACACAACTTAAGTACTTATGGATGACTGGAGTGTGGTCTGTAAAGTGTTTGTGTATCTGAATTAATTCAGCATTCAGGCCTGTTTTCTTTTATTCTGCATAGATCTCACTGGATGTTTTTGGTGCATTTTTCTCTTGAGCTGACGCTAGAGAGAAATAGCAGTTCTGGATTTCACTTGTAGCCCAACAGTTTCTTTTCTGCTACAACCACAAATGCAAATCAGATGGCTTGTCAGTAGCTTACTTTCCATTCTGAATGTCATTGTGCAGATGGCTTCAGGGAAAGGGGGTTTGTGTACAAGAAATGCCTACATCTTGATTAATTCTAGCTTAGCTCGAACAAAAGCTGCTCACCCTTTAATAATGCCATGATTTTGAGCTCACTCAGCAGTACATGCATGGCTGGGGACTATGTATGTGCCAAATCTGTGTGCAGCAAGGGGAGGAAATGTTTCTCTTCATGGTGGGAGCCCCGTAAGACTGTGCAAGTGCTGGGAGACAGAGCTGAATGATGAGATGGAGACTATGCTAATGATAAGATAGATGGAGAGGGTGTGGCACAAGTTCTGTGGTGGGGTAGAGGTCTCTGGGATACCTCTTCAGTAAAGTGCATGGGGTAGGGTCCAGCAAGGAGTGGAAAAATCCAAGACAAATCCTGGTCCTGACCTTTGCTTTTTGTCTCCCAACCACCTATAGGCTCACCTGGCCTGAGCTCATCCCCATTACCTCAGACATGGTAGATTTGAAGAAGAAAGAGATAAAAACATCCACAATTATTTGAAGAAAAAAATGCCATTAAGAAGTTAATTATGGCCAAGGCAATATTGTTCACTGAAGCTGTTGCAAACCAGAGGAAGGGTTGGAATGCCAGAAGCAACCTGCAGTTATGTTTGAGATATTTCTGCAAAACCATAAGGAAAATATAAAGAGATGAAATCAAAACAGTGTCAACTGTGTCAGTGAAAACAGGCTTAAAAAAGTGAAAACATTTAAAGGAAAACAAAAAACAAGTCAAAGTACTAACCAGTCTGGTACATTGTTATTGACAAGAGCAGGACGGAAAACCCTATAAACAGTTTTTGTTTGGGGATATGCTTCATGTGTCCTAGCTGTTGCAAAGAAGAATTATTACTGTTGTTTGACAGACTCACCATCTAGCAAAATATTTCCCAGCATATGAATAATAGCTTAGCAATATGTTTGTGAATGAACAAATCAAGGTTGATGTGGTGGTAGTTTTCCTGTGAAAGTAAAAGGAATGTTTCTGGAAAACCTATTGAGTTCAAAAAATCATCTTTCTATGTTTTAATCTCTAAAGAAAGCTACCTTAGCAACATGATTCCCTCTTCCTAAACAGGAATAATGAAAATGAAAACTTGATGGTTTGAAAGGAGGAGGCAGATTAGCAGTCAAGCAGAGGATATACAAGGAAAGGCCTTGGCTTTGTGTGCAGGGACACCTGGCCAGTTCTTCTCTATTCTCTCACAGGATTTTGATTTATCTGTTGAGATTGTGGACATGCTTCTTATAGCACAAATGTTCAGGTGCCAAATAATTTATGTAGTTTGTCATTAAAATTGAAGAAGAGAAAAGACCTTTTGGTCTTTCTCCTGCTGCATAAAAGATGTATCTGTATGTCAGAGGGTTTTATCTTTTTCTGATTAGGGAGATGATTTAATCATTTACATAGAGCTTTTCCAGGAATGGGAAGAGATAAACCCCTGTATCTTGCCTGACATTCATCCCTCTATTCTTCTTTGATTAATTTTCTCCATTTTTTTCATCTCATATATTCTAATTCCTTTCTGCAATCCCCATAAAACATTTAGCATCCACTGCACAATTGCTGTGTCCACACGTGTGTGTTCGGCTCTCTTTGCACTGTAATATCTAGAGCCTTGTATCTATGGATGCCTAAACCAAACAAAATAGTGTTTATCTGTAAACTGCTCCAATGACTTGGTCCATTGAAAAAGAGCATTAAGAGCAGGTGACAAGCTGTGTTTGCTGTTTCTGATTTGAGAAGAATGTATGTCTTTATTTTTATTATCTCTTTCCTCTGGCTTCCCACCTGCTGTTGGCTCTGGTTTTAACCCTGCAGCAGGACCTGTCTTTTTTCCTTTCCCTGCACTCAGATATAGAGTTAATGCTACAGAGGGGCCCTGGTTCCCAGCTGCAGTACTAATAGCACAATTGACATTGAGGTACCAGGGCAAAACATTTATTGAGAATGAGGGGAAGACATAATTGAATGAATTAGTGATGGAGGGAAGGATTAAGATTATGCTACTAGCCTCTTAGACATTTTTAAAGCATTATTTTAACAAGGAGAATGAGAAAAATGCTAAAGAACTGAGATGCCTGAAGAGCTTGGTGGTTGTCTCAAAACTGGGTATGCTCCTTATCTACATACAGGGAAACTCAGCTTTTTTTTTGCTGAATTTCTAATATCATGTGCTCCAGGACTTGAGCACAGGGCGCACTGGTTCAGAGATTCTTTGCTGGGATACTCTAAATCCACAGCAGAGTGAAAGGCCAGTGTTCTTCATGCTGCTGAGGTCTGGCTCAGAGGAATCTGCTACACAGAGCTTTGACCTGGCTGTCCCTGCAGCTCGAGGAAATCATGGCTATCTGTGTACCTCCTACAAAGGGCAAGTGGAAATCCTCCAGAAACAGAGCTGTTAAAAGCCAGAAGTTCCTATGTGATCACAATAGCTAATTGTTATTACATTTCCTTTCTTATGGAAGGCCTTGTGATCTGGCTCAGGTGGTGGGAGGAAGAGGTCAGGGCTCAATTTCTATTGGGTTCCTTATGTGTAGAAGGCCCAAAATGTAAAACCTGTGAAGGGCTTTGTAATGTCTCATTGCCTTTACACATCCGTAATGCTCATGTCCCTTTTCTAAAGGGTCTTACCTTGCTAGAGCAACTCTCCTTAGCATGTTTCACTGTGTAAGTGTTTGCTGTTTCTTGCTAAGTCCCTGGTAAGCTATGAGTGAGGAAACAAAATGACAGTTAAGGGTTGAAATCTATCTGACTTTGCCTGGGGTTGAATGTATGACCTCATGCTACAGTTTGAGCTAGACTTGGGTCACCAAAATTCAGGAATGCCCAAAGAGGCTGCCCTGATGTTCACTGTGCATCCAAGTAAGCTCATGACGGCTGTCTGGCATTGTTATCCTCAAGGCTTTTCTTTGCAAACAGTCCAGCTCTGCCTCTGTTCACAGTCTAAATGCCAAGAACCTAATTCTGGGTTAGTTTCAAATTTTCTCTCTTGTCTGATTTGGATGTAAGTAGAGAAGTTTGGTTTTGGGCAATGAAGCCAAAAATACAGATGACTTGACTTCATTTTCTCTGCATTCTTTTTGTGAAGTACCTTTTTATCTCCAGAAAGAGAGACATGTTGCTTTAACAGCAATGCAGAACATGGAATCATAGTATAGTTTAGGTTGAAAGGGACCTTTAAAGATCATCCTGTCTATCTGTCCTGCAATGAGCTGGGTCATCTGTCCTGTCTAGTTACAGAACAGATAGTAAGCAGATAAACTTCATACCTGTTTCTTGACTTTTTTTCATATGGAAAAGGGGGCAATGAGGATAATACTTTTTTAAAGTATAGAAAAGCATTCCTCTACTGTTTTAAGCTGAGTATTTAAACTATTCCGTGAGCTCTGTGGAGAGGAAGAACTTTCCATTCACAACTTCCTACAGCCATCTTTGAGCTTTTTTCATTAACTCAGGCAGCTAACAGAAATGCTTCAGTCCTTTCAAAGGGGTGAGCCAGAATCCACTACATTTTACTGCAGTCTCAGCTTGCTTTAGGCTTTTTTTTTTTTTTTTTAATAAAGACAAATGTGTTCTAAACTAACATGTACCATAGTAACTATGTTCTTTTGATGAGGGAACAATCAGAAAATTGCAGATTAAGATAATAAAAGAAAATAAAGTGTCCCTTACATACCTTGCAAATCTAGTGAAATTAATTTTACTGGTTTCAGTTTCAAAAGGCAGAGAAGGAATAGCTGCAGCAAGGCTATGCAAAGCATCAGGAGGAGAGCTGGTGATAAATCTCAGCTTCAGAAGGGATCTGCATGTGGAAAAGCGTTGTCTTGAATGGACCAGATATTTTTTAAATAGCTGTTTGTGTCTTGCCCAGCCACAATGGGTAGTCATGCTTAGGGGTTGTGCCACTGCTGTGAGCCAAGAAATGTTAGCTGGGAATCTTTGAAACAACCCAAGTAAAAGGGACCAGTGACAGAAGGAGGGACTGACACTGTGGCCAAGGTAGATTGGGCACAGACTGGGAGATGAGATGCAGGATAGCTTCTGCAGGAACTGGGAGAAGTCAAAATTCCCTTGGGTTCTTCTGGAGAAAATGACCAAGTAAAAAGTTCCTGAACATGTGCAGCTTTTGGTGCTCTTGCTATTGTTTGGTTTGGTTTGGTAAGCCAGGTCTTGCCACTGCATGCACAGTTACTTCATAGAGATTGGAATCAGAGAAATGGAGGGTGACTTGTCTGAGGTGATTGTTTCAATCTTTTTTTCCCACTTGCTGCCTTTGTTTCCCTCTTGTTTCCAGCTGGAGTGTGCAGAGGATGATGGGTGGATGCAGAGCAGTGAATCTGGGCAGGGGCACTGCAGGTGCCCTGGGGACACCTGCAGCCCCCCGAGTGGAGGCCAAGGGAAGCCTGCAAGTATTCAGCAGGAGGCACTCACAGAATCCAGGAATAACGGCAGCGAAGGGGTTTTCTGAGTCAGAGGATTATGTGTGATCATAGTCAGGTCTGGTCCTGCTTGGTCTCAGGGAACTTTGCTTCAAAGGGAGCATCAAGAATCAATCTGCAGGGAAAGACAACACAGGCCTGAGGCTGACCTAATGGTCCCCTTGTTGGGGGTTGGGTTCACTTGTAGAATTTTTTCTTTTTTTTTCTCTTTCCCATAAGTTGCCAGGTAATTAATGTCTGAGTACTTAAGAGTAGTTAATAAAGACAAAAGTGGCTGAGGTGGGGGGAGGGGTATGTAGAACTTCACTTTTGCTGGGGGATTTTTGCCGGCCACGGTCTTTTTTTTTTTTTTTTCGTGTGTGTCCCGGGAATCTGGAACCGGGCCCCCGTCTGCCTCGCCGGGAGCCGCGCCACGGCAGGTCCTGCTCTCTCCCCTTCGTTGTTCCTTCGCTCCTGCTCCGAGTGTTTCTCCACGCCTCAGCCCGCACCCCCTGCCCTGCCGGGACTCGTGCTGCAGCTCCAGCCCCGCCAGGGAGCTCCTGATCCATCTCCAGCATCCCGGGACTCTGCACCCCTGTCCTGCCGGGACTCGTGCTGCAGCTCCAGCCCTGCTGGGGAGCTCCTGATCCATCTCCAGCACCCCAGGACTCTGCACCCCCTGTCCTGCCGGGACTCGTGCTGCAGCTCCAGCCACCGCTGGGGAGCTCCTGATCCATCTCCAGCACCCCGGGACTCTGCACCCCCTGTCCTGCCGGGACTCGTGCTGCAGCTCCAGCCCCGCCAGGGAGCTCCTGATCCATCTGCAGCACCCCGGGACTCTGCACCCCCTGTCCTGCCGGGACTCGTGCTGCAGCTCCAGCCCCGCCAGGGAGCTCCTGATCCATCTCCAGCACCCCGGAACTCTGCACCCCCTGTCCTGCCGGGACTCGTGCTGCAGCTCCAGCCACCGCCGGGAGCTCCTGATCCATCTGCAGCACCCCGGGACTCTGCATCCACAGCTGCCTGTGTCGGGAACTGCACCAATGGGGAAAGGGTGCCAGCGGCAGAGAAAACTGTGACTGTTTCCCTGGTTCTATCTGTTGTTCATATCAGAGTTACTGTTGTTCTGTTTTGCCTTGCTAAACACAAGTAAAGAAACTGTTATCCATATCCTCACATCTTTGCCTGAGAGCCCCTTAATTCTAAAATTAGAGGAATTTTGGGGATTTGAGAGGGTCCTGTTTGTCCTTAGCGATACCTGTCTTCCAAACGGAGACGCCCCTGCAAGGAAATCAGGGACTTGCAGTTACTGTAGTCTTGTTCCTTGTACTGAAACCTGAATGTTCTTCTCAGGTGATATCAGTGCTCCATCCTCTTTTAGCTTCTGCTTCAGTCTTAACCTCTTGTGTTTGACACAAAGTTCCAGTGGATTAGCTGATATTTTATGTCCAATTTTAAATTGCTGGCTCTTCATCCCTGTTTCTGTTCTCTTATTTCAGAGCACAAGAAGGAAAATCCTAGACATTTATGGCTTAGTGTCTGTAGGTTCCTTGCTGATTTTGTGTTTTTATTGCTATAATTTCTGACATAAAAGTGTCAAAAATGAGATGGACAGCCTGTGCAGATGTGAATAAGCTGAGCATGAATCTGGGCTGAGCAGCAGAATGAAAACCCTGTACCAGAGCTGCCCCAGGAAACCTTCCCAGACCAGACTCATTGGTGTGAGCTGAACCAGCCTCTGGTGTTTGGAATTTTTTCTGCCTAGAACTGAGCAGGGAAGGTCAGGATTCAAGTGCTTGTGGTACCATCTCTGTTTCCAGAAGGATTTTAAAGAAAAGACCAGTGATGATGGCTGTCCCATAAGCTTTTTATTAGTGACTCATTTAACACTGGGAATAAACAGAGAATTGAATCAAGCTGGGCCTGTCTTGAACTTTTCCCCTGAATCCTATTTTTATCTACAGAAATGCAAATCAGAAGTACTTTGCTGAAGCTAGGGAGGTACTTTATAATTTATTTGTCAAATTGGTGGGAAATTTCTGAAACACATGGTTCCAAAAGTATCTGTTGCTGCTAAATATCCCCTCCCTCTGGACACAGAAGGCTATTCAGATGTGTCTGAGGATGTGATAAGCTGCTGAGAAGGGAATATCAAATCAGTGAGGAAGGCATGAATGGTCTGGGCTTTCCATGAAATGTGAAGGCAGCAAATTTTTAGTATCATTAAAAGAACAAAGTTGACATATTAAATAATCAGCTTAGTAAAATCGATTTTGCAAAGGATCTGTTTGTCGAAATTTGGTGTTAGTGTTTGGTAAAAAAAGGCCAAATTATAAAACACTGCTGTGAATATTATGAAAGTAAATCAAGGAGTGTCTGTAAAGTCAGCTGCAGGCTTTAAGTCTGCACTGATGCTGAAATAAAATCTTGATATTTTTAAGTTTTCACTTGCTTCCATGCTCTACTCCATCCTGTACATTCACACAAGCAGCAAGCTGAATTGACAAGCTGTTCAAAATCAAAAGCAGCTTTTATTTTTTTTCCCATGGGGGGCTTGGTCGGTTTTAGCTTACTCCTAAAGCTCAGAATGAACTCCACACACTTGGTGCATAACACTGAGCATTCTGAGAATGTTGTTGGCTTTTATGCTTTCCTGTACAGGGGTACATAATTTTTCTTAGGTGTTTGGCAGATGCCAGGCACTTGCTAGCAGTGTTTGTATCCAGGGCCCTTTGCTGTGCATGCCTCCCCAGCTGTGATTCAGAAGCTTTCTTTGAATCTCTGATAGCTTCTCCTCTGGTAGTGAAATGCAGCTTGCTCTGGAAAGCAAATTATTCCATGAAATAATACTTCATAGTAGTCCTCAGTACCAAGCCTTTAATGAGCTCTCAATATTTAGGATTTGTCCCTATGTAGTGGCTTAGTTTTATTTGCGAGTGAGGCCAGATAAAAAGAGAATTTATGAGCACAAGAGAGAGAATGAGTGGGTTGGCTCTTGTGCTCAGAAAGCTCTGCTGTGTCTGTCCCTGCTCCCGCTTGCAGCCTGTCACCCGGTAAGGGATAAGGTTTTCCCTCTGTCCAGGATGGTTGGAAAGATCTTTTGAGGTGGGAGTTGACTGAAAGAGGAGGCAAAGCACAGGTTAGTGTAATGCAGAGCATAGCAATCATCTGCTCAGGATGTAAATCAGTTGGGGTGTTAGCTCTGCCTGTCTCTGCACGGTTTTAACATGGGGAATAATTTCTTTTTGGCCTACTGACTCACCTGGGATTTTTGTGGTACAAGTTTTGGATTAGGAATGAAGAAAAGAAGACTAGACTGACACACCTCTGTTAGTAATTTCTTCTTTGCTACTGCTTTTATGTCTGTTGCTCTGGTCTTTGAGGTCTTCCATTTTGATGTATAACCCAGCACAAGGATTACCTAGGTTGAAGAGACATGTAGGAATTACACCATCCTGAATTCTGCTATGTGCAGAAACTCAGTTTTTCTGTCTTTATCCCCTGCTCCTGCAGACTGTGGTTTTACAGCCTTATAGTGATGTGAGGACCCTGAGTGTCACTGGGCTCACGGGGTGGCACATTGCAGCCAGCGTGTGTAGCAGCAGCATTAGTTCTGCTTCCTTCTGAATTATAATAAGCCTGTGAAACAAATCCTCTGTGAAAGACTGTGCTCTTAACGTAAACTGTTTGAGGGCTAACACCTCTTCTTCCAAAGATTTCTTTCCTTACCATGGGTTGAGCTTTTTGATCTCTTTAAGGTCAGTCACTGTTTACTGAAGTGTATTTTCACTTCATAATCTTCTATCAGTTGTTCTGTATAATTTCATTCAGGTGCATTTCTTGTGGTTATTGTGCTCAGCTGATGCCCTTGAAGCTATTAATTTGGCTGTGTATCTTCCATCCCTGTTTGCTGAAATGCTTATAATTCCCACAGCCTGTCCTGTCCTCTCCATGCTGCATACTCAACATTATTCTTTCTACTTTTTATAAGATGTATGCCAGTGGCCTTTTGCCAGGCACTGGTACTGTTGCCTGGTGAAACAGGAGCATATAATTACAGTTCTTTGAAATAATAATAATTATTCCTCTTTTATAGTTCTGAATGTAAAATACACTTATAAGCAAACATATTAGCACTTTGCCCACTTATTATTGATAGCTCTACCAATACTGGCTGGTTTTCATGTGATAGGGAGAGATTAATTTCCTGTTTAGTTCTGGAGACAGTGGGAGTTACTGGGCTTTAAGGCAAAGCCCAGGATTAAGTCATGCGGGGTGAGATGTTTCCTGAGGATCTGTCAAGGGGAGTAAATGTGGAGGTGGGAGGGGTAGGGAAGAGTGGAAAGATGCATAAGAAGTTTCTCATGGATTGGTCCCTTGCATGGGTGGCCCCTGCACATATCCTGCTTTTCATTTTGGTTTGTTACTGAGGTGTGGGCTAAAGAAAGGAGGTGCTGTGGCAAAGAGCTGTGGGACTGCATCTGTAAAACTCAGTGGTGGAGAGAAATCCACTGAGAAGTGTAAAGGCATGGCTGTGTACTGCACCTTGGGGAAAGGCTCTCAGCTTTGAGGTAAAGTATCTGTCAGAAGAAAAGCTAAAGCAAAAGTAGAAAACTGTCCAAGGTGTCTGAATGCAGCCCTACAGAAAAAGCAAAATAAGTGTACTATTGTTAGCAAACCCTTTTGTGACAGGAAGGGAGGGCTGATTAACAGCAGAACATCTAGACAAAGATGACAGCAATGCTGATTCCCATGGTTTGCAGAGGACAATCGAGGCCTGCAAATGCTTATAGAGGTCTGGAGATATGCAACAGGCTTGGCATAGTGGAGATATAAAAATAGATTATTTAATTTTCATAGTAATAAGTCTTGCTTTATTAAAAAATGTCTGAGATTTTGTTAATTGTAAAGTTATGTTATGAAACATGCCGATGCTGTATCAGGGGTGCAGCCCCTGCATTGACAGTTTTGACAGGTGACAAGGGCTGCCTGCACTCATCTAGTCTGAGCAGTTTGTATTGGAATTGGTAAAGCACTGAGTGAGCTCATTTAATGAA
Source organism: Sitta carolinensis (assembly GCA_032173965.1). NCBI lineage: Eukaryota > Metazoa > Chordata > Aves > Passeriformes > Sittidae > Sitta > Sitta carolinensis. The sequence goes on from CM063286.1 coordinate 19,860,535, forward strand.
AAGGAAATTATCAGAGCTAAGCAGGCTCATTTATGCTGGGAAATTTTAAGGGTTATTCATATAAAAACCTCAAATGCGTGGAGAGGAATATAATCTCTGGTGGGAGACAGTGACAAGCTGTCAAGGCAGTGCTGGGCCACAGCCTCAGGTGGAAGAGAACAGCCCTGTACCATCAGAGGAACTGGATTATTGGCTGCCCTTTCTGTGTCCACCCTGCTAATAACAGTCCTGTTGAGATTACTGTTTACCACAGTGGTAGCCGTCAGTCCTGGATGCAATTCTGGAGCTCCAACTGGGATTTGAGATTTCTTCTTGTGTTGCACTTTCAAGCAGAAACCACTTGTAAGACATGTCCCCTCATGGCATTAATTTCATTGCTTTTGTTAATGCTTCTTTGATAGTGTGTCAGCAGGATTTCTGCCTTGGCCGAAATCTGAAATCACTGCAGCCCTGGCCCCGCAGCAGCGAGGGCACGGCTCAGCAGCGAGATGAACTTTGTCGAACCCGTGGGTCTCGGCTTGTCTGCAGGCAGCGAGCAGCGATGGCAGCACAGAAAGAGGGAGACTCTGCTTGGGCTTAAACCACTGGCTTTATTTGTCCCACAGCGGGGACACCTCAGTCACAGGTGACAGCTCAGGCAAAACCCCACGCACCTGAGTACAGCAGCTGATAAAGGGGGGAGGAACTCGGGGTAGGGTCTGACTTGGGACCAATTAGGGATAAGCAGGGACGAGTTTGTGACATGTAGGGGAACAAACCTGAATACGGTGTGTGTTGGGGGGGGAAGCGGGAATTCCGTCCAATCACTCTGTGATCCTGCTAGAACCTTCCAGGCTGAAGGTGAGGTCTCAGAGTGACAGACAGGGTCTGGGGGTTACATAACTCCAGATTGACAGACAACAGTAACCGGGGGGATGAACCAAATAGGGAAAGAACATAGGGGGTACACAGAACGAGCCATGTAACAATATAATAATTCCAAGAACTTAAAAACACACTGCCACACTTCTTGAAAGTAGTCACTTTAATTTTGCATAATATGCTGTAGCTGGAAATAGACTATCTACATCAATCTGTGTGGTTGCAGGAAAAATCAAGTGGTAGTACCTCTGGGGGAATACAACTCCTCGGGGACTCAGAACAAAATATTTCTTGCTGTCCTTTGGAGTTATTTCACTGATTTTATGCTGGCTTGTGGAAGGAGCTAGGAGTCTGCTGGTGCTGCTGGGTGATGGTTCTTCCTTTTGTACAAGGGCACCTGCTTTTATTTCTGTGTTGAATGAGAAGATGGTGCTGCATGTACACAGCTGAGGATGGATACAGCAAAACAATTTTAGTTAAACCTGAAGGTGTAAATCTTGGGCAGGCAATGGGTACGGCACTGTTTTTAGAGCAGCCACTGCAATGGGTTTCCTTCTTGGATTTCTGCTGGATTTGCATGGCTGCCTGCAAGTGTGTCATGTTTGAACTGTGTGGGCTATGACCACAAAACTTCATAATGCAGCTCTCTATGGCTGGCTGAACTTTACATGGTTAGGTTTGGCTTGACTTTGTGTAGGAGTGTTTTGGCAGTATCCTAGTGGTTACTACAGGGCACAGTCTGCTGTGGAAGTCATCTCCACGGTGAAGCACAGTGTTTATCTGAGTTTTCTGTGATGTTGTTTTGGAATAGAAAGACTTGTGCTTTGGCTTATAGTATTGCATAAGCCACAAGGGGAAAGAAATAGAAAAGCATGTAGGGAGCTGCAGGAGAAAGTGAGAGAATCACATACTTGAGTAATTCATTAGGTGATTCATCCTGTGATAGTTCTTTGGATCTGTTATAAGAATTAGTACTTCTCCTTATGCAGTGGAGGAAGAAATTAATTCAAGCTTTCTAGAACAGCATAAGAAGTGACTTTGAGGCCCTGTCAAATGTTCCTATGATTTAGGAATCCAGTACATGGGGGCAGTTTATCACTCTGGGCCAGCTGAGGGACTGCTTTGAATGAAATCATCTTTATCAGCACTGAAATCTGCTGATGAAAAGTTGTGAGCAAAACCAAATATGTGCCTGCCTGTAGTTTTCTCTTTTATACTGTCTTCAGTAAGATGCTCTAAAAATACAAAATACATTGGTCTTGTTTGAATTAAAGAAGTCCAAGAATGGAGGTCAACTTCTCTTTATCTTCTGGCAAAAAATGTTGCGTTTCTTTAGTAAAACAGGCAGCAAGTTAGATCAATTGGAACTACTTCTCCCAAAAAAGCCAAAACCCTTTTGTGCATGAGAGAACATCTTTCCAGCTCATGAGCAAAGAAAGGGTGGATCTCTTGGTCAGACTGTTGGATCACTCCAGCTAATATTGACTCAATCAGTGGTACAGAATTGGGTGTGGTGTGCTTTCCTCCCTCTAACATCAGAGCTGTACCTTCCTCTTCCATCTGGAGCCATGCTTCTAATTTCTCTCGCTTTCAGGAAGTCCCAGAATAATCTTCACCATCATTGCAGCTACTTTTCTGTCTGTACTTTTTAAACTGTCCCTCTCCTCTGTATACATGGAGCCTTACTTCTGAGGGTATCAGTGTTCATTGTCTTAATTTCACAGTTTGGGACTTTTTACTTAATTACACGGCTTTGATTTGTAGTTTTTGGAAAACTGCAAAGTGAAATCATTGAAGTAATTGTGTGCTCAAACAATCATTTGAAAATATAAGTTGTCTTCAGTCAGTAACTGCGCAAGTTTTTGTGATATATTTGCAAACCAACTTTAAATAATGTAGCTTCAACAGTCTCAGAATTTTGAGTGCAATGATCCCCAGTGACTTTTGGCAGTGGGTCTATAATTTTATAGTCTAATTTTCAGACTCTCATTTGGTTGGGTTTTATTTGTTTTTTTGGTTTTGTTTTGTTTTGTTCCTTTGTCTTATTTTTTGACTTGTTTGTTTTTTGAGAGGCTGTCCATTTTGGTGGTTCACCTTCCACTTTTAGTCCTAGAGGGCTTTATTCCCATCTGCAGCTTCTGTAGATGTTTCTGTTCTGTGTCTGCTCTCCAAGTGCCCTCCAACCCTGTCCTTGTGGCCAAGGCAACCCTCCTGCTTCCTGCCCACACCTCTGCCTGGCCGCTGCCTCCAGCAGGTCCTGAACCAGTCCTCAGAAAAGAGGCATTTCTTGAATCCTCTTGCTTCTTCAGACAAACTGAGACCTTTCCTTGTCCTATGGCAGGATTTGTGCTCTCCATAGTCTGATTTACTGACAGTTACCCTGCTCTTTATCTCTCTGTCTCTGTCATTGTTCCTTGGTGCCCTTTCTGCCTCTGTGCTCACCTCTCATGCTGAGTTCCTTCATCTCTTAATCTTGCTCAAGGACAGCAGTGACTTGGTTTCCTCAAATATGAGTGTTGTGATTTTTATTTATTTTTGGCCTAATTTTCACTTCTCATCCTCTTTTAGTTTTCACCTTCAGCATTTCTGCTCCTCTGTCCACACCTGGCCCAGGCTCAGAGTGGGTGTCAGAGGTATCGAAATCCTCTGTCAGCCTCCTTGCCTGGATCCCAGCATATCTGTTTCACTTATTCCCTTCTCTCAAAGCTTGGCTTGCTCAGACAGAGAGCTGAGGTGCTGCCTTTGATATCTCTCCTTGTGCCTCACATCTTCTCTGGAGAGGTGCTGGTTTCAGAATGGAGATGTGGAGATATTAAGTACATTAACACTTGAAATGTGTTGTACCTGTTTATTTTTTGACCTCGGGGAAATTTTCTGAAGCTGTTAGCTGTTAGCATAATAAACTTATGATGATAACAATACCAAGGAAGGAACAGATCTAATATTCACTGCCCAAGATTGTAACTCTGAGTGTGACTTGCATTAGTATTTTGTGCAATTTGACAAGTTTTATGCTGATTCACTTTGCGTATGAGAGAGCTGAAAGCAATTCATGTGAACCTGAGTGTGCAGAATGTGAGTCATTGCATGATGGTCAATGCCTGGTTTGGCTAAGAAGAATATTTTCTATGAAGTGAGTCTGAATCTTTGAAAATTACTTTTTTACATATTTGTGAAAATTTATCTAAATTCATAGCAGCTTTGCAGAGAAAGCAAATTGCATTCTAGTAAGTGCCATATGGTCTGGGCTTTTATATTTGAGCATCAGAAAGGTAAAGCCCCAAAACCTGTTTCGAGACCACTGGAAGAAAAGTCATTTAACTGCTGCCTTTTTCTGGTTTTGTAACTCAACTCAGATGATCCTCCTTGAACACTGGCCTGGGTATAAGGAACGGAGTGCGTCAGCTTGATTGCTATGGAGAGCCAAAAGTGTTGTGTGTGTGATATTTAATGATGAGCCAATTTTTGGGATGACCCACTCTGTGGTGCTGGAGCTGGTTATTGCCCTAGAAACAGCATCTAAAGCTATCTCTTCTGCTTGCTTCACACAGTTCTGCTCTGCTCTCAGGCTATGGGCAAGAGCCTCTCAAACCTCTCCTGGCTGTTTGGAGTAGTGTGTGTAGAGAGCTTTTTGGAGACACAGCTGTATTAGCCCTCAGAGAATATTCTGCCTCAGGGATGGAGTTGGTCTCCTCCTGAAAGGCAAGCAGCAATATTTTATGGCAGTGTGACTATAAAACATACCAGTGCTTAGATGAAAAATCACTGTGATAGATGCTGCTGTACATTCATATGTGTATGAATTTAATCTAGGCCTCGTGGGGAAATAAGCATTATCCCTAATAATACACTTGACTAGGAAACCAGTTTCTCTGTATGGTTTTAAGGACCCAATTTCTTGTGGAATGTCTGTCCCTTTGAGTAGCTGGCAGTGGTTAGCCATGCTGCCCTGGTTTCCAGGGAATACTGTCTTCACAGGAAGTGTGGAGCTGGAGCAGACCTGCAGCATCAGGTTCTGAAATAGTATTCATGTTCTCTGGGAAAGAAACGAATGCTTTGTAATTGTGGATCAGCGTGAGATGGTGCACTTTTTGGTTTTTTTTAACGTTAAGGAGAAAAAAAAAATCACATGCCTCTGTGTAAAGAGGATTAATTAGTCACTGGATACAAGCCATTTATGTAAAATGCTAAATATTATTCTTCTGGAGAGTGTATCAGCAAGAACTGGCCAAGTATTGAAGTATGTTTGCCTTTTCTCCCATTAACTAATTCATTAGAGTAATTACGATTAGAAATCTCCTACAAAGATGTAGGATGTACAAAGATGTACGTGGAGGAGGAGAAGAGGACTTTTGGCTAAAAAATAGCTTTGTGGAAATCTTTTTTCCAGCTGGCTCTATTTTCAGTTCTTCCTTCCACTCAGACTTGCTTATTCCCTTCCACTACTGATACTGGTAGATTGTTCAGTGAAAGTGCTAATGTTCTGTCACAGTGCAGACAGAAGGTGAGAAAAAGGATGTTTCTTCCTCTCCCTGCTTATTTCTGCAGTTGTGAGCTAAATAGTTATTGCCTTGCAGGCATGCAGGGAACAGAGGAGAAGCAGGAAGGGGAACCACCACCTGGTATTCCCACTTTACCCACTCAGCACAGAGTAGGTGGTTTACAGCTCTGAGCAGGGTGTCTTGATAGTTTCTGTTTTCTCCTGTTCTGGCTGGGATGACTCATAGTCACCTCTTGCATGGCTCTCCCAGCCTTATTGGAAGCTCTTTCCTTACCCAGATAGCTCTTTCTCCCCTTCAGTTTTGGTAGCTAGCTGCCTTTCTCTCCCATCCCTGCCCAGCAACCCACTAAGTTGGGGTGGAATCCTTTAATCCACTTTGAATGTCAGCTTAAAAGATGGCATGACCTTACCATATCCTTTAAAAAAGATATAGGAAAGCTTTGAGTCATTTTTAGATTCTGAGAACTTGCCACAGTGAGTGGCTCAAAAATGAGCCTGGATGTGACAGTTGTAGCACTACAGAGGATGGATGGGATGAGGTGTTGTAACACTGTGATCTCTGCCACGGGATAGCTGCTGCTGTTTTCTCCCAGGAGTGTCTTTCCCTGTGTGCCACTCAAGTGTTGCAGGGGCCATACCTGTGCACATGGTTATATATATTTAATAGGATCTCAGGCACCAGTTTTTGATCTGTGCTGTGTCGTAGGCTTAGCTTTTTCACCATTCCTTTTCATGCTACTCCTCCAACCACTCTCCTTTTGCCTGCAGACCAAGACAGAACAGGATCTCTGGTCCTCTCTTCCATGTCCTGATTTCAAATCATGGTAAGGGCTGGTTTCTGACAAGCAGGCTTTGCTGTGTATTTCTGTCTGAACAGCTTTGTGCCTCTCACTTGTCTGCCTCCCTCATCATGCAGGCACATAGGAGGTTATCTGCAGAAAGAATGCTAAAAGATTATTGTCTCAGTTTAAGAAAACGCAAAAATTATTTCCTTGCTGTTTTCATCAGTCTGCATCTTCTCTGGGATGCTTAAGCTGCTGCCTAGAATGCAGCTCGTGTCTGGCTGTTCTCTCACGCCAACAACAGCCTGTCCTGGTAGCAGGTTAATTTACAGCTTGTTACCAAGGATGTAGATGCCTTGAGAGGTGTTTGAGCAGGTAACTTGTATTGGCTGCAAGTTTTGGTCCACTCAAACCAGCTGTATCTGTGCTGGAAATGCCACCAGTGTGAGAGAGGGGCAGGTGCCTAATGCTGAAAAACTAGCAAGGACACCCTCTGGTTCAGAGTGCTTTGGGCATAATGAGGAATTGTAAAAAAAAGGCAATTTAGGAAGAAGAGGCTTGCAGTGACATCCCCAGCAGCCAAGATAATGGAGCACTAAAAAGGTATTTTGAGTTGTGCGTTTCATTTTGTTGTGTGTGTGCATCCCTCACTATCTCTCAAACTTTAATGTTGAGGTCTGGGGTAGGAAGAGGTTTTGGGTGTGTAATGTGGGTTAGTAATGTTAACTGCAGTTGCTGCTGCTGCTCCAGCATTGGGCAAACACCTTATGAACAGTTCTGCAATACCTCTGTTCTGGGTGAGTCCAGCTCTGTACTGGGCTCCTGTGTAAATGGTTTTCTGCTGCAAAACTGTATTTTGTTTGTTTGGGGTTTTTTGTCTGTGTGACCATTATTTTTTGAGACCATGCACCTAAAAGCTAAATATGTGTCCCACAATGAATTCAGAAAATTTAGGGCTTAATGAGTTGGAATAGTGCTAAGATTAGAAAAATATTCTATTGAAGAGGCTTGACAGGAATACTAGTTAAAAGTTTCAGTTGCTTCTCAGGTGAAGAACTTACATGAGTATTAATGTGGCAGCACAGCAGGGGAACAGCAAAATACACAGAAGTAATTTGGCATCTTTGCAACAAGCCCTGGGAAAGTTTTGGTCGTGTGAGGTGCTGCTTCTATAGGCACAACAGGCAGCAGCTCCATCAGAAATGGGATATCCCCTGCCCTGCCATGAAGGTTTAGTAATGGACCTTCCTTGCCCCAGACTTCTGTGCTTGTAGATCCCACAGTGTTAAAAAAACTGTAGTCATGCAGCTATTTTGTACCTTAATCAACTTTTCCTTGCTGCTTGGAGAACAGCAGCTGTGGGGGTTACTCACTGAATGAATCATAGGAAAAATTAGTAGTTGTCTTCATGAATTATCCCCTCACCTGCTTATCAGATTTCTGGTTGGGGTTTTGTGTTTCGTGGTTTTTTCCTTTCCTTTTTAATTGTGTTTAACATTAGAATTTAGCTTAATGTGAATGCCTGTGGAAGTCCTGGTGATTTAGATACTTGTATAAATTTGCCCTCCTCTGTGGTCCTTCAGCATTTTGTTGAGTTATTGCACAGTGTTTAAATGAAACATGTTTGGGGATTTTATATGTATAGTAGTTTGTTCTGTTGAAAGAAACAACAGCACTGCAAACCATTTTTCATTGTAACACCTCTAATTTTTTGCCAAACTATGGCTGCATTTCTCCTTCAGCCTAACTTTTTCCTACCTGGCAGAGTTGCATTTAGAGCTGGAGCAAAGGGCAGACACCTTGTTCACCTTCAGAGAAGCATCTCCAGGTGCTTCTCGTTCTGGTTGCGGATGATGAAGGTGTCAGGAATGGATGTGCCTGACACTTGGTGTGACCATTCAAAGGGAGCAGTGCTCTCAGCAGAGGGTTTATGTGCTGAGAGAACTTCTCAAATCAACCTGTAACAACTGAAAATTTTCAGGGGCTTGCTATTGGCTCTTTCAAAGACCCACCAGCCTCTAGCTGATGGTTCCACACCTAAGGTCTAGTGCTTGAAATAAGTAGATATAAAAAGAAAATCAAACACCAAACATGAGCTTGCATGTGCTGCATAAAAATGTTAAAGGAAAACAAAAAACCCACAAAACCCCAAAAGCCCCAAACCTCTTTTATTTAATTACAAAGAACTTTGAATTTCTATTGGGTTATTTTTGTTCTTTTTCTTGCTGTACATTTTTTATAAACTGATTCTTTTTTCATTTATTTAAAGTACATTTCCAACTCTTGTCCTTGCATTTTTGCTTCCTGAGCATTGCTGCCCTCCCTCCCCGGATCCGTTAGAGCAGTAGTATTTCAGGGTTGAGTTGAGCTGCTGCCACCCTGTCATTGCTCCCTGCCTTCCCCTCGCTGCCTCTTCGTCCCCTGGGATGGCTCATGCCCTGGCAGAGCTGCGAGTCTGGATGCTGCTCTGTGCTTGCTGCAAGAAGCTGACCTGAGGAGACAGCACACACCAGTGGCACTTCCTGTTCACTACCTGCACTTTCCCTGGGTCTTTCTGGTTTTATCTGCTGCTGAAATGTTTCAAGTTTCCAATCGATCTGAGATTCAGCAGGAGGAAAGATGCCTCCTGGAAGAAGTCGGAGTGCGTAATGCCAAGAACCGTCCCAGCTGTTTTCAAGGGTCAGTTTTGGTTGACCACAATCTCTCTCAGAGCAAAAAGGACTTACAAAAAATAATTTTTTCCCCAGGATTTGAGCCTCATAAATAAACAGTTAATGTAGCTTTTCTGAGAAGTGTGAAGGGATGTATTTACCTTCTCTTGCAATTTTTAAATATGTGGGATGTGGGGCAGCTCCTTTCACTGGACAATGAAGCAACTCAAGTGCTCCAGGAAGTATTAAGAAGTATTAAAACACAGCAGTTGTGGTGAGCTTTATGTTGCAATTAGGGCTTAAAAAGAGTGACTGTCAGAAGTGTTTGTCTTTATTGCCAGCTGGAAAGATAAATGTAACCTCTTAAATGTTTATTGGTTTCTTTTGGGTTGATTGATTTGATTTTTTTTATTTGCTTGTTCCATCATTATTTATTTATAAACATTAAATTATTTATTTATTTTTAGCAAGAGAAAAATGATGGTGGTAAACTAACTGGTGGTGAACAAATTAGCTTTTCAGGAAGAAGATCCACTGCTTTGGATCTCATAATCTTGCAGCAGAACATGGGAGTTTTGTGGATTCTGTTGTACATTGTGCAGTGTGAGACAAATGGAGGAAAAAATATCCAACTGGGACGTAATACAACACAATAACAGAGGCCTCCCAAAAACCTCAGTGTCAGCAATTCATATTTCCTTTCCATTCTTATACATGGGCCTACAATCTAGAGGGGCAGAACTGTAGTCTGGGAAACTTTCCAGAATAATTTGCAAGCAAATGAGAGATGCAGCCCTGTCTCCTTTGGAGAGGCTCTTTGCCTGCCTTGATCCTGCTCCCAGTTTCATGTGTGTTTCCCAGAGGATGGGCCAGGAGACAGTCTCTGTGGGGTTTCTCAGCTATCAATAAAGCACCAGGTCCCTTGGTAGACCTGCTGTCCTTTTTTAGGAGGATACTTTCTACATTTGTACAGATGTTGAACACCTTCTTATAGACAATGCTTCTATAACAGAGCTTATTTTTTTAAAAAAATTAAGACAATACAGTGAAAGGCACTTTGTTGCTTCCCAGTATCCTAGCAAATGAGTGGAGGACAGCACTGCCACAATGTTTCTCTGATCTCTGAAATTGGCCTGCTGCTGCTGTAGATACCAGTGTGATGCACAAACCACAGACGCTTGTGATAATATTTATATTTTTACATCTTGTCCTGGGCTTTAGTTGAACTAAGTATATGTGAGAAAACACTGAAAAGAGGTAGCTATTGAATCTTAAATTTTCAGGCTAAATTTCCAGGCTATGAAGCTGAACATCTAGGATTCACCCTTTTTTTTTTTTTTTTTTTTTTTTTTTTTTTTTTTTTTTTTTACCCCTGCAGGGAGAAAGGAAGTGTTCACTGCCCTACAAAATCCTCCTTAAGTGAGAACCACAGTTCACAGTTATGATTTTTTTTTGAATACACTGATATACAGGTTAAGACAGAAAGCATCTGCTGCTTTTGCCTTTAATACAATTATACTATACTTTCTACAATTCACAGTGAATTCTAGAGTAACTTCAAATCTTTGAATATGGAATAAAATCCCCTTGAGGCTTTAACAGAAAAAGATTTGTTTGATCACTTAAGTTTCAATAAAATTCAGATATTCTAAAAGTTTACACATAAAAAAAAAGGCAGCAGAATTGCACAGTCTTTAACACTGGCTTTTCTACATTTGGTCCCACTTGCTGAATTCACAAATAGCACAGGACACATGTGCAAAGCCTCCAGCCCCAGTGTATCAGAGGATGTCCAGTAATCTGGGTATTAGCCCTTCTCTTGAAGGGATCAGATGCAGAGAGGTTTGGATGCCAGGGCAGCCTTCCTTTTTTTTTTGTGAAACCTATGTGCATGGCCTTGAACAAGAAGCCGAGTCACCTGGTAGGTCATTTCCCATTTGGAAAACGGGGATGATAAAAGCTCTGGCCATTAAACCAGGACAGATTTTAGAAGGGTGAAAGTTGTTGCAGAAGGCAGGAGATCAGTATGTTCCATCAGCTTGTGAATTTGGGAAAATGTTACTAAACATTTTTTAAATCCCAATTGAACAGAGTTTTTGCCTGGGGAGAAACAAGCAGAAAGGCAGAGAACAGAAAGGGGGAAATGGGAGGGTGTGAGCTACCCTGGTGTGCCTGGGTGGTTCAGCTGAAGCAGGAGATACATTGGATTCCTTCCCAAAGCTCTGTTGATCCCAAATCCAGGTGATGGATTTGATGATTTGCAAGGCCCTGTTGACTTTGCAAACTTGCAGGGAGGTCAGGACTGTGCCCTAAGTGCTCTTGTTCATGCTGTGTTAGGGTCACAGGGCTGTTGCTGCACATCCTGAGCCTGGTTTTCTTTGACTTCTGCTGTACTTTTTACCCATCCTCTGTTTTTTGTAATGTGGTACAAGTGTAACCACTCAAAAAACATACATACAGATTTTGCAACAATATTGGTATATTCTAGTGAAAAGACTGGAAATCATTATTCTTTTTGACAGCCAAACTTCTCCAGAGAGTGGATAGGAAGCATTATTCATAAGTAATGAGGGGATTAAATGAAATTTCTCAAAGCAGTAATACATTTAGCTTCAGATTTGAAATGTTCAAAGCTTTACTCTGTGACTGCAAAAAATTACAATGTAAAATGCCAGGGAAATTCTGCCCTGAATGGTTTTTGATCTGAGGAAAGAACATCTTGTCTTATACTGACGGTGCTCTATCAAATTTCTATATCTATATTATTTATTTATTTATGAAAGTCAAATGCAACTACTTTCAGTAACTGGGAGAGAACTGCCTTGTGATGACTTTTTTTTCCACAAGTAGCTGAAAATGCAAGCACTAGAGGTTGGTGTTAAAATAATACCTTGTAAATCTCTTTAAGGATATCGGTCTTTTCTGCCATTCAAAAGGCAAGCAGAGCAAAAACATTGTGGGCAATGTTTTATAATAGAACAATCAGCCTGAGGAGTTAGATTTAAAATGCCCTGTTTCATGAATGTTTCAAAGAATCTTCACAGATTCAAACTTCATTTTTTTATCATTGCTTTCCTTATTATGCATCAGCTTTTAAGTTCCACTGCGAGAGAAAACTTCAGAGTGAAGGATGTTAGTATGCAGTGGCACTTTTATATACTGATTATTATGAAGTCTCTCCACATCACTTTCCTTCATGACTTTCATTTCTACATCTAAAATGAAAAGGAACAAACACACCTTTTGCTCGGCAAATATTTTTATAAGTTCAGCAATTGATTGCTGAGTGTCAGAGTGCTTCAGGGTTTTTCTGGACATGCCCAGTGATGCTTGGTGACCAGTGGAGAGCCACATCCCTCTGGTATTAAGCATATCGTAGTTCTCATAATGGCACCTGGAAGGGGCTGCTTGTGATCAGAGGCACTTGCTGCAATGCACCGTTTCCTATGTCACAATATTCCTCATCCTTTCCAATTTGTCTTGTTGCACCAGCATTTGTTTCAATGCAGCTACAAACTCTGCTGATGGTCTGAGGCTGCAGTGATCCTTGTTCTTGAGTGGCAACAACCTCTGATATTTGTTTAGATAATGTTGAGTAATAAAAAAAAAAAAAGGGCAAGAGAAGAAAATGCTGATGTATATTATATATATAAAAGTATAAATTATTATAAATTATACTGTTGAATATCTTCAAAACAGCACACAATGATCTGCCACTGAATCTTTTATGCATGTCTTTGCAGAGGAAATACAGAAATGTGAGTGGAAGGGGAAGACTGCTGTGAAAAGCTTTCCCAGGTTCCCCAGTACCTTTTGGCAATGTGCTGTTAATGTATGGTCTAACTTGGTCTACCTGCACTTGCAATCTGGATATTTCCTGTTATTTACGATGTTTTGTTAATTGAATTTTCTTATTAGTAATAAATAATAGCCATATGCTGGCTTTCACAGCTTTATTGTACAATAAGTATTAATGCATTGTAGCTGGTCAGTGCTTTCATACCCCATGAGACAGTGTAAAACTGATAGTGTTAAAACAGTGATAGTTCAGATACTTGTGCTGTCTTCTTTGTTATAGAAAGATCTCTTTAAAACTAAAGTGGGGTATTTCTGCAGTTTTAAAACACTCCAGGTATTTTCAGGCATCTGGTTTTGGTCTACTGCTAAGAAACAAGTTTAATAAATATAAATTAAGTTGAGCTTCATGCTTTTAGCAAATCCAAAGTGCTCCCCCTATGATTATAAAGCTGGTGTTGCCATCCCAATATACCCTTATTAGATGGACCAGAAAGGCTGCAGAGTCATCTGTCTTTCAGATTGACATATCATGCTTCTCTTTGGCAGGTTAGAAGTGATAGCAAGATTTGGTTTTTTTCTTGGGGCAGAGCTGTCCACTTGCCATCAGAACAACCATGAGCAGTAGGTGTACATTGATTTGCCTTACTTTTCCCCCTCTGTATAATATTTTAATACTTGGATTGTTGGGCTGGTGTGTGATATTTATTTATCTGTCTATTTTTAATTCTCTTGGCCAGTGTTTTCTGTGTGGAAAGGGCAGTCTATCAGGCCAGCATGGAGCATGCTCACAGCACTGGGCCTTGTACTAAAACAACCCCATCTCTGGGAAGGGGGCGAACAGGGTTATCACCTCAATCCACCTTAGGTTTGCTGCTTTCTTACTGCAACTACAAATATTTTTTTGATTGGCATGGTAAAGGGTTGTATTTTTGGTACTGCAGGTACACACAGGGCTGCAGTTTAACATAATCAAGTGCGGCTGATTTCCAAGTCAACGATTCTCACCTTGACATTTCAGTGCCTCCAGCGCGTCTGCAGGGGCTGGTGGATGCTGGGCAGGTGACACTGGCCCACTGGCCTTGCCTGCCTCACCATGAGGATGGGCAGCACGGAAGGTGGGTAGGCTCCAGAGGAGGTATGAACATGAGAGAGGATGAAAACCTGGCTGTGTGAGAGGTGTGTGCTATTCCTGAGGATGGCTGCTTTCCCCATGCCTCCCAGCAGATGAGCTCTGGGAACTGATTCAGAAATGCTGTTTGCTCAGCTTCATCTCTGTATCACTCTGTGTCTCCATTTCTTCTCCTGGTTTGTTTGCTAATCTGATTTATCAGCCATCTCCCTGTAAAGTGCAGGATTAACTTTTGGGTGGTATTTTGAGCACTGTACTCATATTGAGGATACTTTGTAAGGTAAATAAGGCATACTCCAGTATCTGGGGTGCATTATTAGCCCCTGGTGCTTTTGCCTGACATCTTCTGTAAAAAACGCTTGCCACTGCAGTTTCAAAAAGACCCTTTATTTTGTATAGCTTTTTAGTGTGGTGACTTTTAAGATCATCTTCAGGTAGTTCTGGGCTTTATTTGTGGTCAGTAAGTAAGTATTTGAGAAGTTTCTTTTGCTTACAATGGGAGTGTATTTCTCCACAGCCAGAAACTGTTTCATCTTTCCAGTAGTGTAGACATGTAACAATCTGCAGATTGCTTGATAATTCTCTGGTGGGTAAAATCAGAAAAGAAAAAAATGGTAAAATTAAAAGATCATTTAAATTATAGCCCTTTGTTCTACCTTGTTAGTTAACATTCCAAACAACGATGTACAAACTGCATAATTTGTTGTGTTAAAACATACCCAGTGTGGAGCCATCTGTGTGCCAGTTAACACAATTTATATATATCAAAAGGGATATTGCAACATCTGGAAGAGCCCCTATTCCCAGCTTACCATTTCCAGTGTGACTCTAAATTATTGATTTTCATTCATTCTCTATTGACCTATTATGAGTTCATCTGCTGCTTTCAGCTCTCATATCATGCTGATGTATTTCTAATTTTCCAAACTGAATGGTGATTTACTTCAAATATGTTGGGATGAATTGCTCTCTATTGAATATCTGAAAGCCTCTTATGCCCCAGATAAACTCTTTGGTTTGAAATCTGCATTGAGAGTTCTGGTACCTAACACATCCGGCAGCAATTCCTTGGTAATCCTGGAGATGTCCTTTTCCTTTCTGTCCTCCCCAAACCACATAGTAAATGCTTGTATTTCCAAAACCAGCATTTATGAAATCATGTCCTTGGTGTTTTTGGATGGAATGGCCATCCCTGTTTAGTAGGGATATCCTATCTGCAAGGTACTTTGAATTTATTTGGTACTGTATGGGATGTAATTACACTTGGTGGCTCTTTTAGGCTTACTTTGCTTGAGTGTGTTTTGTTTCGTCCTAAAATACATTTGCATATTGTGCAACCACTGGGGAAACCATAGACCCTACAGGAATTAAGTTACTTCTAAAAGTGCATTTTTCCAGTTAACTTACATGATAAAGTAAATTTGGAGAATATTTGAATTGGAAGCTATGACTTAGAAATAATTTTGGAGAAAATTATAATGCAGAAGTAGAGCAAAAGGAAAAAAGTTATATGAATACTATAATGGAGAGAAATTCTGTTATTAGATTTGACTGATTTTGAAGACATCTAGTTTGATCAGTACTGAGTGGGATACAGTATTTCACCTTTTCTCTGGAATTATGTAAGTATCACTGCTAATTTATGTTGACGCAGTAAAGATGGTTTTACCAGCACCCATGAAGAATGCAATTAGTAACTCAGTTATCTTGTTTTGAACAACTCTGTGTTTCTTCTTCCTGTGGCTGTATATGCCATTGTGTCAAGTAATTTCTTCCTAATGTGGATGATACCCACAGGGCTCCTGGAGAGATCCAGCGGGTGATGTGGGAGGGCTCTGGTGACATTAATGGTGACAGCTGTAAATGGTGACAGGGGACAGTTGTACAGCATTCTGTACTAGCCCTTCAGAGCACAGAGTCTACACTGGAAATTCTGGTGAGAGTCTGGGATTGGCTGATCCTGGTAAGTCCCTTCAAGTGTGACAAAAGGTTGCCAAAGCTGCTGGCTCTATGGGAGACAGGGCTTTGGGGCTTGAGCCTCCCTCTGCAGGTAGAGCTCAGTGGGAGCAGAGGGACCCTGCAGTCACCAAGACAATCTCTCCTGCTGGCATATGGAGGCTCTCAGTGTTCAGCCAAGAGCTGCTGGGCTCACTGGGGTGTCTGCTCATGGGACAGGGCTCCTGATGAACCTACCCATGTCCCTCTTCATTTCTAGCCTTGGGTGACACATCTTCCCCCTTGGGGTCGGTCACCTCGGTGCTGCTACTGCTGCAGTGGCAGTGCCACTCTGCATGAAATCCCTCCTGGATGCTGCCATTGATGAGCTGGACCCGAGGCTGATTTAACTTGTTGGTGTGAGGAGACTGATTCAGATTCTACTGTGCAACTGAAGCAGAACAGAAAGTGTTCAAAATAAAATGTGCTCGTCCTTTCCTTCTCTACTCCCCAGTCCTCACCCTCATCTCCAGATGCACCACGTGATGTCCAGATGGTTGTGTGAGTAGTTAAATTGTGAGGAAGGGATCTCTTCCAAGTACTGTAATACCATATAACCTAACTTAAATATGTATTGTAGTTCAGAGGCAACATCTCAGTTTATTCTAATTAAGTATAATTTATTACCATTTCAATAGGGCTACTAGGTAAATGTATTCATCCAGTGCATTGAAAAATAATAACAAAGTTTCTTATTATCCAATGGATGATGCTATACATTGCGGATGCAACCTATTAATATGGAAATACTGGCACATTCATCCAGGATAATTTGTATGGTGTGTTTCCTGACCTAATAATGAAAAAAGTAGGTTAGCTTCCAAGTTTTCTGAGATGGGAATTAAAGCTTTACAGCAAGAAAGTCTTTGATAATTTTACACAAATGGCTGAAACTTGCAAACCTTGAATATTTAAAATGGTTTATTTCACAATGATGACTTGGAGATATTTCTAATTAATTGAAGTAGTACATCACTGCTGAATTTCCTTGGATTTCCCATTATCTCACTGTCTGCAATTTAATGGAATTAAAAAGCATTGAAAGATACAGCTTTCTAAATATGGTGTAATCTGAGAAAATATGGGCTTATAAGGAGATTTTATAAAATGTGGTTTGCAGAAGATTATGCAAAGCAGTTTTCTTCTTCAGGAAGCTTTAAATCAAGAATTGAGCATTTCAGGTGCTTTACTGTTGCTAGAGAGTGTATAGTGTGGAGTGACTATAAATACTGAACTGTTAGGTCTGAGCCTGGTTAGCATTTTGCCAAAGGTGTATTTGTGAAGCAGCTGTTGTATTTATGACCATCTCTAAGATGATTTCAGTGTTTAATCAATAACTGCTCTACCATCAAAATGATAACCTTCCTTTTGGAGTTTTGCTTCCTTGCCAGCATAAATGTGAGATGCTAAGCTGTGTTTCAGGAATACAAAGATTGCCATCACATCATAGACGTTAATCTAATGTCAGGCTGTCAAGGTGCTGCAGGCAAAGGTGTGGCTGCATCACATGCGACCCCATTCCCTTCAGCCAAAGGCCCTGATAGCCCTCTGCCCATCCCTTCTTCCTTGAAGTGTTCCACCTTTTCCTTTTCCAGCTGATCTCTTGATTATCTTTCTCCCTGCATCTCCTCTTTTACCACAGTGGAAGTTCAGTCTTTTCCTGGCTTTCTGAACCCTCAACATCTTTTTAGGGCTGCTGGAGCTTTGACTTTCAGCTCAATGCTGAGGTGTGGGTCTAAGATAGCACTTTGGACCTGTTTGTAGCCAAGGACCCCTCTCCAGTTGCCCTGGGTACAATCATTCCCTGCCATTTGGAGGCTGAACACAGGATCCTGACAATGTGCCCCACCTCCAGTTTTGGTCTGGGAAGTCTCTGGAAACATAACAGGTATGTATGGGCATGTGTTGACAGGCAGAGGGCTGGAAAGCTTCCAGTATTTCCCTTATTCTGTTGAAAAACTGGTCAGCATCTCTGTACTGTTGCTGAAGATGTCCAGAGAAAGAAATTGTGTCAGTGCCAAATGCTGTTCAGTCTGATCATGTGTGATTGATGAACAGGTCTGAGAGCAACCAAATGGTTAATCTTCCCTGTAGATAGATATGCTTTTTAGATATAATAAGACCTGCCTCTTTCATAAAATTAGAACACGAATGTGCACAGTCATTATATAACTGAGAATGGAGTACTGTATATGGCAACATGATGGATTAATATATATTGAAGGCTTTGATTTGTTCTCCTTTCTGTACTTCTGGTAGTTTATGGAAACATATGAAAAATTTTCAAATTACCTTTGAAATTAGCTTATAGCCTATGCAGTTGATCATCATTTTCTGTTCCCTGAGCCACCAGTGTTTAAGGATTCATAATTCAGTATTTCAAAATTGTCAGTGGCTTCACTGTATGAAATTTTAAACATTCTGAATGTATTCCTGGCATTCATTGATTGTATTTCTTCATTCAAATGTAATGGATATTCAATAGCACCTATTATCTGCTTGATACAGAAAATATATTTGGGTAATTATATATGCCTACACTTGATATAAATTTGAATCTTTTTCTGCCAAGAGGTCTGGTAAAAAATAACACCCTTTTTCACATTTTTTGAAGATTCAGTTCAGAATTTTTGAATTCATGAAAGAGAGGTTTGTTGGAAAAAGAAGGATCCACCTCCCTGGTGCATAAAGCAGGGTGTCAGTTCTCTACTTCTAGCAAACCTTTCCATGCTCTTTGAATCATTGTTTGTACTTTACTGATTTACAGAGATTGCAACCTCTGTTCATCATAAGCGTCTGAGTGTTTTTCTGACGTGGACACAGAAATGGATGATGGTGATAGTAATGTATTCTTTATTTTTTTTTTTTTTTTAATTTTAAGAGTACGTATTTCACGTGATTAACTGATCCACTATAAAAAATTCTGATACTATTTCCTCCTGGCATGTCTGTGTGGGACTTTGGCACTCTGAAGGACAAGTGCTCCCTGGTGTAAAAGCTGTGCAGTGCTGAGTGTTGTCTCTGCAGAGAGCACTTCTCTCACAGTGCTGACCAGGCAAGTGACTGTAAGGATCAGGAGCTGCTGAAAGGAGGCTCTGTTTGGGTTTTCTATTTTCTGCACCCCAGCCTCTGAGCCAGGAACAAACACGGTTCACTGAGCTGGTGAAGGATATCAGGGAAGGGAGCAGTTTTGCTGAACTCACAGTATGTTTGAGATTGGTTGAAACTCCAGTGAACTTTATTTTGACAACAGCCAAGCAGTTCCTTTGGGTCAAGATTAGGAAAGTGTGTTTGGTGTGAACAGAAGAATTTTAATCAGACTTTATTTATCATTCTATGAATTAATACCTGGAAAGAAGAATTGCATTTTGGAAACTGACTGCATTCTTAGGAAGTGCTATAATATATGCTTATGCTGCCATAGCAACATAGGAGCGCAATGAGTTAGAAATCTCCCATTTATTAGAAAACCTGAATTAAGCCAAATATTAAACAAATTGTGTTTGCATAACACCCAAGATTCTACCCTCTCTCATGAAGTTTTGACCTTGTTTCAGGTAAAGGGGTATCCCTGATTCTTGAGAATCAGGCTTGACTGAGAGAAACAGTTTTTTTTATGCTGAAGAGTAAGAGAATATTTGTTCTGTGGTAGTGTATGGCAAGTCAGATTTGTGAACATATACTTAGGCTGCTGACTATGCTCAAAGCTGTCTTGAATATTTTAAAAGGTTGTGGAAGAATGGCAAGAAAAACTACATTCTCTACCTTACATTCCCTTTTGGTGAAACAAGGATGCTTATGTTTATTTATTTCTGCATAATGTCCAATGAAGCAAAAAATTCTATGAAAAAGGAGTTTCCTGAAAGGTGAGAAAATAGCAACAATGTAATATTAGCAAAGACTCTAATGATTTATTTGGTTTCCACCTAATATCTGAGGAGAGTATTGAGGCCCGTTTTGAAAATATTGTGAGGTCAATAATTCTATATTGCTTTCTGTATGAAATAACTCTCCATTAGAATAAAAAAGAGGAACACATCCTGTGGTGTGTTAATGGGAAGAAATTTCTGGAAAATATCTATTTGGATCATTTCATTTGGAAAACATGCTCCATTACCCTAATGCCAGGAAGAATAATTCTGTGAGCTCTCAGGGCATGTGGAAAAACCTCAACCTTCTTGTGTTGTCAGTGACAAAGTGAAAGATGGAAGAAGGAAATGTGATGTGGTATTGCTTTTTTTTTAATCTTATTTTTGCTGATCTTTCTTATCTTAAACATTATTAATATATCTATTGTAGTTTGATCTTTTGTCAGAGATTGCTAATATGTCTCCAGACCGTCTTTTCTGCTGTGATTTTATAAATATCTAGTTGCAATATCCATAAAAGAATATCTGTGGGCTTTAATGAAGTTTTAGTTTTTATGAACTTACTTGCTTGGAGTGCAGAATTCTGAAACTATACTTTTTGTGCTGCTTTTCAAAAGCTTTCAAGATGCTTATAGTTGAGGGGATGAGAAAATTTTGTTCCTATTTTGCAGTGCTCCTAGCAGTTGTCAATAATGTGTTTTTTAAAGATCTAGGTATAGTGCAAGTGCAGCCTTCAGCATTTCTGAAACTTCTGCTAAAGCACTGATAAATCTGTTGGCTTCCAGTAACACTGCAGTGCCATTAGACTGAAATATTGATAATTGCAAATAAACTTAGATTATTTCCCATACGCATTCTTCTTACAGTGCCTTTTGATGTACTCCTTTTTCTTTAACTCACTAGCTCTGAAGTAGTTTCTTCCTTTCTGCAATTGACTCTTGGACATTCCAGTTGGCTACATCACCTCTTTCTCCAGGAGAGAACTTTTCCCAGTGCTGCTGAAGAGCTTGGGCCATCAGAGACTGATTTTCCTCTCTGAAGCAACTTGTGACCTCTCCACTCTGGCTTTATCATGTCCTCATTGTACATGCTGTGTGTATTTGTCACATACACAGCGCATGCAATGTGGACATAATGGAGCTCAACGGCCGCCTGAGAATAGAATCAATACCTGCAAGAAATGTTGTGGGCCTGGTTATGTTTTGGATTTCTGTTGTTGTTGTTGTAGGATTTTAAAGCTTCTTGGTGCGCATGTATGCTGTTCTTGTATATGAGATTGGGTCCAAAAATTGTCTTGCAGATACAGAAAAAGAAGGCGTTAGACCTCCCAGGGTCATTGCAGTTTTCTAGATCTCCACAAAAGAAATCTTTTTGCAGGACTTAAATAATAGCAGGAATCTAATTTTGGCTCCTAATAACAAGGAGATTCACTTCGGGTACATGTATTTTATTAGTGTTATTTTGTGGTGTTTAATCTTTTTGCACATTCTGGGTGTTTAATATCTTTGCACATTCTGTGCTTTGTACTATCACTGAGAGTTGGGGGAAAAAACCTGCATTTCTCATGTAACAAGAAAATGTTGTACAAATCTTGTATCAGCATTTAAATTTGTGGTTTGTTGGTGGTGGTTCATTTTTTTTTTTGTTGTTTTTATTTTTGGTTGGTTGGTTTATTTTAAGAAACAAAAGAGCAAAGCAAACACAAATTTTCTGGTTTGTTTTAAATAAAAAAACCCCCAAACCCTATCATTTGTATCCTAGGTTTTTACAGTGTTATTCCATGAGAAGTTTTTTAATGTTCTGTTTTTTAGGAAGTTCTACTCACTCATCTACCTCAGCAAACACAGAGCCACATTCCATGTTGTCTCTGCCATGAATTAACACTTTTAAATGATGGGGTATTTTTTTCACTAGGTGATTTTGACAAATTGAACATTTGTTTAAATAGCAGTTACCTCTGGTAAGTGCTAAAATACAAGGAATTAGATATTTTAAAGTGAAAATTATTGTAGGAGCAAAGTATTGCAGCTGAAGTGACTTGTGGAGGCTGCAAAAATGAAAGTCCATTCTCAACTGGATATAGCCTGAATCTGTAGTGGGGCAAAATATGCTTTCAGGAGCTGAAGTCCTGCTCAAAAACAGGAACTGCTGTGCTGAGATAAAATTTAAAAACAAGGGGCGTGTGGTGGCATGGAACACATATTCAGAGACAGTGAGGATGTGTCAAGAAACAACTCCCTTGGGGGAATTGCACTGTGGGAGCATCATCTCAGCATCCTCATCTCATTGCCTGTCCTGAGGCTACATGAATACAAATAAAGACCTGACATCAGATGATGAAAAGTAGTTTTTGATGTTTAAAAACAAAGTGTACCCAGTGCAGAGAATACCATGAAAGCAGTGCTTTGCTTCCAGGTATTTTTCCAAGAGAAGCTCGGATGTAACCCTTCAAAGCTCAGTCCTGCAGGTGTTGGTTGTGGCTGGAGATCCTCTGTCCTTGCTCTGTGTCCCACTGTAGTGAAGAACTCCTTGAGGCCTGGGACTCTTCTTTGCTAGGGTAGTTTTACTCTCACTGGATTATTTTTTATTCCTTCCTATAAATCACTATTTTCATTAATCCAATTGCTGGAAAAGGATTATAGCCTCAGAATAAAATCCAGTCATAATTAAAAATGCAAAAGCCGCTTATGTTTTTAGGCCAAAGTTATTAGACAAAGGTATCAACGTACCAATATTAATACCCCAATCTCAGCTGGGAGGCTGTTATCATGATGAAAGTGCCTGATAATGGCCTGGTTACTGAATATTTTATTGCAGATAATGTCTGCTTTTGTTTGCCTCTCATCTGTGTGTACCATAAGCTATCCACAGCAGCCTGTCTCTCACATGCTTTGTGGGAATCCTATTTTTTTCACATTTCAGGAAAACCCTTAATTTTAAGAGCTAATCTAGCAATATTGTAAAAGAAGAGCTAGAAGAGTTTGTGACAGACTATTCAGGGCACAAGAGCTGTGGGAATCACCTCTGTAAGAGGATTAAGGCATATTCCAGTCTTCAACATCTGCATCTTAAGCCACATTTTCATAATGGATACTCCCTTATCAAATATCCCCTCTGCATTTATAATTTCCATCAAACCCCTATCTGGATAAAGAAAAATGGCACTGAGAGGAACAGCTCTCAGCCATCCCATTATTCATGCCATGTGCCCAGCTTTCAGGTATGCAATTGTCTGTATATTCAGTTTGCAAGCATGATTTGTCACTCTGAGTAGAGCACTTTTTAATTACCTCTTTATAATTAAATCAACTGAGGGGCTAGATTTACCTATTATTATTTTTAATCCAAAGTCTGAAACTTTCTTTGACCTTTGGTTTCTTCAAATGGGAGGTGTTTCATTTTGTCTCCACTGTTTGGAATTAAATGAGTTTCCTGTGAAGGAAAAGATGCTGAAAGACTTTTTCACTGATGGGAGGATTTAGATGAAAAATTACGGACCCAAGTTGACTCTCAAACTACATTATTCAGACTCTCTTCCACCTAGATTGTCCTCAACTTTGCAAACTCAAACATCCTTCACCTGACAGTCCATGACGTTTGGTCCTCTGATGGTAAACGAGCTTTGCATCTGAAGCAGTGAATGGAATTGTTTAGAGCATCAGTGGTAAAAAGGATGGAAACAAATTACCTCCCAAACGTCCATTTTTCAGCCTCTGAGCTTACAGCAAGTTTTCAATGAAAAAAGTCTTTCTGATGTTTCTTTCTGGTTTAGGTATGTTTTTTGATGATTTTTCTCCTTCCTTGATTTGCTTTCCCAGTTCCTTTTCATGGAGGTGTTTTGATCTTTCAGTAATGGCATATTTGTGTTCTCTGTTCTCCTCCAAGTGGCCCTGTGTGGCCTGTGTTTCATTTTTTTTTTTTTGTGTCAGAAGCAGTGCTGACTTTCTTCTCTGTCTGTTATAGAGAAGCTTTCTGATCTCTATCCAGTGTTGCTGGTGTCCCAGGCAGGTGCTAAGCTGCTGACTCCTTTGGCTCCTCTTTCTTTTGCTCTGTGCTGGGGTTTGGCTGCTCATGTTCAGCCTGGCAGAGGTTATATTCTGGGGTGCCTGATGGCAGCAGAAGCTGCTAGTCCAAGTTATTTCAAAATGTTTATTTACATAAAATAAATTTAGTCTCTAGGTTGTGCTGAGAAATTCTTTGTATCTCTAGTCTGTTCTAGCAAGAAAGATGATGTGCCAGAAAAAGAGATTTCATAAGAGGCAGCATTAAAGGACTACGTGTTTTTACTGCTGTGCACAGCTGACGAATTCCAAATTTAGTATTGTCTGCATGTGGTGGAAAAATACAAACTTGGAGAAAAAAAGGCTAAAAAAAGAGAAATGCAAAGATTCAGCAGAGTGTTCCTTCATGTGTTTCTACTGTAGGAGTCTTGAACCTCAGTGAAGTGCTGATTTTTTCCACTGCTAATACACTTGCACCTCTACTGGGTACAGTATGAAATTTGTTTCTTGCTGTTAACAGCCATTCTTGATTCTTGTTTTTGGGAGCAGGAACCTTTCACAGCAGGGCTGGTAGAGGGGAATAAGTGATGGGTATTGTTGCCTGTAATACAGAGAGAACTTGTAACTTTGCCTGTTGACCTAAATAATCAGTAAAGAACAGCACTGCAAATCTCTACCTTCCACATGTTCTAATCCCCTTCCCTAAAACTGAATGTGGAGCAGGAATCTGAACTACCAAGCACCTTTATTTGCATAACTCACTTCGCCAGGGAGTGAGATGTGCTGCCCTGTGCTCTGACTCCCAGGCAGCTGCTGTGGCAGGCACAGCTCAGCTGCAACAGCAGGGTCTCACTTTCTGTCTGTGCCCTGGCTGCTCTGCTGCTGCCAGCAAACCCTCTGCGGAGAGGGAGCTGTTTAAACCTCCCCAGGTTTGCTGTGCCAATGGTTTGTGAATGTGCACTGTTGTTGGGAGTCCTTCATTCTGCTTCCTTCTGATTGTTTTCTCTGCTGGAGATCAGCTGGATCAGGAGCTCTGAGCAGAGAAAGGTGGGTGTGTGTAATAACAGTTTGATGCTTATGGGGTGCTGGTCCCTCCCTGTTGGTGTTTGAGAAAACAACAGTGGAGTGGTGTGGTGGTATGCTGGGAGGAGGGGATGCATTTCACCTTTATAATGCTGGACCTCTTTTTTGACAAAGACAAGCTCTGGAGTAGGTATAGAATCTTAGAAGCATTTAGGGTGGAAAACTGCCTTAATATCATTGAGTCCACCTGTGTGCTGTAAATCTTCATTCTGCACTACTTCCTGAGCAGTAACTCCTACTTCAGGTACTGCAAAGCCACACTCTGCTGCTGAGTCCTGTCTGCAGCAAATGAAACATCTGCAGGTCCAGGCTGTGGCCCAGGATGTGCCCAGGTGTATGGCCCTGGTTCTAGTTCTGCTTCCTTGGACTGCATGCTAGAAGGGTTGAAGATGCCTTTCAGTATGAAGGGTAAAAAGAAATGAGCTGTCTCTGGACAGGTGCTGAGGATGACCTTGTCTAGAAATTCTCATCTCTCCAGGAGTGTCTCTGGGCAATGTGTTCTCTCCTCAAAGCAGTCCTCACTGGCCCCTTTCCTGCTCTTGTGGATTAGGAGAGACTGGGGCTGCTTGTGAGGGCTGAGGGACAGCGTTGGGAGAAGGTGGCTTCCAGGGCACATTCCTGCAGCTCTGTGGAGGGCAGAGCTCTGCATTTGTTTCATTCCTGTTGATTGTTTTCAGATAGTTTATAATTATTTTCTGGATTTTTCTTACAGTCCATTTTCTTTCCTCTCCTTTCCCCTTTGTCCATTATTTCCTTCTCACTCTTTAGGATGACATTTTGCATGAGAAATGTTGTGGTAGAACTACAAGATATTTTTGTTTCGAGCTTTTTCCTGGGCATCAATTAGAAAAGCTGTAGGGCTTTTTAATTACTCTGACAATGAGGAACAAAGTTTCTTTTGTATATTTTTGTCATGCTTCCTTGAACAACTTTAAAATTGTAATAGTCTGACTTTCACTGTGGGCTTTTTTGCATTATGCTGATAACGTGGATTTGAAGTTGCATAGGTATATCCCCAAAGGCTGTGTACAAATGAATTCAATGATATTGATGAGCATTTGAACTGACAAAAGCACTGACACTGAGAGTTCTATGTTGAAAAAGGACTAAACACAAATAATTTAAATATTTTTCTCATGTTTGAGTATATTTGTGGTGTCTGATTGAGCTGGTTAGCAAAATAAAGACAGATGGCAATGAATTCATTCCAACATGTTTTCATTATGGTACAGCTATTCCAACTTCTCACAGCCTCTGTGAAAATTATTTTCCTGTTTAAATTTCCCTTGCTGCTGCTGTCCACACACATGTCCCAGGAATTCAGAGGTAGTGTGATTAGAATATGCATGGAGAATTATTTTTATTTACAAAATAAAAATTAAAATAACTGAGTGAGGAGTTGCCTTTAACCAGATATTCACTGGTGCAGGGAGTAAGATTTTAACTCTTTCTCCTTTAAAGTTCATATCAAAATTTTAACGGGATTAGAACAGAGTTTTTCATAATGCAATTTTAGTCAGGCACTTTTCAAGTTTTGAAGATGACACAGTAATTTTCAGTCCTGCCTTCATAAGGAAGAGTGAGAGTATTGCTGTTAACACGAGGAATGAGCAGCAAGAGCAGGCACTGAACCTGGCCTGCCTGTGTATCCCCAGCACCTCACCTGTTTGTCTGGACACTGCCAGGGTGATGTGACCTTTCTTTCTGTGTGTGGGAATGGTCAGCAAATATGTTCTGATGGAAAGTTTTAACAGTTTATAGGCCCCAGCAGAAAAGGGCAGGAGAAGAAGTGCCCTGCAGGACTGTAACCACTTGTAATTGATACATTGTCCAAGGACTCTGGTGTTCTTGAAGCTTCTGCCCTAAATAAATAAAATCTTTAATGTTTTTTATCTTAATACAATAATTGTATTATCTAGTAATTTCATCTATGGCTTTAAAGGAGTACTTGAATTTTCAAGGTGTCCTAGTTTAGGGTAAATCTGGGAGAAAACCTCCAAAGGAGATCCCTCCAGAGAGCAAACCCACACGGCCCTGCCCCCAGCTGGTTCGGGAATGATTCCTCGGAGAGAAGTGGAAAGAACCTGTTTATTTAACAGGCACAGCCCCCCCAGTACACAACATGAACAATAACAGATGACAACACTCTTTCACTGCTCTGAAAAAGATGACAAACGCAGCAAGTCTCTCTTGGGGGTGGTTGCTCTCTTGTCAGTCCCTCTGGTGCTGGGGATGGCTGCTGCAGGACACAAGGTGTTCTCAGGTCCCAGTCCGGAGCAGGTTCCAGTAGTTACAAGAAAGGAAAAAGAAAAAAAACAAAGCAAGAGCAAAGCAAAGCAGGAGCAGGAGCAAAAGCAGCAGCCAGAGCTAGAGCCAAGCAAAAAAGAGACCAGCAAAAAACAACAGCCACACTATGTACTGCCCTGTCTCTGTGTCCCACCAGTCGTGCGGGGAAGCAGGCTGGTAACAGAACCAAAACAAAACATTTGTCCTTCAAAGAGAGTCTCAAAGGCACAGAACATAATATCCAACATAGCAGAACACACAAATGGGGATACAAACAGCACCCTAGGACACAAGGATTGCACTGACCAAACAGAATCTTGCCTCGTTCCTTTGACAATTTTCAAAAGTGCTCATTATCTTGGTACTTTCTATATGCAGAAGATGCTAAAATCAATGTATATTGCTGGAAGCACAGCAGTCAGGGTCTATATTGAAAAGTGTGCAGAAAACACAACACAAAAGCAGTATTCACTGTAGTATATATATTATATATTATAAATTGTTGGGGGGAGTTTTGAGACATCTGCAAAGTATTTGCAGAACTGCTTAATTGGTTTGGTTCCTCTCATCAGATTTGCTACAGAATGTAGATATGAGGAAACGCGTGTCTTGAATATAGAGTATTCTTGTTTTCCTTTATTGTTGAGCATCCCAACAGTGAATAGAATGTGGATGTGCTCTGTCATTATCCCTCCCAGGCCACTTCTCTGTTTGCCCCCCTGCCTGCCATGGGTGTGTGCATGGGCAGAGTGAGGAGTGGACAGGTCGAGGTTAGCACTCATCACCTTTCCCTCCCTTCTATTCTCCTGGGGGATGCTGTCCTGTCTCCTACGGGCAGGAACTGCCAGCCCCTTCAAGGGAAGAATGCCCACCGGGTATAGGAATACTGTCTTAGTAGGGCTGCTCACGATCGGGGATAGTGTCCTGTGCCCATCACAAAGCTTTGGATCTGTGAGTGAAGGAGGTGTGTTAAAGGAGGATATTTATCTGTCTGTGCTAGTAGCCTCCCACAGCCTGGGGTGGCTGAAATCCTGGCAGCCATGGCTGGTTTTGCCTCTCTGCTGTTACTGCTTGTTCCCCCCCGGCAGAGCTCTGGGAGTGCCTAGACTTTCTGCAGCAGCTGCCCTGTAGCCAGGGGTGGCCTGGCCTGCTGCAGCCACAGGCTGTCCTGAGCCACAGCAGTGCTTGGACTACTCTAGAGTGAAGCTGGCTGTAGGATTTTGGTCAGAAGGCTCCAGCTGAGGCAGCTGCAAAATCACTTTCTGACTCTGAATTGACACCATGTCCATTAATGGAAATGTTTTTTCCCTAGATGTAATAGACCAAACAAAAAGAAAGGCATAAATAGTGAGGTTAAATACTGCATGCTAAAAATGTAATGCTGTTCTGTGCTGGAGGTGGTGAGAGGACCAGAAGTACTTTGATAGAAAGAAGGAGGTGGAAATTTGAGGGAGGGAAAAAAAAAAAAAAAAAAGTGCATATGCATCATTCTGTGAAGAAGAGGGTAGGAGTAAGTATATTGACATCTGTAGAGGCAAGCTAGGATTACAAAGAGCTGAAAGAATCATGCTTAGGTTCCAGCAGGTATTTTGGGAGAGAGAAACAAAGCAACAAAAGTTCAGGGTGAGGCCAGTCCATCCAGCAGCCCTATCTACGTGGATTTCCCCAGGGATAGTGTAGCAAAATCCCCTAGAGAAAAGTTCCCTTCCTTGGGGAGGGGACTGCCGGAAGTTACAGCCTCACTTCTGTCTTCTTTTGCTAATCTGGAAATCAACCTGGTTCTCCAAATGAAACTGTCAGAGTGGCCAGGAATTAGAAACCACCAATAAATCTGAATCTAAGGTAATGCCAGCCCTTGGAGAAGTGGTGAGTTTGTCATCTCTAAAGGTATTTTAGAGGGAAGAGCTGCTTTTGTGGGAATATGAGGGTCTTCTCAGGGGTTGTTGCTGCCCTGAAAACTCTGTTGCAGGGCTGGTTTGTTAGCTGTGCATGGGGTCTGTCCTGATGGTAGTTTGCCCAGCTGTGTGCCTGCAAGCAGCTCCTGACCAGGCATCCCTCCTCACCATTCATAACAAGTGCTGTCAGTTCAGTGTGCAGCTCTCCCCAGTGCTGTGTGCTGGGAAAAGGCAGCCATGGAAGAACCAACATGATGATGGCAGGGTGGTAATGTGCCCTCCCTCTTTCTCTGGAGGTCACTTCCATGGCTCAGTAGCGCCAATGCTATTAACTCTCACAAACCTAGCGACATGGCTTTTATTACAAGTCTAGTCTATGGAAGAAGTGAGTTTTTAATTTTAATTCTCTTTTTGATTGCTACCAAAATACCATGCAATTGAGGGGAACGTGCCATATCCTTTGTGTCTGTCACGTATTTTGGTATTTGCTGTAGAGCTGTAGCATGTTCAGCATGTGGTGTAGGCTCATTCAGTCCCATTTCTATTGCATTTCCCACAATCAAATTTTATTGTTCCCTATTTCTCTCTCTTTCCTTTCTCTTCCTGGATGCTTTCCATTCCAGATACCCATTTTTAGGATCCCTTGAGAAAAGTCTTTCACAGAGGTATGTGTCCTGCATTTTGGTTCGAATTTATTTAGTTCATCACAGCCTGACCTGTTCATGGGAAGAGATTGTATTGCCAGGTCCTAGCACTGACAGCATGAGTGAACATTTTCACAGGATAGAGATAGAAGTATGTCTATGGCAAATAAAACCTACATTAGACTTGTTCATGTCTTAATCAGGGTAGCACAGTCACATTTCACCATGTACAGATAACCAAACCACCATGCTTAGGCGATTGCACCAACCCAGGGGATCAAGCAGCTCCCTCTGCACTGTGTCACTACCATGCTGCTGTTACCTGTCATTTGCTCTCTTAAAGCTCAATTGGGGCTGCCAAAATGTGTTACACTTGTGATTCTCTTACTGCAGGTGGTTCTGATTCCTGTGTCTCTGCTAATTGTTGTTTCTGTAAATGAAGACTCTTGAGTCATTTGTGTGACCCTTGAAATGTCATTGCTAATTTATTCTCCCATCATCACTGATCATGGAAAGCACTTGGCAATGTGATCTTTTAACCCACTTATTATGTAAGTTCACAGATCATGACATTTCTAGCTTTGTTTGAATACCATCTGCTTTTAGGAAGTTTAGTGTTAATGTAAAACTCCAGAGCTGGTATTGCCCTGGCTCATGTCACTCTGTTGTGATATTGAGTTAGCCCAAGAAAACATCTTCTTACTGTTTCATCTGGGGTGAAACATCAGGTATTTCAAAGTATGTTACCTGTGCTGAACTATTTCCCTCACAAAGGTTATGTGTGTTAGCTCAGTAGAGTGAGTTTACTTGGAATGTGAGAAAGATTTCAGAGAAGCATGACCTTGCTGTGTGGCAGATTTCTCAGCAGAAGTACTTTCATATTGAACAGCAAAGAAAGACAAGAACTTGGTCTGAGGGCCAAAAGTGTGATTCATACCATTAAGGTGAAGCTGGGAATTTCATATCATCATCTCATGTCTGAGAATGAGCTTATGCTTCTGCTTTAGACACAAGATTTACAGTTTTTTCCTGGCCTCTTTGACCCGCTAGCCAAATACTCCAGATGCAGCTGAGGGTTGGTGGGTGTGCATAGAGAAGAAGCTGTTGTGTCACCCTCAGGTGGCTGTGGCCTCAGAGGATGGTAAGAACTACAACCAAAATTTGTGCATGAGAAGATTTGCTGTTACCTTCATTTCTTTCTATTTTGGATTCCTTGTGGGGGTGGGCTGGAGCATTAGGGGAATTGGGAAATGTCTGATTAGAAGTGCGATTTCAGAATATTATACATGATAAAAGTAAAGGCTGGGGGGTACAAATGTAAAGGGTGCAAAAGTATGTCCTACTGAGCTGCTTGTGTAGGAGAGAGCCTGTAAAGGGTTGTGCTCAAGATTTTGTGTCTCAGTCACTTTTGAAGACATGAAATTTTCTTGGTACCTTAAGAAAGCAAAGCAAATATTCTTTTTAGTACCCACTTATTGGAGATGAGTGAAGCTGCACAAAAATTGCCATCACAGGCATGTTTTCAATGAAATGTCACATTTTTATAGGTGATGTCTCTGAGAAATTTTATTTTTCTTCATATTAATGCAACTCTAAACTGGAACAGACAAAAGAGTATTTTTGTAGAAATGCTTATAAAAATACTGCTCTGTGTCTGGGCCAGATCTATGTAACAGTTGCTAGGAGCAAAAAATGAGTGAGGCCCTTCAGAATCTGACTTGATGTGTGGGAACTAATTTTTATTTATCAAAAATAAGATCACATGGATGCATAGATATTTTCTTTGCTTTTTTCCCCAGTTCACCTTGCCAACTTGGACTGAAATTGTAACCAAGTAAGTCACTAAATAGATTCAAGAAACCCTGTTTTTAATAGCTCTGACTTAGCAACCTAGAATTAAAGTTCATATGTATCAGATGGCATCAAAATTATTGAGGATACTTTATTTTTCTTCAGCAAAACTTAACTTCTAATTTTCAGGGCTGCCTGTTGCTCCCACTTGTGTGTGTTATTTTTGCTGGCTGGTGCTTGCATGGGCTAGAAGACTTTTCAGCAGTTTGCTTTTCTGCTTTTCCTGTGAAGGTAACCAGTTACCTTTGCCCCAAAACGTGTTCATTGACTGCTCTGAATTCCAAGATTAAAATTACAGAATGTGCAAACTGTTTATTCTTTATCATCAGATGTGGTATTGAGCACTCACACTTTCCTTGTATATGCCAGAATATGTAATTTTTTTATTATGGATTGTTTAATTAACCACAGTAATTGTTTCTCTGAGTTGCAAAAGACATTGTGTTTCAACTGCTTCTGGAGAAGAGATGTTGCTTGCTTGGAGAGTCATGTTTTTTATGGGGATTTGTAATGAGTGTGACTGCATTGGGGAAGGCCCTGTTTTCCCCTTGATTCAGTGGGGTTTTTTTCAGTGGCAATTTTTCCTTCCTCCCATAATGTTCCAGGCTTGCCAGAGGGTGGGTGGAGATGATGCTGGGCACAGCAACTCTGATGAATAATGTGCTAGCAAGGTTATTTGGTCTGCTCTCTCTGGAGGTAGGGGGTGCAATTTCCATGTGGCAGCAAAGGTGCAAAGGTTATTGCTGTCTTAAAACCCACAGATCTATCAGAGTGGTCACAAAGGAATTATGCCTTCTTCCCCCAGTAAGGTGGCAGGATCTGTAGCCCAATTGAAGAGCACCTGCACCAGCGCACACAGCATGGGCAGCAAACAGGAGGGTGTGAGAGTCTTTGTGGAGCAGCAAAACTGTGGAAATCAGGATGAAAAGAGAGTTTGACTTTTGGAAGAAAAGGTATGCAAGTCACAGGACTACAAGGATGTCATGAGTTAATGCCAGGAGAAAATTAGAAGGGCCAAAACCCAACTAGAACTTAATCTGGTGCTATTACTGTAAAAAACCAATTAAAAATGTTTCTGTAATTACAACAGTGACAAAAGGAGATCTTTGGGCAATCACCATCTTTACTGGATGCAAGAGGAAAAGTGACAAAGCATGAGGAAAAGTCTTAGGTACTTAATGCTCTCTTTGCCTTAGTCTTTAATAGTTGTTCTCTGGGTGCCCAGCACCCAAGTGGGAAGACAGAGATGGGGAGCAGAATGAATCCCCATAATCTGAGGGGTCAGTGGCCTCCTGCACTACTTAGACATGCCCAAGTGTCTGGGGCCAGATGGGATCCACCACTGGAAGAGCTCTCTGAGCCACTGTCCATCCCTCACCAGCAGTGCTGGCCAGCTGGGAAGGTGCCCCTTGACTGGAAGTCTGATGCCCATCTACAGGAAGGGCTGGAAGGAACATCTGGACAGCTACAGGCCCTTTGTATGAGGGGTTTTCTATGAGATGGTAAAGATTTTTTGTGAGATTCCAGTTGGTTTTTTTCCTTCAGTAGTCATTTCTAGCTGCTGATCTTTGTTTAGCTCCACTACTCTCTGCCTCAAGGGTTTGTATTAGTGGGCTTCTCTCATCTGTGCACTAAACCTCAGAGCACCAGAGGTGATTTTGAGAACTGCAGCAGTGCAGTAGGATCCCAGAGAGGAAATTCTGACCCATTAGGATTACACTGGTACTGTTTATCCTGGTCCACTACAGGAGTGAGTACTGAGAGCTGTAAGTGTTGAACTACACCCAAATTACAACTTTTTGACACTGGATCCTGTCTAGCTGGAAGCATTGCAAGTGCAGTAAATTCACATCCCATCAGGATTAATTCTTCCTCCTGGACCAAGCAAAACAAGGGCCCACAACCTCTTGTTGCATTCAGAGTAGCACCCTTCACTACTTAGTTCAAACTCCCCAGGAGCTCCAGAATCTCTATCATTAAAAAGGTGCTTTGCAAGCTAAAGATTGTTAGAAATCGAAATCTTCCTTCTAATGTATCCACATGGTTGAAGGATTAGATTTTACTTTATAAAATTGTCATAGTTTGATGCTGGCACAAGGCCAGTGCCCCCATGAAGATATACTGTTCTTGGTGTTTGCTGTGAGATGTGACCAAAAACAGAGCAAAACAGTTTCTAATTTAGAAAGCAAAAGGAAAGAAGAACTTTATTACTTATAATATGTAAAGAAGACACATACAGAAGAAGATGAAAACTTAAAAAAAAAAAAACTCTTCCTCCTCCCCCCACCTTAATTTTCAACACAATAAAATAAACTAAAAATTCTCAATCAAGTTACTACCTTTCAGATAATTAATCCTTAGTCCATTACCACCCTTTTGATAATCAGTACTCAGTCCATCAAGGAGAGAGAGAGTCCTTCTTGCACCATATTGTGGCCTCTTTTTCCATGTCCAGTGCTCTCACCACTGTGCATGGACCAGAGCTGCTTCTAGGGTTTCTCTTTTTAAAGATGCTTTGGTCAGTTCCAAAAAAATGACAGCTTCTCAAATTCTGGGACACCAGTCCCCCCAAATTTTACCCCTGGGGCCGAGGGGCCTTGAGAACAGAGCTCTTCCTCTCATCTCTGTTCACACTACTGTCCACTCTTGGCTCCAAGCCAATGCCTCTCCCCAGATGCAGTCTCTATGTCACAAAAAAAAAAAAAAAAAAAAGTCCGTCCATGACTTTACAAGAAAAGTCCAGCCAAAGGCCACTCCATCATCTCCTCCCACCTAGGATTCTTTTCAGTATTCTTTGACAATCTTCCACTTGCATGAAATTTTATCATCTCTGCTTAGTTCTCTCTATCTTCCTTCTTCAGATTCAGGAGGATTAGCATTTATAAAGTTTCCATCATCTACACAAAGGGTTCAAACCTTGGACTGTGCCTGCCCAGAACTCCCACAGCAAGTTGCCGGCACCTCTCGCGCCTCCTCCTCTTCACTCCTTGGGCCGTGCTGCCCGGCTGCCGATACCAAATTTCAAGGTGGCACAGTGTCTCTCTCTCTCTCCAGGTTCTTGTACTCTCTCCACCCTTCCATCCTGCAGGATCTTCCTCTCCCCTCTCTGCCCAAGGCTCCTCCCTCGCCCAGGCCGCATGGCTTCCCCTGCCCGCCCAGCTGGGCAGGGGAGATCCGCCGTCCTCAGGGAGCGGAACCAAGAGAGAGTTCTCCTGGGAGCTCTCTGCTTTGAACCCGCTGTGTTCTCAGAGGGGAGCCTTGTCCTCAGTGGCCACACCAGGTGCCAATATTCAAACCTGAGCACTCATTGGTTTGACCACTGAATTTCAAAAAACTCATTTCCTTTTCAAACCACCACACAGCCACATTTAAAGACACCCAGTCATTTGTGCATTATGTAAGGTTAATACAACCCTAGTGACAAGCCTCCTACTATACCACCAGTAAAACACTACTGGCAGAGTAAAGGGAAACGGGAAACTTCTGGCAATAGGGAAAGAAATTTATGGAAATGTACCTCTCCAGCTTAAACATCTTATTCTGACACTTCCATTTTCATAAAATAGTTATTCATTACATTTTCTTTGTACTTTTACTTTTCCTGGTGGCCTGTTTGGAGTGAAAAGCTAGTATCAGAAATGGTAACAGTGAGTTTCTTCCCCATCTCTTGTAACACAGAATTAACACAGGTTAATTCTTCTTCAATGTTTAGGCATGTAGCATGTACTGCCCCAAATTGAGGGCAATTTCAACAGAGCTGTGACAGGCATAAACTTGGTCTTCCAGATGTTGTCCCTGGGACATCTTTTCAAAACCCAAAAAAAGGAATTAAATAACAGGCAAGGTCTCTTTTTAAAAAAGGACATGTAAACTTTTATTTCATCTGGAATACCCCTTTCAATCGCACTTTCTCCTGCTAGGTTTATTTTATATTTGATTAGTTCTAGGAGATGGATTTTGACATTTAAAGTATGTGTAATAGAAAGAGAATAATGACATAGCTGGGATTACAGGAAAATATTTGCCCTTGAAAATGGTAATACATTGTTAAATACCGGTTGCATCATATCCAAGTATAATAAAATCAAAGTGGAAATTGAATGATTGTGTGTGGAATGAATAGTCTCAGTATGCGACAGAAGAAGGGATCATGGCAATTCTAGCAGTGCAGTACAGCTGAAAATGGATTTTGTAGCACAGGATTATTTGGTTTCCAAACCTATATTTAGTTTTAAGTCCAACATTAAAAAACAAATAAAATATATGTATTAAAACTGAAAAAAAAATAAAATACTTGAATTAAAAATAACCAGTGTTCTTCCAGTCAGTTCAGACCTCACATAAATCCTTGGATAAGTTCCCCCCAAGAGCCATGGTGCATTGATTCCTCAAATGAGGGGTGTTTTAATCCTGTTAGTGCTGCTGAGGGGTTAAAGTTTAAGTTTTGCTGGGGTTAGGAAATTGGAAGTTATTTGCAGGATGGACTGATTTGCAGTGTGGTTCTTGTGAGAGCCGTGTTGGCACAGCTGGGTTGACCTGAGGACTGGAACAGGAGTACAGCATGTGGGAGAGAGAGGGGAGAGTATTTAAAGTCTGTTTTGCATGAAAGCCATTTGCAGTGCCTGCAGTTTGGGGTGCATTGGAGTATACAGATTCTTCCTCAACTCCTCTCTTTCCTGCATAGTGGTGTGCAGGTATGTTTATTCCCAGTTTTCTGGTCAGGGATAAATTGTGTCGAGGTGAGAGAAATGGGTGAGGAGTCCTCTGTGGCTAGTAGGATTGGTCACTGTTTGGATTTTGTAGGTGGTCGGGCTATTTTGTTATTTTAATTTAAGCCATTGAAGTCAGCTCTCTGGAGGATTTCTGGCAAGGTGCTAGTTTTCAAATCAAACCAAAGTGATGGCAACCACCTGTTTTAGCTGGTTCCTTTGTGCTGCAGCAGCAGTTTAGTGGCTGATAATATGAGACTGGAAAGGTCAGTTTTGCCTGTGTTTTTACTCCCATTAATGGTTCTCACCTTGCATGTAAGCCATGCACCAGAGCCCCAGCTGTTCTGAGTGTTTATGAATGGGCTGGGTCCTCTTTTAGGCTGTGCTCTCTTCCAAATTGTCACACACATACCTGGGAAGAAAAATTTACAATATGAGTGCACGAAGAAAGATACAGAGATAGGGAGCAGCACATTTGGTGATTACCCATGTATTTTTGCTCAGTTTATTGTAGTAGACACCAGGATTATGTTTTTCTTGCAAATGTACAATTTTTTCCCCAGTCCCTATCCTTTCTGCTTTTCAGTTGCGCTTAATTCCTTTTGACCATAACAGAATTGAGTTTTGCCCTAGTTGTGTTAGAGTTTTACCCTAGGAGAAAGCCAAGACTTGGGAGCAGGGAATTACAGGCAATGAAGCCTCCTTCAGGTCTCATTCTTCACAACTCAGCACTCTGTGTTGAGGGTGGCTCTCATAGTACTGTTATTAATAAAGTGTATTGGCTGGAAAGGAAATTCAGGAGTCCTTTTAAAATAATCTTTCATCAAACTGGAGGAAATTTGGGCTTGATTCTTGGATCTAAGCACTTGATTGACTTATCTGCCTTATTTATCTGCTCTTGCTTTTTCTCTGCCCTCTGCCACTCTGACCTGCACGCTGCTGGAATTTGCCCAGCACCTCTACACTGCTGGATTTCTGCTCCTGGCAGAGAAATCCCCGGGGCTCATGTGACTCTAGGTGGGGAGAGGTTTCTTGTGCCTCTGGCACGTTTAGGCTAGTAGTAGTAACAAATGCAATGCATTTAAAGAAATGATTCCATGTTTGTTATGCTGGAGGCTTCCACTCCTAATTTTAAAGGTGTTCTTCCTTGTTGCTCTGGGCTTCATCCTTGGAAGTCAGAGCAAGGTCTGGTTATCAGGGTATGGAACACAGCTGCCACCAGGTTGTGTGTGATGTGCTTCCCATCTCTAACTGGCAAAATATCTTAAGAATCTCCATCATCCTTTTCCTTTGTGGCAGGATTGGGGGATTACGCATGACAGAAGATGTAGCCCAGTTGTGCCCCTTCCCTACGTGGACATATCAAGCAGCTATGTCTGGATCTGCGCTCCCATCCTGTGCACTTTCTGAACATGGAAGCAGTTTTTCCTCAAATCCAAATGAAGGTGAGACTTGATGAAGGCCTTCAGAAAAGTAACCCCTTCAGAAAGGGACTATGGGAACTCAGCTGCTGTAGGTTGCAAGTCTCAGAGACTCTCTGTGCTATAGTATCTGCCTTTCCCTTGTCCACTGACTGTGCTGTGACATCTCTTAGGGAGACACCTATTTTCCTGGCCCACTAGATCAGGTATCCCTCACTATGGAGTTCTCCAAATGCACATAGGCAGCTGTTTACCTTTCCCCTGACTCACAGGCATGTCTGCTCTGCAGTGCTATTTGTGCCAGGGTTGGCCTTTCAGATTTCCAGACACACTGATCTTGTGATGTGCTGTGTGCCTGCTGACTTCCCTTTAAAATACAGAAGTGCCCATTCTTATTCATCTTTCTTTCCTGTAGCATTTGTGGCTGGTGTCATTCAGCTGTGGAGAATTCTTCCTGAGCTTTCAGTGTTCTTTCAATTCCTGTTTGCACATGTCTGACATTGAAAAGTCTGTTATTTAAACATGCAAGTCTCTGCAGGAAAACTGATTTTCCTGAGTGGTGTGACTACTCATTGTTCTGCAGTGGCATTTTTCTCTTAATGAAGAGGCAAAGTCCATAATTTTAGACAAAATGCATCATTTGTTCTGTAAGTGACCCATCAAGCTTTGTGCTGTCATGTTTCTAAGACTGATGTCTCAGAGACCTATTCCAAGGTTAGTACTTCAGAATTTCTGGGGGTAATTGCTGGAGAACTGTAGGCACATTTGTGGAATAGGCAGGTTAAAAATAATAATATATGTGCTATATGTGTATATTCATAAATATGTACATCTAATACATTTTTATATATATGTATTATATACATATGTATACATGTATATATACATATACATATACATATACATATACATATACATATACATATACATATACATATACATATACATATACATATATATATATAACACATATATATAAAAACATGTATACATATATATATAATATAAACATATTTATATCTTAATATAAAATATGCCATGAATACTCAAGGTCAGCATATGGGATCTGCTCCTGGAATAGCTAAAATAGAGAATAGGGAACTGGTTGGAAGGTGTGTCCTGGTTTAGGACAAATTTGGGAGAAAACCTCCAAAAGGGGACCCCTCCAGAGAGCAAACCCATACAGCCTCTCCCCCCAGCCAGTTCGGGAATGATTCCTCGGAGGGAAGTGGAAAGAACCTGTTTATTTAACAGGCACAGCACCCCCGAGTACACAACATGAACAATACCAGATGACAACACTCTTTCACTGCTCTGAAAAAGATGACAAATGCAGCAAGTCTCTCTTGGGGTGGTCACTCTGTTGTCAGTCCCTCTGGCGCTGGGGATGGCTGCTGCAGGACACAAGGTGCAAACTCTTGGTGTTTCCCAGGTCCCAGTCTGGGGCAGGTTTGAGTAGTTCCAAGAAAAGGAAAAGAAAAAAAAAAAAAAAAAGCAAGAGCAAAGAAGGAGCAAAAGCAGAAGCCAGAGCAAAGCAAAAAGAGGCCAGCAAAAAACAAAAGCTGCACTATGTACTGCCCCGTCTCTGTGTCCCCCCAGTCTGGGGGGAGCAGGCTGATAACAGAACCAAACCAAAACATTGGCCCTTCAGAGCCAGTCTCGAAGGCACAGAACATAATATCCAACATAGCAGAACACACAAATGGGGATACATCACCCTAGGACAAGGTGCTTGAGATTGTTAGGAGATAAAGACAGTAGGATGGACTGAGTGAGGCAAGAAATTAAATGAAACATCAACTGAGTGGATGGTGAGGCCAGAGAAAACCCTGAACACTGGGATTAAGTGATTCTGCGTCACCTTGTTCTTTTGCTGTTCATTCTAGCCTTCTGATTGTTTACACATTTGAGAGTCAGTTTCTCACGAATTTTCTATAAACAATATTATTGTTGACATTCCTTCCAGTCAGGAGGGACAGTTAATGGACATTTTCTAAGACCAGTGGAATTGAAGAGGTTGAACCTCTATCTTCCAATGTAGTCCCTTTCTGTGAAAGGTATATAAGGTAAAGTCAAAAAGGTAAACTCTCTTTCTCCTCTCACTCCGACTTTGTCATCTCTGTTGCGTCTCTCCGTGACGTCACAGCGTCAATTCTGCTCTGTGAGACGGTTCTCTCAATGGCCACAATGGAAAACAAGAGTTACAGGACCCGTTTTGCATCAGGGATGGCAAGAATACAAAGTGATAGTAACAGCTATATTGGCTAAATGTGGGCAAAAAATATTGTGCAGTAAAAGATGGATAGTTAGAATAATAAAAGGATACATGATGTAAGAGGACCTCTAGAATGGCTTGAGTATGTTAAATAAGAATAAGCAAAACAGTGTTGGCTTCAGTTTTGTAGATGTTCCAGCTCCTCTGGACTGCTTATTTTTGTGTGAGAGCTCACACTTGGATGGTAATCAGCATATACAGTCTGTAATCTGTTTTGTAGTTACAACATCACTGTTATTGATGTCAAAAAGTACATCTCTAAAAGTAGTAATGAGTCATAGTTGGTACTCTAC
Source organism: Sitta carolinensis (assembly GCA_032173965.1). Classification (NCBI taxonomy): domain Eukaryota; kingdom Metazoa; phylum Chordata; class Aves; order Passeriformes; family Sittidae; genus Sitta; species Sitta carolinensis. Next base: position 19,900,579 of record CM063286.1, read on the forward strand.
AGTTAGAAGTGGATAATTTTCCATGAGTTCAAAAGGCTTCCTGCAAAAAATGAGATGTACTGCAAAAGTTGCTGACGATGCTGATACTGGTTTAGAATACGGTGTGGTCAAAGTCATAAAATTTACAAACTTCAGGGAAAATACAGACATCTTATTCCTTCATTTTCCTTCAGTGTACATTCTGTGCTGTTCCAAAAATTTACGTAAATGTCAGTAATATAGAAAATAATCTGTCCAAAGTAATTCTAGATTTTTTTAGTGAGGTTGGTTACTTTTTGTCTCTTATGTATTCATTTATGCTTGAAAATTCAGGAAAATTAACCACATGCAAGACAGCTATAATGTATTTTCTAGATTTGTGCTTTCTCAATGGGTTACAAAGGAACTGTTCTGCATAAATCTTGATCCTAGGAAGAGCCTATAAGGCTCTTCAAACAGAAGTTGTGCTTCACAGAAAATATTTCCATTTCATAATCCCCCCACTCCTGTCCCTTTTCATCACTTAATTAAACTTTTATTAAATGTTTATAAAACAAAAATCATTTGACTATTTGGAAACTATTTGTTCAAACTATAAAGAGGAGCTTGGGGAGGAGAGCTTGGCACAAGCATTAAAGCTGCAGTTCCTGAAACTTGTCCCACTTGTCTTCAGCCAGCTCATGAGTTAAAGGGTGTCTGTGTGAGGAGGAGAGAGAGAAAGCAGAATGCAAAATGACATAAATTGGCAGTGAACCAGGCTGGGTGCCCCAAGAGGGAACAGCTAATTTGGTATCATTAGTAGCTTCACCTGCTAATGTTTTTCAGGTATACACACATCTGAAAAACACTGGCTGCCCTTTATGGCAATCCTGGCTTGTCTGCCTCATGTCCTGGGGAAGTGGTTCCTTCTGTCTGAAGGCCAGGTTTGCTTTCAGACCTGTTTCCAACCCAGCAGGGCACCCTTGCTCAGTACTTTTCCATTAGGCACAGAGAGCCCTTGCTCTGGACTGTTTAGGCTTGTAAGGAGGCTCTCTGGTTCACTTAGGTGATGATTTAGTCCAGTTCCCTGCAGTAAAATATGTCCCTGCTATAGAAAATCAGTAAAATAATCCTCCAACCTATCAGAGGAACGGTGGGAGAGAGACTGGAACTAAGAGGAAGGCCTTTAAAGCCAACACTTAATTATATTTGTAGCTTTTGAATGCAATGCACTTTAAGTGGGAAAGGGAAGACTGTTTCCCTCTTAGTTTTTCAATAATAAAGGAATGAAATGTCTCCTTTGTGCAATGAGTGTACTTATATGGGAATCCTAGAGGCATTCATTGCTGGAGTCCTGCCTGAGAAAGAACAGCAGGATGAGAGCTCTGTGGAGCAGCAAGGATGTGAAAAGAGTGCAAAATACCATCATTTAAAGGACATGTCATGAAGCAGTATCAGGAGGTGTTTCTACAGATGAACTGCCATATGCAGTCATCCCATCAGCCAAGAGGAAAAATAAATTTTACTTATGAAAAATAATAGACCTGCCTTTGTAGGAATGAATGATGCAATGCAGAGTACAAAGTGGTCCTGATGGACTTCCCTCAAACAAAAACGACACTGAAAGTTTTGAGTTTATAAAGACAGTCAGGAAGATGCTTTGTAATCTCCATTTCTGTTTTGAAGTTGTTTCTCTTTACTGTACAACGCAGTACATAATTCAGATTTACCATAAGTTTTCAAAAAGGGTTGGCCTTCTCTGCCCTTGTTTCTCAACAACCAATTAATGGGCATTTTGGACTTGCCCCACTAAGGTTATTTTATCTGCTGAATATTGCATGATTTTAGCCTTGCTCTCAGCTGAACATCTTTGGGCTCCTGTGCCAGTGCACCTCAGTGGCATGAGAAAATGAGGTAGATTTTGGTAGTACTGTGTTGCAGGTCTCATCTCCTTGTTTTCCCTTGGTTTTGCTCTGTCATTTTTCCACCTTGGCAAGCACTGCACTTTCTGCTACACCCCACTTCTTTTACTGGCACTGCACCCCTGTTCTTTAGTCTGGTGTATGGAGAATTATTTTCAGAAATGTGAAGGAAGCTCAACTTGAATTTTTACTGGGTCTTAACTCAAGTGTTTTTATTATATCAATGAATGGAAATCTGGGAGCCACTAGAAAAGCAGTGCCACTAAAATGGCCTCAAAATCACCCTTGATCCTGTAATTATGCTTTCCAAGATACCATCTCATTATCTAAAACTCAACTGTGTCATTAGTTATATCTCATTTTTGTAATTACAAGCTGTATATTTGTCATATCTGTGGAAGCAGAAAACATTGCCGTTATAAATCTATGGTTTATGCAGCTTCAGCAGGAATTGCTAATGAGCAAATTTTCCTTTCTGTCTCTTTCTAATTTTTTTTGTCTGAAAAGATTTTCCAAACAAACTCCTGCAAATGGAAACTGAGCCTGAAAATTCAAATCATGGAGTGCTTCCCTTAGGCCTTCTTCTTGCTTTGCTCTTGAAATACCTGTCTATGTTAATAAACCATGATAATAAATTCCCTGAATTTGTCTGGGTTTTCTGTTCTTATAGATGTCATTCTTCTTTCTTCCACACTAACAATGTGAATGCAAATCTCAGAAGATTAGTGCAGCTACAAACACAATAATATTAGCAAGCATCTGTCATTATAGGAAGACTTTGCATTCTGGAGGAAAGCAAACCTCAAATTCAGAAACTCTATTCTTATCTTACAATGTCTGTGCATTTGTAGTCACCAAACTGAACTGTCCTGGCTGAGTTGTGAGAGCAGACCATTTAGGATATGCTTTTTCCAGATCAACACATTGAGTTTGGTGATTTGGTTTTTTGTTTTAACTGTGCTCCTCTCTCCCATCTGAGTTGCACATTATAACATCACTGTAGGTGTCTGCATGGAACCATAATCAAACTTCAGTGCTGGGGGAGTCGTATGCATGACCTTCCTTACCCTGAGAAGGGTTTCTCTGTTCTTCTGGTGCCCTCCTAAATTGTTTTCCCAGTCTTTACTCTTATCCTGTGTGCTCTCTGTGGATTGTGCTTTGGTATTTTTTTCCCTCATCTACCCATTGATTTTGATTTTTCTGCTGCTGTTTTCAGTTCAATTCTCACTGCTTGCTTGGATCTCCATGCCCACAACATGGTCCCAACTCCCCACTGGACATCCATGTATGAATAATCTTTGCTTTCCAGTGGGTCACAATTCTTGTTTAAGATCACTTTTCCCTCCTTCCCTCTGAAATACACAATAGGACATTTCTTGTTTATTTGTACTTTTTTTCCTTGCTCCTGTTGTTGCTAAAACCAGCAACAACAAATTAATATTTGGAGTGGGGCAACTGTGTGAGAGGTACAGTTTGAACTCAGGATACAGTAATGAGCTGTAATGCAACACTTCTTTTGCAATGATGTAAAAACATTCAGCAAATGTACAGAATACTTTTAAACTACTGCTAAGTACCAGTAGCATAAGAATTGAAATTCATAATCCTTTTTCTCAAGTTCATGCTGTCTGTGAAGATTAATACTTAGATCACTTTTTATATAAATATAGCACTGACTTTCAAGACTTAGAAGGTTTGTTTTTTATGGAAGTGATGATGTGTTTCATTTTTGCTTGGCAAAATGATGAATGACAATTTACTGGATTTGTTGCTTTTATGACCTGTAGATGCAGAGTGTGTGTGTGCCAGCATGCATAATTCCAATTTTATTCCTTTATGCAGTTAGAGTAAGAAAAAGATTTAATACTGTGATGTCATTCACACTATGAAGCCTTGCAATGAATGGTAGGAAAACAGCTGTAGTCACCTTATGAAGAAAAGAAACTTCAATGCAGCAGCAATTGCACGTGACTGTAGCATTGTGCTACTGCAGAAGAGCCCTGTGGGAATGTGCCAATGGATATCACAGGTCCTGAAGCACAAGTTGAGTAGATATCTGTTGAGTTCCTAAGGAGCCATGAAAATACGTTACATTTTTTGGTGTGTTTCCATTTGAGTATTACCACAGTTAGTTGGTTATTTCCCTTCCAATCAATCTTTTCTTCTGGCTGACCGAATGATGTCTTTCCATGTCATCATAATCATCAGTGCTGAAGTCATTGATTTAATTTTAAGGTAATATTTTATTGTTTTCACAGCCTACCTTCCAATCTTATTCTGCAGTGTGCTTTGTGTATAGAGGGAAAACCAATATTGTTCCAAGAGTGTTCTAATGAAATGACAAAACATTTCAGCATTTCTGTTTGCCTGAGGCAGACAGATTTTCTATATCCACTGGACTTAAGTTTGTATCTGTAGAATTGAACTTAAGTTTGTATTCATCTAAAACTAAAATCCTATTCAAATAATATATTAAATTGTTCCAGATGCACAGTGTTGCTTTGTTGACAACAGATGTCTGTTCTGGAAACAACAATATTGTGTCTAGTTAGAGCTTATATTGTGAAAATTGTGTCTAGACCTTATAGAAGATATTGTGATTTCTGCAGAAACAGAAAAAAGACCTAGAGGATATTGACACTGCTTCACAGGGCTGAAAAAAGCCCAGACATTGTTTCAATTTATACTTATTGAGATTAAAGAACTACAAAAGCATATAATTTTGTAGTCTACAGACCCTCATTGGGCTGTGGATTTTTTTTTTGAATCCTGCCATGCTCACAGTCTCTCCATGGAAAAGCAGAGCATGAAGAGAAAGGTTTACTTTGCCAGGCTCATTCACTTTCCTATCGCACATCTTGTGTCTTTTTAGAAAGAAATCAGCTAAAATAACTGTGTAGATCTGCAGGGAAGAAGGTTTATGAAAGGATTATGAAAATTATTTTGTATATTTTAATTCAAATTATATTCATATTTTATATTTTAATTCAAATTATATTCATATTTTATATTTTAATTCAAATTATATTCATATTTAAACTGTTCTGTTTAGCTAAAATATAAATTCAGATGTTAAACTGAACTAATTTGTCTGCTTCATATGCTTTATCATCAACTGTCTTGACAACCCTTGTTAACATTTGCATAAACTGTACAGGCAATAATAATAATGATGATGATGGAATTAGCCTGTTAGTATTTTATTTTTGTTGTATAATTTTAACCTCTGTAGGATGGAAAACCAGTATATAATTTGAATTAGTCAATTACTCTGCTTTACTATTATTAGCTATTTGTATGTATTTGTCTCCCTAGACAGCACAGCAAAGCCTGCTGGTTTCCTTACTGGGAATCTTGAAAACTTGTCTGTTGTGCTTGTCATCTCAATTATTATATAATTTAGTAGTAACATTTTAGCATGTTTAACTGATCTTCCTCTGAAATGTATTCAGTGCTGAATCTGGTTGGCCGTAATTTGCAAAGTAATTGTAGGCAATACAATCATGCATCTCATCTGCTCTGCATCAATCCTTTAGAAGTTATGTAATGGACTTGTGCAGAGAAGATGGTGTTGAGCTGCTGAGCAGCCAGCAGGGCAAGGGAACACGGATAAGAATCATCCTACAGCCTTTGAGGTCCTGAGTTTTTTCAGTTCCAGTGTTCTCTGTCCTTTTATAAAACTTCTAAGTTTGGTGATTAGCATTTTTCTGTCTTTTTCAGTACTGGTATACAGGTTGTTTTCACCACACACACACACACACCCTGTCCTGTTTCTTATATCAGTAATGCATCAGGACAAATGCAGGTAATTTTAATATTTTGTAGTTTGTGTATGAACTGTTTAAGATCTCTAGAATGCAATTGATGAAAATTTCTAGAAAGAGATGTAATTGTGTTTGTTAATCAATGTACAAGAAAGGAAAAATAAATTTGAAGTGGTTATATGAATACATATACTCAGGAATATAGATTCATCATGTAAAATGATTTGTTAAGCTAGTTTTAACTTCCTATTAGGATTTTCACATGAGCAAATAGCAGCATATAGTTTTGCCAAAACCCCTTATTTGACTGGTTTTACTTCAGTTTCCATTTCTCTTCTAAACTGATCCATTTTTAGATAATCTGAGGGAGCAAGACATGTGACAGACTGAAGTTTGAAATATCTGCTTCATAATTATAGCTTTTAAATTATAGGACAAAGGAGAGATTCCCTTTAATTTTAAACTTTATTTTTATGTGTAGGGAGCAAAAGTCAGTGGTTCCAAAGCACAGAAGTATAGCAATATATTACTAATACCATGATATGGTATTGTAAAAGAGGTATTTAAAAAAAGCAGAAAAGAATTAAAAGAGTGAAAAAATCCACTGGCCATTTTGAACAATGTGAAAGAGACTTTCATGCTGTAAATCCTTGCCTACCAGACTGGCTGTTTTTGATCTGTGCTCTCAAGGTTGTGTTTCGATGCTCATTCCTTTCATTCTAGCTTTTGCTGTGGAACTCCAAAGCCATGAGCAGCCCCCCAGCTGGGAGCATCCCAATCTGCTCCTCCTGTCCTATGTCCCAGCCTCCAGCTGGTTTCTTTCTGCAAGCCTGCTCCCCTTTCCACATGCTCTGGCACCAGCCTGGGCACCCAATCCGAAGCCGTTACATAAGGAGTGTGACTTGTACAGTGCACAAGTGGTGTGTGGGTGCAGGCATGTCTTGGGAGAGTGGAGCGATGGGCTGAGTAAAAATAGGCATTGGAATATGTGCCAAAATGAGTAAGTTACATTGTCGGCTGAACAATGAAACCTAATCCCCCTTCTCCTGCCCACTTTTCTCCCCCAGCTCCTCGTAACGTAGTCCAATAAAATAAATGACACAAGCTGAAAGGTAGTAGAAGCTGTCTTATTTTCTGTCACTTGTCAAATATTCAAGTGTTTCACCTGGTGTGAAGTTTTCAAGTTTGTAAAACATTTCAATGGGCAGACAGAAAGTATTGGTCAGTTCTCTGTGTGTATGTGTGTTTGTATATTATATATATATATATATATATATATATATATATATATATATATATATATATATATATATACACTTATATACACACACACACAAAAAAAAATCTACATGAAGTGTGAAGGCCGGTGGACCCTGAGAGGCATTCCCTAAATTAGCATGACACAAGAGGCTTCTCCCACAGGATACCCTGTTCTCTTGTTGTCAATGTACCCCTGTTCTGTTCCCTCAGTCAGCCCTTTTAGCCCCTTACCCATCCCTGTGTCCCTCAATCACTCCCCCCCTATTTCCCCATTGGCTCCCAAACCCTCACCCCACCTTTGTACCACCCCCATGCCCCTGGAAATTGGTCTCTGATGCTCTCTCAGCCCCTACCATACCTACACTTGAACCCGGACCCTCCCCATGAGTCTCGCCTTTGACCCTGGACATTCTGTGCGTGTGGCTGGATTAAACATTTTTGTGGAACCCATACTAAGGCCCTTCCTGCTTCTTTGCCGTCAAATCTGTCAGCAGCTATCCAGTTTTCAGTAATGAAGGACTGTGGTTCACTGGCTTGTTTAAGGATCATGAGACTGCTTTTAAAAATACGTTAAATAGCCACCAGGTGGAAATTGTGTATAGATTTGTTATCTGTGACAAACTAGTGTCAGATTGTGAATTTGATAAGTCATTTCGTATTAGTTGTAATTATGGAACATCAGTGCAAATAAGTAATGTACACTGAGGTGTACCAAAAGGCAATGTTATTGATTGCACCTGACATTTTAATAATAAGCTTCTGTTGAAATAATACAAAAGGTAATTTTAAATCTTACATCATTGTCAGAGTTATGGCTTTATGGTCAAAATATTAATTAGTTTTATCCTACAGCTGTTTAATTTTGCAGAGTTGGAAAGACAGCTTTATGTATGAAAGGCTAAATTAAAAATATTTCTCATGGGGCACTGATATGGACAGTTGCCAAGCTGGACGTTCAGATCCTTCCAGACCTTTCAGGTGCAACTATCTATCTCTTAATATTGCTTTAAGTGGCAAAATGCCTTTAAAAGTCCAGTCTGTAGGGACTTCCATTTTATACCAATCTATAAACCACTGGTCTGTGCTTCAGATTTGGGATTTGTGACACATTTTCTGTATGCATTTGACTTGGAGCCAAAGGAGAGATGGAACTTTGCAAACCAGCTCTCATGTTACCAGTCAGCATCTGGCTCAGCCTTGGAGTTTGTACACAGAAAGATGCTACCATGTGTCAGAAGTTACTAGAATTGGTGTGGGTTGACTGGGAGAAGTTCACAGCGTCAAGAAGAGGTCAAGGAGCTTGGTTTTCCCCTCAAAAAGGGTTATTTGCTATGATGGGTAACAACATTAAAGTGCATGATGGTCCTCGAGTCCTGGGCAGCCCAGTGAAAATCTCTGACTGGATCTGCAGAGGGAACAGGTTTATTCTGTCTGAGCACTGATGGGCACTGGAGGCAATTGGGCAATACTCCTTGTTTTATAACTCTGCTTTGCTTTGCTTGTGTATTGCAAGGAGAGGCCAGGAAGCTTGGAGAAGGCAAGAGAGTTGACAGATCTGAGCTTTCAGCCGCTTCTGAGGTGCCCTTTCCTAAGGAACAGCTTTGAGGCAGGTGATAAAGGGATGTGTGATGTGTCCACTTTGTGAAAACAGCTCTTTCAGGTCTGTGCAGTGCTGTTGTGCTGCCTGTTTTCCCTTGTGCTGACGACTTGCAGGGTTGTTGCTGTGATGGGTGAGCTTTGTTTCTCTAGCAATTAGAGAAATCTGCTATTTACTAATTAGAAGTGTGATAGCGAAAGGTTTGGTGGTTTTTTGGTTTTTTTTCTGAGAGATTTAGCAGTGGAGGTTAATTGTGCTCAATAGACCTTTGGATGATTATATAAAATATAAATTATTTAACATGATGCTTGTGATTCCATGAGCTTGACTACAGAGCATCTTCTGGGAGGATTTTAATGGTTTGTTTGGCACAAAAAATCTTGACTTGAATGCTTTGCTCTTCATGTTTGTAATTTGTATTTGCCTTGGCCTCTGTTTGCAAAATCAGTCAGTGGGCCAACACCTCAAAACTTTGAGATTCAGGCAATCTGTTTTGACTTCATGAAATCTTAGTCTGGGAGGGATAAAAGGCTGCATGTAAACAAATTCAGGAGTTATTTATTGTAGTTTACATATGGATGGGCAGCCTGGCCAGAGCCTAGCATGTACCTTAAATGCATAAGAGAAAACATCTCATAGCAACCTGAACTTGCCAGCAGAGGAGAAAATTCACATGCTATTAACTCACATGTGACTTCTTATTGTAAATATTGTGGTCATATTGGGATATTTTTTCTTAACTCCTCTCAATGCTGTCTCAGTTAGAAGCATACAACTGACTCATTCCTGCATCTGGGTATTGACGTCATTATGATGCACTTTTAATTTCTAGCATGAGTGTTCCAGTTCTAAATTCCAGTATGAAATTTAAATGAAAACATGATGCCCTTTATTATTACTGAGAAGTAAATGAACTAGAAAAATTACACCCATGGGCTTTCCAACTCATTCTCTATTGCACTGAACATATTGGACATCAGAGCCTGTCAACACAGTCATCTGAAACTGTCTTCTTCAGTGTTTCACTCCTATGTGAATTATTCATCAGAGATTTTACTATGTTAACGTATTCTTATGATCATGTTGACTTTAATTCCAGTGCATGAAAAAGGAAGTTTGCTGTTTCACTTCACATAAAAACAGATAAAATGCTTTACCAGACACCCTTCTTAAATCCTTCGTAGCAAATCAGAGCAGACCAAAGCACAAAATAATGTCAGATCACAGCAAATTAAAGTGTTTACAACATCGAAGGTGTGATGGTGAAGCTAGCTAGAACTAGTGAAGAAGTTTCTAGAGGTCTGGATGGAGAAAGTTGAAGCATTTTATTCTTCAGGATGGGAAAATTAGAATACTTTGATGGCCTGAATCTGACTCAGTTACGGCTTGGGAAAAGGGTGAGAGGTGGTCTATGGGGTTTGGGAGATTTTTGTTTGTTTGTTTTTTTACTTGCTTTGGTGACAAAATTAATATATTCTGGAGAGTTTCTCTGAGCTGATGCTCAGGGATTCCTTTATGACCTGCAAAGGGACGAGGGACAAAGCAAAAGCAAATTGATGTTTTATATGGGAAATTGAATTCTGTGGTGTCAGAGGACAAAAAGGCTCTGATGACTTTTTCTGAAACCTTATCAAAAGTATGATAGTTATAGGGCTTTTTAGAAGCTTGAAAATAAGTTTTCAGAGTGAACATCTACACATGTACATAATGGTGTAATGGTGTAATAGTTTTGCCAGTGTAAGTGAAGGTCAGCATCCTGTAGCAGATCTCTGAGCCAGAATCTATGCAATTCCTCTGCTTTGAGTGCTCACTTGGAGAGAAGGACAATTGTGGGTTTATATTTTCAGAATATTTGTTTTCATCTAGCCATAAAGCATCATGAGAGTAATTTCCAGGTCAGCTCAGAATGACAGCTCTTGTCAAGGGGATGTGTGCTCCTTCTGTGGGAGCTCCCAGGGTGGTGACAGAGAACAGGAATAGTGTTCTTGGCTGTTCACATGCTCTTACCTTTGGGGAGAGGCCCGGTGCTGTGCATGAAGCTAAATAAACTTAGTATGAACAGAACCTAGCAAATGCATTTTGAGCTTCTTGTGTCTTTCAAACAACTGAACATTTCCGCTTATGCAAAGAAGACCTCTTAAAAATACTGGCATTGTTTAAATGTGGGTCGAGTATGAATTTCTTAGATACTTAATTTAAGCACAAGCATGAATTAGGCCAAATAGCTGGATTGTGGGTTGTGTTTTGGTTTTGTGGGGTTTCACTTGTTCCCCTGCCTGATTTCTTTCTTTTCTTGGGTTTTGGTCTGAATTGGATCAAACCCTATTTTTTAAAAACTTCCATGATTTGGAATTTCTTAGAAAACTTGTTTAAGGAACCCTAGTTCACAGAACTTGAATAAGTTGCATCCACTGCCTTTTTCAGTTTAGAGAATGTCAGCAGAGGGAAGATGACATGTGATAAGCACAAGCTGTCTAATGCCATGAGTAGCTCTTGTCCATCCGTCTCTTCCCTGGTCAGTTTTAAGGGCAGTGTTTTTCTGAATCCCACCCACAGACACCATAACCTTAGTAAAGCCTGGGCTTTCCAGTTCACACACAGCAGGATTTCCTTGGCTGCTGTCTGTCCAGGAGCCATGGGAGAGGGGTTTCTGTGTTTCCCTATCTGAAGGCAGCGGGGGAGCTCTGCCTCAGCCTCGAGAAGCTGAACAACTTTGAACCATCCATGTTCTCCAGGGGGAAAACCCTGGAAGCAGAACAATGTCTTTTCCCACTGACTTTTTCTATATGAAGCAAATCAGCAGTCAGGTAATTATAATCTGTCTGTTTTGAAAACAATTACTATCAAGCATTCAGCAAGCACAGGCTTTTGATATGGATATTGACAAAACAAGTCTAAAGTACTGCCCTTTCTTTTGGACTATTAAAAGAAAAACTATTTTAAAATTCGCTGCCTAGAGATATTTATTTTTTGTAGCAGGCACATTTATGTAAAATCAACTTAATTTCCCATATTCATATTTTGTGAATGGGAATTCAACATATATATTTAAATATAGTTGGGAAGGAGTCCTGTGTTGTGCTGATTGATATTGCATTTCATTGGTAACAAAATCATGACAGGAATGCATGCCTAAAAGTTTGTATGCTGCATATTTTCACCTGAGGTTTGAAAATATCTTCCTATCAAGTATTTTGTGTAGAAATTAGTAAGTAATGCCAAATATGACACTTTTGTACTCTACTCCTACATATTTAGCAAGAAGAAAAAGAAAAGCTAAATTCAGTAGCAAAATATTCATTGCTAATTGCTATTTAAATGGCTGTGACCTTAGATTGCCTCTTTAGCTTTGAATAAATTATTTTTAAAAGCCCTGAATGTGTGCCTTAAGTTACTGTTTTTATCATATTTCCATGAAGTTTTGAGAAGCTTGCACAGACCATGAATATATGCAGTGTAAAAGAGGTGGAGGAAAGGTGATAGCAGGTTTCATAGGGCTGTTCTGTGAGGAAGGAAGGTAGTAGGCAGTGCTGAAGCCTTTATGGCAAATAAAAGCATCAAAGCTGTGAGCCCTGTGTGGTGTGACCACTGCCAGAAGAAATATGACAATTCTCAAAACAAAGCCACCGCCCTGCCACCCCCTTATGCTCTGAATGTGAATATCACTTCCCTAGTGCATGCTGATTTGTGAAGCTCACAAACACTCTCATTTCATTGAATGGTTTTTTTGGCTTTGTATTTTCTGGTTTTGCATTTGGAAATTGTTCACGCCTGACTCGTGGTTTGCTCAGGGACTTTCACAGCTTGAACTGCCCTGCCACTCTAACCTTTCAGACAATTTTCAAAGTGTGATTTAAAGGCAATTGTTCAGATTTGATCTCATACATGAGGATTTGCTCCTTATATCTAGAATTTCTTGTAATATGTTCTTGGAAAAGAAGGAGAACTGGCAATACCTCCCCTTGAAATCTGCGCATGTTTGCAAGGTGAAGAACTGGAGAAACCAGCACCCATCCACTTCCCAAGGAGCAAAGTTTTGCCTCAGGATAGGAAGAGCGCCTAGAACAATCTACATGTGAGGGCACTCAAGGGACATAAAACTAAAAAAGATCAAACACAGATTCAAAATAAATTAGCAAAATGTCCCCTATTCTTAGCTTTCTTACCAATATTTTGCTTTCTAGGAACTTCATCTTCTGCATTTTACTTTGTACAAGAATAACTAAGTCCTGCAATAATTTTCCTTCATATATTGATTTAAACTGCAAGTTTAATATATAACTAGCAGATAAAATACTCTTGGAATATGGTGTTATGCTAAAATAAGATTGAGAACTTTAGTTTGATGCATAACATCTATTTAAAGTAGACACGTAATTTATTGGAGCTGAGATTCTACTGAAATAGTTCTGCAGTTTCATTATCATTTTTGTAGGCAGTCCTCTGATCCAGATAAGCAGAAGAATTCTATTTTGGAGGAAAATATTCTAAATGCCTTCCTCTTTCTGAATTACAAGGGGATAAAAGTAGAATACTTCCCTTGTGAATCAAAGGATGATATTTATGAAGAATTCCAGAGCTTGCTTTTCTTGAAACTTATAATAGAACACTGAGAGTTCTTCACCTTAACAAAATTCTAGGTTTCTAAAACCTGAAAGATTTCTGATCCATATATTATGGCAGTTTTAAAAATAGGGTTATTTTTGTCCAAACTGTGAGCCAGGTTTAGCAGTTCATAGAAAAAAAGTACGTGTCTGTAGGCTCTGCATTTTGGTAGTCCTTCAAATCATCCTGATATCTTAAAAAGCAGAGATCCTTCTCTGAAATATGAAATTGTTGGGTTTTTTATAGAGAGACTTTTAGAACTGTTTCAAAGTAACTATAAATCAAAGCTGCAGCCTCTGTGTTTTCCTCTCAATGGTGGCTTTGGATAGCACTTGCTTGCGACCCTGGTCTTTCTGGCTTCTGAAACTGCAGCAAATTACTGAGAGTGGAAAATGCTTATGAACACCTTGTCTCTGTGTTGTAGCAGCAGACCAGTGATGCATGCAATGCAGGTGGGTTCTACATTAGTTTTGGACAACTGTTGGCTCTCTCTGTTCTGTGACTGTGTCTGCAGAGCTCTGAAAGTGCAGGAAAAAGGAGCAGAGGGAGCTGCTGGAGATCTGCTCTATGAGACTCAGCCCTGTGGTGAATGATAGAGATTAGATCACACCTTGAAGCACACGGAGCCAAGTTTCTGGGTTTCAGAGAACTGCTGAAACTTCTGCAAATAGTTTTGTTCACATGTTTGTGTTGTTTGCTTTATTTTATTTGGTTTGTTTTGTTTTTTCTCAGCACTTCATATGCTGCCAATAGCAGGAGCCAGGAAAATGCTGTGATCTGCTGCATGGTTTTGTCAGTTTTTCTTGATAGAGGTTGAAAAAGCTTGAACCTTACTAGGCCTCTCCTTCTCCTGGTATCAAAAGGGCAATTAACCTCTTTTATCTGTAAATGCTTTAGTAAGAAATCATTGGGGAACTTGCCTATGCTCCAAGCCATGAGAAAGCTTCATTGCCCAAAGTCATCCAGTGTGTACAGGGATAGAAAAAGCCCAGACTGTGACCAGCTGCAGGTCCACTCGTGGTTCTGACTAAAGACAAAGCTTTCATTGCATTATTTTTTTTCCCCCCAGAAAGGAAAGCCTAATGGCTGATCTCCCTGGCATGTTTAATAAATATTCATTGCATTTATCTGATCTGCTGATTTTGGGGAGACATATTCTTAAGCAGTTTTTGCTAACAAACTTTCTGATGAAAACTCTTTTACAGAAAGATGCTTCCTGGTAGTTTTTGTATTGGGGAAAAAGGAAATAATCACTGTATATGGTATTTGAATAAAATGACAGGGGACTACAAGATCATTGAGAAGCTTCATTGAGAATTTAAGACTGTCACCATGTTATTTCAAGGACCACAGGGCACTGACCATGAAGGTCTCATGAACCATCAGACCAAACCATTATATCTGTAAATTAAAGGAAATATAGGTAGGTAGTGCTAGAATTTCCTGCTTTTTTTTTTTTTTTTTTTTAAGGCTATTTCTTCTTGGTACCATGGGAGCATTTAGTCCCCCATTTTCTTTTGAGACTCTTCAAACAATAGATGACAATTTATCTACAGTACTCTGTTCAGTAAACTAAATGTTCATTTTGGCTAACTACTCCAGTGCTGCTAGCTTTCTGAGAGAAATTGAAAAGCTAAAGAAGGCTATTCATAACAATAACACCCCAGTAGAGCTCTAAATATTTTTACTTCAATAGTAAGATGGGATCTTTTGGACAGTTCTTTAGGATTTATTTCCTATGTACTTCATAGCTAGTTAAAAAGGATTGGAAAGGAGACGGCAGGGAGCTGCAAGGCCATTTGATTGTGCTATAGGGCTTTAATATCACCCTGGTCTTATTTCAGATGCTCAGCATCACTCTGCTTGCTCAGCTAATGGTACACAAAGTGATCACTAACCAAAGTAAATAATGTGGCTGTAGCAGGAAACATAAGGCACTGAATGCAGAAAGAGTTTGCATTGATTCCAGGGGATTTTGGACAGATGAGTATCATCACTCCAATATAAACAGATAAGGTTTCAGGTTAATGATTAGTTTTAGAGATCACCTGAGCTGTGGTAATGGTATATGAGCCTTAGCCTCTGGTAGTGCTGCTGTTTTTTAAATGTAACTATAACTATCTTTTCACTTCCCTGCAGGCCAAACTCAAGCATTCACACAGCTGCCAATGCTCAGCCCCGGTGGGCTGCAGGATATTGGGCTGCTGTGACTTCAATGCATTTGGGAAGGGTTCTCAGGAGGAATCTGTAGAGCCAAGGCTGGGAAAGGGAGGTGCTGCCACACAGTCTTCACTTCTCAGCTTTGCCACATCATCATCTAGTTTTGTGTCACACTTCTGTCAAAATATTAATGAAGAATCTAATGAGATGATCATACATTTAATATTTTGCAGCAGAAACAGTGATTTGAAGGAGAGACTGTGGTAATTAGTCAGCAATATGTAAATATATGTGCGGGAGGACAAGCAGACTCGTTGTGTGCTGGACCAGGGAAGGTACTGCAGTGCCAGCCATGGAGGAGGAGGAAGCCCTGCTAAGCCAGCCTGTTCCACACTTGAGCTGAGAGCATTGGCACCTTCACAAAGAAATCCTGGTTTACCTCAGTAGCAGCAGTTTTCACTTACCTACAGAGAGAAAGGGCTGTGAACTAGTTGCTTTAGCACTGGACTAGGATATTTTTGTTGTTATTCTGTGTCAATTATGTTTTGTCATTTTCTCTCTTTAGAGCTTCTGAAAAACAAAGTTTGAAGTGATGTGTTGTTTTTTGGTTTTGTTTTTTTTTTTAATCTGGTAATAGAGTTGGTGGGTAATTGCAGCTGCCAGGCATTTCTCACTCAACGCTCTGATGAGTCATAAACTTGGGATATAGGTGGTCATCTTAACTCTCCAGCTTCTGAGGTCTAGGGTAGGAATCAGGTAGTGTAGTCAGACTGAATGGGCTGGCTCAGGACCTGGCTTTGCAGTGAGGAGATGAAGGCTCTCTGCATGGATTATAGGTAGGAAAGCTCTGCTTCGCTACCTGGAGTGGGAAACTATATCCCAAGCAAGTTTAGAGCATACTTGGGTATAAACCTAGAATGAATAAAGTCCAAGTTCTTGGAGCCATAAACACTCATGAAGTAGCTTATATCAGACAGGATCTCTGGAGATATCTGCCTCTGCAAGCAGGGCATGACTAGCTGAGCTCTCTCAAGGCCTAATCAATTGAATTTTGGATTATTGCCAAGGCTAGAGGATATAATCCTTTATGTTTTCATTTTTATATTGTCTAATTAAAGAATCTTCCCTTCCCCAATTGCAGAAGTCACAGAATGTGATTTTACACAACATCAAAATAACATGGAAAGGATTTGATTATTAAGCAGCATATTAATATGGGAAGCTGCCCAAGTAAGAGTCATTTTACTGTCTTGTACACCTGGTGAACAGAGCTGCTGACCTGGTCAAGGCCTATGTAAGACACAAAATGTTCATTGAATTACATGACTGGAAGAGGGTACACTGAGTGCTCCCACTGCCATGGGAACAAAACCAAGACTAGTAAGATCATAGCCAAGAGAAAAAGACTTCTATTTCCCCCTTTCTAGCCCTGGCCTTTTTTATTTTCCTTTTGCGTAGAAGATAATTTTTTAATCAAGATTTTTCACCTGAAAAGTCAAGTTGGCACTCAAGGACTGGGTAGATGTGAATGAGAACAGGTTTTAGATGACACACTTGGACACCAAAAAAGCCATTCACAAGCTCAAGTTAGAGGGAAATCTGGGGCTTCTTTTGTCCTCTTTTTCTAATCAGCAAAATGAAATTTATTTTTGGTACTTTCCTTAGAGTAGACATGTATTTTTATAAACATACATTTTTAAACAAGAACTTTGGATATTTTCCTAACTGAAAACATCTTTACTATTATCCTTATAAGGGTGCATCATCACATAGTTTGTAAAGGTTTTGAATGGCTTGGAGAATGATTCCTTTGTAACTTGCATTGCATTTTGTCCAAAGAGCTAAAACCTTCTGGAACTGTGTGTCCTAGCAAGTTTTTTTGAAGAATTTCTATGAGCCTTTTGCTTAATGGAAGCATGACAGATCTGACTTTATAATCTTTCTTGTAATACCCTGCAACATAAATTCTTGTAGACCCGATAATCAAAAGTCACCTGGTAATGTGGCACCCAACTTGATAGGAGTTGGTGAACCTCTAACAGCTGGGCTCCTGGAAGACTTTTCAATTAGGTGGATCACAATGGTAATTTCACTATCTACAGATCCTGTCATTGTGTCATTGTATCCACCTTGGTTTAGCTGAAGCTGCGTCTCCTTTGCAGTTGTCCCTGTGGTCTGGATCATGTTCCTGTCTCTGAGGCTGGCATAGTGCTATACTCAGCTGGATATTTAATATTTTTCTGAGCTGTTGTTTCCTCCCCAGTGACTCTGAAGTAAATTTCCATTGCTTGCAGAGGATTTCGACAACGCAGATATGTTAATGCTGGCTGGTTCAGATCCTTTTGCAGGAGAACCCATGGAAGGATTATGTAGAAGTTTTACAAGACTGAGTCTCATAGGACTCTGTATTGGGTCCAAAAGGTCTTCTGGCATAGGCCACGATCTGAATGAGAAGGAAGGCCTGTACAGTAGGAAATGGAATCTGATCTCCCTGGGCAGTGCTGATAAGTGGATGAAACACTCTTGCCCTTTCCTCACATAAATCTGGAGCTGATGCCCTCCCTCCTTCCTGAGCCCCAGATGCATTGAAAAATCAGTTTGATAGTACAGGTGGTCAGCTGAAAAATTGGGTTTGGGTCTAGGATTTGCTATTATGTGTTTGTTTGATGCTTTGTAATGCAGCAGTACTAACTGTTAAAAAGAAGCTTCAGACTTCAGTGCATGCAGCAGTAGGAGGCCTGTGCTCCCCAGGGCAGTCCAGATGTGCCAGTGGGATGCTCTGGGAGCACAGGACTGTTCACATGCAGTGCTCTTGGTCTTACCACACTGGTGCACTGGAACCTGGCCCTGAAGTAGATATAGCAAAAAAATGTTGGCATGCCTTATGTTAAACCAGTAGAAATTTTAAAAACTGCCTGTTCATGGAGAAGTTAGGGTACTATCAATCAGTGTGAATTCAGAATATAAATGCACTGAGGAGGAATAGCTAATGGCTGATTTCTACATACCAGACCTGAGAAAATGCAAATATTAAGTCATTCATAACGCAGATTTCCTAGTGGCTATGTACCTGGGTTAAAGCACATCCCTTAATTTTGAAGAGCATGAATATATAGATAACAGAAATAGACTGCTGTCATCTCTCCAAGAACAGTAAAAAGATCTCAGGATCTGATGTTTGCTTTGGTGCCATAGAAATCAACAGAATAACTTGCAGAGACTTCAGAGACAGAGACTGATTGCAAAAGGACATTTTTTCTCTTCACCTGTAACTCAAAACTCTTTTGTTTTGGGATTTGTTGAGTGTAGGTGTATAGTTGCCAGTGTGCTGGTGAAAGAAATTGTAGTAGGAGGAGAAATAGCAATAAGGAGGTAGGAATACAACAAAATCTGAGATCAAGGGGGACATTCACGTGACAGCCTGTCAAATTCATAGTAGAGATAAAAGGTAATGCAGAACACTAAAGAGCAGATTTTGTTAAGGCATCTGAACTGCCCTGGTTTACCTATAGTGACATACAAAGTGACTTTGGAAATTATTTAATTTTTCACTGTGCACACATGGGGTCCTGAAAATAGCACAAATACTGGAGTAGATTTGTTTAAAGCCATGAATATTTTCCCTCTGTGAGAGCTCATTTGGTTGTTGTGATTTAAAATAAATCACGTTTCCATGTTGACTTCCTTGAGCATTCTTGGAGATAATAAACTGCTTCATTTGCAGGGTGATATTTCACATGTGGGTGTATGGGCCCCTCACATCCATTTTGCAGATATTTGCTTTATCACTTACTTCATCTGTGCCCAACCATCTCCATCAGTGGAGCTTGACATGTTCTGCAGAATTCCTCCTGGCTCTGGTTTGCAGGGAAGATTTCTTTCTTCCTTAAACTATAAATATGTGGGTGCTATCAGTCAGCTTCTCTGCAGTGGCTGTTTTTGCTATAAATAGTTTTGGGGGGTTCTTTGTTCCCAAACTGCTTGGTGATTCTTGCATGTCTGCAGTTTGAACAACCCCTCAAACCAAAGAGGCTGGATGGGATTCCCTCAGAGGTCACAGAGCATTAAACAAGAGTCCAGTAGTAGCATTCAGGAGTTTTTTAAGGGTCAGAGCTGTTTTAGTGACTCTGGGATAACTGAGGTTTTCCTGAGATAGGCAAATATTGAGCTCAAACATTTTGGGGTGCCTTTGTAAGATGCATCTAGTAGGGTGTCTGATTCATCTTGCTGGGTGAGGCTGGGAAAAGTGAAAAATGACCAAAGAAGTAAATCAGAAAGGCTGAAAGGGAAAAATGAGAGAATTTTCTCCATGAGACCAGGTACCAGAACTATGCAGCTGGAGATGGCCTTTGCTTGTGAAGTAACACTCCCCAGCTGTGGTTCTGGCAGTGCATGGCAGCAGGGAGACATGTCATCATTAGAAGCTGTGTGTGTAAAGAAATGTTGAGCTCCAGCAGATGGTGCTGGGTCGAGAATGCCCTCACGTGCAGCTGGATTTTTGCAAATAAACCTGCTTATCTGCTAGGTAGGTCAGTCATGGAGAAATACCTGGAAACTAGTTAAATGTCACAGACACCAAGACCCACAGCCAGGATCCTTGATCCATCTCAAATCTGTGATATGTTGGCATTGTCCTTTCCTGAGGTGGGTATAATCAGACCAAGAACACACCTTACTCCTGTGGGAAGTGATCCCAGCTATTACCCAGTCATGGAGACTTGGCCCCAAAGGCAATATTCAGTATGTCTATTGATAGAATACCAATTTTGATAAAAAGACAAGGTGACATTCCTGTGTCTTTTCTCAGGAAGTTGTGCTCACCTACCGTTTCTCACCAATGGCAATATTGTGTAATTTTAAACAAATAACTTACTTACAGCTATCTGTGGCTTCTTACTAAGAAGTTTATTTCCTCAGGGTACTGTGAGAGAGATTTCTTTGATATTGTTAACCTCAATGAAACTCTGCAAACTAGTAACTGAAGAGTTTTCTGGTACTACTAGTGAAAGATATAATTTTAAAATAAAAATTGAAATATTGACAAAAATACAGTAAAATACAGTTGAAAGCAATGAGTGGTAGCTGCATGTGTGCAGCATGGGTCCTGTTTTCTTGTTTGAAGAACTTATTTATTTAGTCATGCACTCAAAACAAGCTCAATTATCAAAACAAGCCCTAGCATAACTTTTTCTTCTCCAAGTGCTTTAAACTGGGGAACTGTCCGAGTAATTTTCTTCTGAATACAAGTAATTAATCAGGTTTGCACTCAGCATCTTTCCTTTTTTTAAGGTTTAGAAACAATACTGTATTCTGAATCCCATTATTATTTTCATCCCTAGCATTAAGCAGAACATTAGTGAGCCAGCTAAAGGGCATAGGTTATACACAGAAATGTTTTCTTTGTTTGGGGAGGGAAATTGTGACTTGTGGCTACTGGCTCCGGGTGCCTGGCTAGCCTTGTCCCCCAGCTGCACAGCCAGGTGCAGCTGTTTTCAGGCTGCAATCAGTCCCTGAATGGCAGAAAGCAGAGAAGCTTTCTGCTCTCCAGGCTCCCGACCTCCCAGAGTCAGGGTTTGAGGCAATGGTCCAAGAAGGCACATTTGCAGAGATGTTTATTCTTCTCAAGGGGGTGCAAAAGAGGGTGCAGGACCACGATTTCCAGGCTTTTAAACTGCATCAGTCCGGCGGTGTTCCATGGGGGGGGATAAATACAATGGGACAGGGACTGGCTAGCCAAGGACAGACCAAACCCATTGGTGGGGTTAACAGGGACAGACCACTTGGGAAACCTCAAATTTAACATCCACCACCACAGTGATTGACATTTATCAGTGGTTAATGAATTCTGTGGCTAAAGTAAGTTTGTAGCAGCAGCAAAAGTTGTTTTATAATGCTATTTCCTTAGTAAATGACATTTTAAAATTTCCTGGATTATTAATCTTTTCTGGCTTTGAAAATTTCTAACTTATTTTGGAAGCTGGGTTATAATGAGCTTGCAGGCAGCTTATCACATCATTTTCAAGAGGTATCAACACTGGTCTGTGGTTGCATTTTTGCTTCTGATAGTGTGTATTTGCCTTATGCTTTGCTAAGCATTAAGATAAAAAAATACACTTTATGGTAATTGGGAGCCCTGCCCATGCTCCTCTGGAGGGAAGATGATGTCAGGGGTATCTTTATCTATCAATATGCCCCTGAAAACAGATGTGCATGTCTTTGTGAAAACCTTGTAGTGGGAGAAGTGACTGTGCAGCTGGTGTGCATGACTCTATGATGATGAATTCCCATTGATGCCAAATGAATTGTCTTCATCCTGAACCATATTTCTTTTCCCATATCAAATGAGCTTATAAAGTGAGCACCGCATTCTCTGATCCTCACAAGGGTGAGGCTCCAGAAACTGAAGAAATGGATTTGGGCCATGAAAATTTGTCTTTTGGGGTATGGGGACTTTCCTTTCTGGAGCCACAGGCTGATAAATCCAGCAAGGAAATTGTGGTGATGACCCTGAGCCTGCACACCAGGAAATGTGGCCAAGGCTTCCTGAGCACCAGGAGGTTTCCTGCCTGGCTCTGGGGTTTGCAGCCCCCTTTGCTGAAAAGAACTCAAGGTCTTACCATGGCTATTCCCCTGTCACAGTCAGACACGTCTCTACAAATGAGCACTTTCAGATGCATCTTCAGCAGTGTTCCCAAATGATATGTGCTGAATGAAATGTACTGTTTTGTTGACGTAGCATTTATCTTACAAGTAGGACTTTCAAATAAACATCCATCAAAAGCCATCATATTTTGGGAAGCATTACACTCTATAAAATAGGCAACTGAAACATCATCTTCCAGTAGTCTCACAACGAGTACACTTAAAATTCAGGTTGTGTTGGGGGACAACACAGCAATGAATACAAGGAGATGGGACCAAGAATAGATTTTTCCAAGTTAGAAGGATTAGTCCCAACTCTCACAAAAGATTTAGCTCTTTCCATATGGGATGCAAGCCTTGTGGCTCTGAAATACTTAGTATGCAGACTGCAGACTTAGTGTGTGCTACAAAAGATAAAAATGGACTTCCTTTAAAAATCATGATGAGTACAAAAATTTATTTTGAAAATTTAAGAGAAGCAGTTTAACAACTTATACACATTTGTTTATGAGCTCACAGAGGAGATACAAAGATGATTACACAACTCTGCAGTTTTAGAGTTGGGGTCAGTTGTTAACTTGGCTTCCTTCTAACAAAAATTCTTTACTATAAACAGCAGATAGCCAATAAAAGAAGTTTTTCATACACCTACCTTTGCGGGGGATGATATGTGCACATACAGAGTTATATCATGCTGAATGCCAGAGCAGGTGCTTTTTTCCCCAAATTAAAGCCTTAAGCCTGAAGATGTTATACCATGACAATGTCATGGGTTTCCTTGAGCCTTAGGTTATAGATGAAGACAAGTTTGATTTACTTGTTCTGGATCTTTGTAGAGATTTATTTTCATAAATTACATTGAATTACCCACAGTAAATGGACTATTTTCCCCCCATCTCTGGCCCAGGGATTGCACCAGAACCACGGCACCTTCCAGCAGCTGTACAGGAATGGATGCAATATTTTCTCCTCTATTTCTCAACGTGACGAATAACTTTGAAGTAACTGCAAAGAGATCTTTCAGTTATAATGAGATTAAGAAAGGGGCAAATGGGTCTTTATGGAAATATGCATCTCTATATAATAAAATATTGAATGTGATTAAGCGAATTCAGCCTCATAAAATGAATTCAGCCTCATTTTTAGTGCTCTAAAATGATAATGTAGAGGAAAACCTATTCCAGACATTTCTCCAGGCATTGCAGTTACTTCATTAGCCTTTATTTCTTCTCACTTCTTCTTTCTTGACAGCTTTTCAAGTGTCAGGTTCTTCCTTTTTGAAATGCTTTGGTGTGCTCATCTGTTTGACAAACTGTTTAAGGTCTTGATCTTAATTTAACATTTGTAGATACCCACAGAGGGTTTTGTTAATGGTCTTTAAAATACTAAGCAAAGTTCCAGTTTTCTTCAGGAACAAAGTTTTATCCTTGACATTATTTTTCCTTTGGAATGATATTCCTATTTAACATCTAGGAAATTTTTAAGTCTTATAAAGCAGCTTGTAAGGGTAGGGATGTAATTAAATGAGGATTTTATATTTCTTTGGGGTGCCTTTTTTTAAAAGAATAGGAATAAATCATAACTGAAGATGTCTTTTCAATGACAGAAGCCTTTGATACCACAGAGGCATGAGATTAAGTGGTTGCCCAGCCTCAGATTAGGAGTGCTCTTGTACTTAGATGCATGAATGGAGAAAACTCTATTTTCTGGATTGAAACCATGGTTTTTGCTAGTTCATTTGGTGTAAGGTAATTAAATTAAACTAAGGGTTACTCATAAACTATATTAATGGATTTTAGCACTACTGACAGTGACAGCAATCTGAGTTCCTAAGTCTGTTATATGGACTGACAGGAATAATTCATTGCCCTGTTGTAGCTGGATCTGGCATTTCAGATCTCCAATACCAGATGCAGTGGCTGTAAAAGCCTCCTTTTATAAGACAAAAGGACAAGTTGTGTATAAGGGGGAAAGGTTAACATGAAGAGAAAGAAAATGTATCCAAGGGGTCTTTGAAGCTTGGAAGTCATGTGTGTTTTATTGTTAAAAATTTGCTCTATTTTGGGAGCCCCTATGTGGTGCTTAGGGACCTGCTGGAGCCCAGAGAGATCCAGAGGAGCACAGCCACACTGTGACTACTTTTTCTGGAACTGTTTTCTACATGAATCACACTAAGTGTTTCTTTGCTGTAGTAATGTTTGCATTAAAAAAAAAAAAAAAAAATACAAAATTGGACAACAGTTTCCTGGAAGTGTGCACAGCATAAATGTACTGTTGGTTCTAAGGTATTTGCCATGACCTTGGTCATAGCAAAGTGGTCAAAATGTGATCTCTTTTCGAAAAGATGAAACAATTTTCTTGTTTTCAAGGGGAAACTTTAGGGAAAACTTACTTCTGAAATGTGGAATTTGCTGTTGATTTTAATCTGCCAACAACTAGCAAGTTTGGAAGGTTGGGTATTTATTTCTTCTTTTTCCTTAGTGCTTTCCCTCATAAATTAAATCATGTAAATAAATTACATACATTATCTAAAATAATGTAAAATTCCATTAGCTAATTCCATTTGGCAAATTTTTAAAAGAAAAATGTTTTGCCTCAGGTTAAAGCTAAGGCTCAACATGCACAGCCCTCCTGCCTTTAAATGCTAATGAAGATTCATTCTTTAGATAAGGACCAAGTGATCCTTAGAAGTGAGAAAACTGCATCAGGAGGTTTAACAAGGCTCATTAAAGTTCAATTAGAAAATTAGTTTTAACACTAGGCATCCTGCCCCTTTTATTTCCCAAGCACAAACAATAACATTTTCATCACATACAAGTACATATTTAAAATGTGCTATGAAAATAAAAAATCTTCATGTTTAATTCATCTCATATAATAATTAATGTCCATTAGGGATTTGGATCAGGCATTTGGTATACAGCTTCACAGTGTGGCATTGGATGTGTGATTCCCAACTGTCCCTAATGGGAAGTTTGTCAAGTGAATTGAAATAAAAATTATTTTCAGAAGAATTTTGATAGATTTTTTCAAAAGAGTTCATCTGTTTTCTGAGCAGTGCAATCTTGGCGCATACTCAAAAAAACTTGACTCAGCACCTTTACATTGAGGGATTTCATGATTCTTTTAACTACTTCTCTAAGTTTTATTCATTTAGCATCACACTTTTTTCAGTAATTGGTTCTTAGCCATGGAGAATAATCCCCTCCTCCTGCCTTAGTATTAAAAAAAAAATAATTTTCACTTGACTGTTTGATTATAGGATATGAGTTTTTTGAGACTCATGACGTGAACATTTACACCATCAGGAACTCTAGATGTGAAATTCAAGCATTCGGCAGCTCCCATGTTCTGTGGCTCTTCAGGCTGCTCTTAATGCCTTTTTTGTAGCTATAAAGCTACCAAGAACGCAGTGCTTGTTATGCCATGATGGATGTCTTCTGGAGTCAATCCTTGTCCCCAGTGCCTGCCCTTTCCCTGCCTTTGTTTCCTCTGCAGTACTGCGTATCTGTGAGACATTGTGCAGCCTTCTGAAATGGTGCAAACCTTTAAATAAATGTACTATTTTGGGCTGAATGCAGGCATGGGGTCTGGTGTGATCAGTTTCTAAAGTACTGAGTTGTGATTGTTCAAACCCTGCCTTTGAGGGGCCTGTTGTCCAGAGTGGATACTGTCTGCATGAAAAATTATTCATTAGAAAATGATTGGGAAAAGTAAATGTGCCCTGTAATTGTTTTTAATTGCATTTATCGCTTATTTGCATTAATGCAATAAATGCAGAAGTGTTTGGGGAATCTTAAAACATAGAAAGAGAAGGTAATGACTCATGTCAGGGAAAGAGGTGTCCTTTGTGCTGTCCCTGAAAACCTTGGCTATAATCAGTTTAGGAGGGTTTTTTAATTTCCAAACTGGTGATCAAAACCTTGCTGGCAGTTGCAGCTGCTTGGTTCTTAGTCCTGTGGCACAGGTCATTAGGGATTGCAGCATTTTGCCTGCCCCACAAGACATGTATTTCCATAAGTTTTAAGTACTGTTCAGTGGTACTGACCTGGCAGGAACATTATGTCCAGGGAAAACTCAAATATTAAGTCTTCATTATTTTCATTGTAAATCACTTTGTAACCCTGCATTAAAGGGGAAAACCCCTCTTAAGATATTTATTTCTCAACTGCAGTTATAAAAATACTGCTCAAATCTAAAAAAATTTTAAATACTAATAAATGGTAAAATCCACAGAGAACCCCTTGATGTTTAAAACCAAGCCAGCACAGTGACTAAGATATTATTAATTGTTATTGCTTGGTGTTCTTAAAGCATCTTCCCTTTTTTGAAAGACAAATAACTAATTTAAATAAGCTGCACTTTTCCCATCCTAGGTAGGCTAGGTCTTAAAGCTGACACTACAAAGTGTAACCTCACAGCCATTAAACATTAAATAGGCATTTTGTGAAGGCAGTGGCTGTAACAGAGGCTCTGGTGTGTGTTTCTTCACCTCCTTGTGAGCACTGAGCAGATTATTTTGATGAGTCCCCCTGAAGAGACAGAAAAAAGCACATCCCTTTTGGTATGAATGGCTCATTAAATTTTAGGTGACAAAATTAACTTGCCATGACCTCCTGGGTAAGCATACGGTCATTCCTAAACAGTTGTCTTAACTTTGACCCAAATGTTTCCTGTTGATAGAAATGCCACTTCCTTCATTTTGCATGTATTCAGAATCAGCACCTTACATGATGTCTGCAGGCCAGTGCATGTCATTCTGTGGAGACAGCGAGCTGACATAGAATTCATTCTTCCCACTGATATTTTCTGTAGGATCAGCTCCCTTTTTCCTGCTTGTGCTGCTGTCACCAGGATGAAAAGCTGTAGATACCCCAGGGTGTGGGCTCTCAGTGACTTGGATAAGAACTGCACAGATGCATCAGAACAGTATGGGCAGCAACTTCTGGGAAGAGCACGAAAAACTGAAGTCTGGCTAATGGACCCCAGATCCTCTCCTTTCCCTTTTGGCAGTGGTTCATGGTAACACAAAGCAAGTACAAAGCCTGGTGCCAAGACAAAACACAGTGATTTGTGCTGTAAATGTTCCTGAAGGCAAATGGGATCTTTGAGGGCTTCCCTGAATTGATTCCTGTTTGAACGAAAGCCAAAGCTTAAGCCGGACTTTGCAGAACTACAGCTGCCTGCCCCATGGCTGTAGCAGTGGGCAACTGAGGTCTCAGACTAGATTTGTTGCAGGATCTGGGCTGATTTGGGCATGAGGGAGCCGGCCAGAGAATGAATAGGGGCAATCATTGCTGCCCCCTGAGCAGGGACTGTGCTTTCCTGGGTGGAAAGACAACCTGGTGTGGGGATCTTGCTGAGCATCTGGACCCTCTTGGGACCAGTATGGCTTCTGTGTGTCATGCTGAGTAAAACTGACATGACAAATTCACCATCACAAACAGCACACAGAGTTTTCCCACTTTGGCAAGGGGGTCAGTGGGATCCAATGAAGAACAGAGACTGAAGGAGTGGGTGTTTGAGCCTTGTGATGAGCTGAGATGATGTACCTGACATGCCGCTCAGCCTAGGCACTGTCTCCTATTTTGGATAAGACCTCTTTGCTCCTGTGAACTGGTTATGTGGGGGTTCTGGACTACATTTCCTGTCCCATCTGCTTTGCTTCTGATGAGAATTAAGTTTTGAAGGTGCCCTTTCTTGTTGATGACATCCTTCAAATCAGTTCCATCTCCAGGGAGTGTGAAGTCTTGGGGGAGGGGGGGAGGCTTGTTGGTGGTTTTGTTTCGGTTAGTTTTGTCTTTTTAACTTAAACCTTGTATGTCTATTTAAAATAAAAATGTTTTGAAATATATCCCTTCAGAATAAAAATGACATTGCATAATTTCTCTATTAAGATTTAAACCCATCATATATCTCAAGTTCACATAAACCAAATATTTAAACCTAAGACATTTCCTATTAACATGTAAAGAAAGCAGGGAATTTCCTGGCTAAACACATGAATTACGCTTAATTGCAAACCACTGTAGTTCATAAAACCAGCAGCTATCATCAATCCTTTCTTAGGTAAAGATGAGGTGAGGTCTTTTGTAATCTTTTGATCATAATATGATTAGCACAATTGCCTCAGGTCACTAATTATGTAGGCAATTATCCTCATGTGCTGACTCTTTTTAGATGCAAACTCAGTGGTTTCTTTTGTAGCCACTGCACCTATTAAAATACCTTTTTTCTTCATTGTGAATTAAATTTCAACTTTGATGCAAAAGCATTTTGACGTAAGTTGGAGGTAAAATTAATTATCTAAACAACAAGAAATGTAAAAAATTAGGAAAAAGTATAGTTGTTAACATGGTGTGCAATTAGCATAAAAATTGTTGAAGTTATTGGAATGACACAACCAATGGTAACTGTTACCGGACAATCAGAATTGTCTTTTTCCTTTGGGGAAAGATTAACAGGTAACAGGAATTATATAATAGGATTAACAACAGTTACTTAAATGAAAATATTTTGACTGCAGTTGTGGCTCCTAGGTCAAACTCCTATTTAGATCATCCCTCTTGTTTGCATTGTGCTTCCTCTAATGTTTTCTGCTCTTTGAATACATAAGTTGGGTTTCACATGCATTGTTTCGGAGGTGAAGCAGGGACCTGACACTGCTGTCACCCTTCCTGGCTCCAGAGCACCAGGACCCCTTCCCTGTGCCTACCTAGTCCAGGGGCTGGGTTATGTGGTTCATGAGCTGAGTATCTGGTTTAGAAGGGAGAAGACACTCCCAGCTCAGGGAGTCAATCAAAGACCTTTGTCACTGGTGCATTTGGCTTCATTTTTAAGGCACAATTTTTGCTCTGTTACAGACAAGCATCTAGGCTTAGAATACTTGGGCCCCTTCTCTGTTGGGCACAGGATACAAAAGTGTCAGGGCAGAAAGCACCTCTTGGCTTTGTAAAATGTAAGCAGTCCAGCTGAAGGTCAGTGATGAAGAAGGGACATCTGCTCTGAGGGCATTATAGGAGAGGTTGCCTCCTGTTATTTAAAATCCACTCTCTTTCTTATGCAAAGCATACAGTGACATTAACAGAAAGTGTCATTAACCTTCCTCTCATTTGGGGAGGAACTGTTTGACTGCACTAAAATAATTATGAGTGATACACTGGATATGAAACAGGAATGCTAATTGGAAATTAAGCCAGAAGAGAGGTGTCTGAGGGACAGAGTGAAAGGTGATGCTCCTTCTCTGTGCAAGGGACTGAAGGAAAAAGGAGAATGACAGAGCGCAAAGCTAAAGTCATGAAGAATTGCTGTGGGTTTAATGTGTTTGCTGTACCTGTGGATGTTCAAAGAAAAGGTTCCCTCCACTCACCACACCACTGATGCCACATGGAGCAAAGGGATTGCCCTCATCATGCAGCGTGCCTGTATTGGAAACCCAAATTGCCCTGGGTTTTTAGAGATAATTACAAACTGGCCTGAAAGTGAAAACATTGGTCCCACTGATGAAGATGAGCAGGCACAAGGTGACATGGATTGAAGAAGCACCCCCGTACAACCAACTGCAAACAGAAAGAAGTAGAGAGAGCTTATTTCTAATACAGGACTTGAACTAAATAAACTTTTTCAGCGTTACAAGACTTTGTACTCAAAGAACACTAACTCTCTCTTGAGCTAAGAAGGAAAAAGGTGAAACTTCTGTAAGAATAACCACATGAAAATGAAGTCGGTAAGAAAAGAGTTAGATTTGAGATTGAAGGGATTATGAAAAGTTTGTCTTAAGGCTGTAAAATTCTTTTGTGAGGCAATGGTAAAAATATACTTGATATATCAGACTTTGGGGTTTTCCCAGTAAATTCATGGAATGCTTTGTGGGGGTTGTAACATTCTATCCACAATCATGAGCAGAGGCACCAGTGTTAGAAGCTTGATGAGAAACCTCACCCCAGGGATAAAAGGGGAAGACCTCTGTTCCCAGAGATGAGTGAAAGGAACTTTTATTTTATCCTAGAACGGCTTATCCTTAAAATAGTGCCGCAATAAGTTGACATGGACCAAAAGCACAGTTATGAGGGAAAAACTGCTAAAGATGGGAAAAACTTCACAAAGGCAAATCTCGGGCATCTGCTGTTTGTGAGAAATGAAGCCACAAGAGGTTTTTTTTTTTTTTTTTATTGTGGGGAGTTTTCCATAGCATTAGCAAAGAATACTTTTCTCTCTAAATGAACTAAAGAAAGACTATTTTTAGAGGTGAAGAACTGACTAAGATTTTTTTCTATGTGTTGTTGTTCTGTACGTCGAGGGAAGAAAAGGGGGTTCTAATTTCTTACTATTCCTTTTTTGTTGTCTTGTTAATAAAGTTGTTCTTTGTGTCCTTTCAAGTTTAGGCCTGCTTTGTTATTTTCTCCTAATCCTATCTCACAGAAGTAAATAGATCCATCACATATTTTGGCGAGGCAGGCAGGAGGAGTCTAAAATTGTCCAACCTAGATTCCCTATACATAATTGGTATTTCAAACTGGAACTACAACAGGTGGAAAATATTATTGCTGGCTTTTTCTGGCTGTGCTTTGCTCTGTTTTTCTTTCCTAAGAGTGTTCTAAAATACTTAAATATCCTATATTGTCTCTGCTGACCCTTTAGCACGGAAAGAGCAATGTGCTCATGCCTTGGGGCTTTGGATGTCAACAGCTGAATTGGTAGAACAGATTAAAGTTGGAGAGCAGTTTTGAAAATCCTCTCTTGGACTGTGCTACTCTGAGTTGTTTGGTATTGTCTGGAGAAAATGCAGTTTTGTGTCAAAACTGTGCCCTTTCTCATCAAAAGATCAAAATGAGAGTTCATCTTCTGCCCTCTTGTGATTGTGTCTGTGTGTGTTGCTCTTCTGAGGGTGCTGAGTTGGAGTTTTGTGGTGGGCTGTTTGTTTCTAGATCAGAAAGTGGCTGTTGGTTCTGAATTAGAGATTTTTTAAATCAGGCCTCCAGAGATATAGAGCTATCTTCTTATTATCTTTTCATAAGCCACAAAGCCATTCAAAGGAAAACTGAAAGCTGTTCTCTGTAAAATACCAATTTTCTTTTTCTTTAGTTATTTATATTCAGAATTACCAAAACTGGGTTTAAACATTTCTTTTCTTCTGGTGTTTTTTTTGTGGTTTGGTGTTTTTTGTTGTTTTGTTTGTTTGTTTGTTTGTTTGTTTGTTTGTTTGGTTGGTTTTTGGTGTGTTTTTTGTTGTTTTTTTTGTTGTTTGTTTGTTTGTTGGGGTTTGTTTTTGTTTTTGTTTTTTGGGTTTTTTTGTGTTTGTTTGTTTGTTTGTTTTGTGTTCTATTTGTCGGTTCCAGTTCTGGGGTAAGGGGCAGACACAGCCTGTCCTCCCACCTCTGACTCTGTCCTCTAAACCAAAGAAAAATTTGTTCAATACAGTGTCCATGTAGTGATAAAAATGCAACTACAGTCTATGCAGGCATACTTTCAGGGATTTGAACAAATAGAAGAAATATTATTACTTGTTTGTGGACTACAAACTTGCAGCAGAAAAAACTTGCAGCTGACTGTGAGATTTGTAACTTGTGCAGGTTCCCTGTGCTGGGGACTTGCTCCAGGGTGGGTGGGATACCCTTTGTTCTTGGATTTATTTAGTGTGAGAGGAGCCCATGGATAGGATTCAGATTTTGTAACCCTCATGCAAGGAATAAATCTTTGTCTTAAATAGGACTGCAACACTCTTGTTTGAGAAGAATTGTGTGAATCCAGCACAGGTGACTTTTCTTCCTAAGGCCACATAAATCTCTGTGAGATTCCTTTGTCACACCCAGTGGGCTCAGGGAGGGAATCATGAAGGAATTGAACTCAAAATAGAAATAAAAATGGAGAGGAAAAACTGAGTAAAATACTCTGCTGTTCCTCAGTCACAGCAGTTCAAAAGTGAGTTAAGTTGTTAAGTTTTCAATTTTTTATTTATTTTTTTAATGTAATTGAGTAGTTGTGTAGCAGCATCGACTACAGTGGTAAACTCAGCCTGCAATATACTGAAAAATATACTAATAATGCTACAGAGTCTTAAATGCTCTGACATTATTCTCCTATTGCACTGGCTTTACACACTTACGCTTTTCAAGGGAACAGCAACTAAATTCTTAATTAAAACCACTAAACAAGTGCAGATTATATTTAATTTAAATATTTATTGACTTAGTTTAAGCTTTTAAAATAGATTGGACTTGGAACAGAAAAACTGCTAATATCTGAATGATAATTTTGCTTCGAAGCCCAGTCAAGAACCTAGTCAGGAATACAGCTAAGAAGTTGCTCTTAATGAGGAAATCCTTTAATAAAGTATGCACAGAGGGCCTTTAAAAATTAGAGCTCTCCAGTAAAGAAAAATGTTATTGCATCTGATATCTTGTATTTTCTCTTAGCTTTCTGGGAGTTGCACATCTTCCTGTTGCCCCAAGTACAGCTGCAAAAAATACAGTGAATCAAAGACAGATAAAAATATATCAAACTGCTAATCCCCTTGCTTTTTATAATGCTAAACATGTTAAATTGAAGCCCGTGTTTATCCCAGTTGATTTAACTAGTCAACATAGATAAAGTTAAGTATGTATGTTAATGTTTTCAGAGTAAAAATTTAAACCTTGCACAAAGAAGATTTTCACAGTTTTAAGGGTATCCCTATCTGTAAACAAGTTATTTGCATTAAAATATTCCCCCAGCAGTATTTGACAACGCAGAACATCCTTTGGCACAGCATTTTCTCCAATATGGCTCAGCCCCACTACCAGACACCAAGGCATTTTCAAGGACCAGTTCAAACTCTTGGCTTGTCATTCCTGTTCACCTCTAAGTCAGTTTCATTCCCTGCTGTACCCTTTCCTTTTGAGAAACAGCTTCTCTGTTGCATTTATCTGTCATGTGCCTAAAGGCCATCAGATCCTGCAAGCTTTAGGATGATTTAATGTAACTTGTAGATTTAATTTTGCAAAAATGCTCATGTTGCCTAAATAACATGGTATCTATGAAATCTTTCAGGACTGAGTTTGAACCTTCTGGAAGCCCATTTGGCAGTGTCTCTCATTTTTCAGTGTGGCAAAAAGTGCTCCTGAGATTGACAGGCTCTTTATGTATTTCATGTGGATGTTTCTACTAGCCTTACAGTCTTCCTTTGGTTTGTTCTCTGTATTGTGAAATCTGTAAGAGCTGCAAGATTTTTTCTGCTTTTTCTTTTTGCTGCTATGAAACATTTTGTGAATTGTTTAAGACTGTGTTTCCTGTCTAATTGTACACTGCTGTTTAGGTTGGAATAGATCATGTGTTTAATTTTTTCTTGGCCTCATTACATTTCATTCCCTGCTTCACACATCACCTGTCCTGTTAGTCCATAAATCTGAACTATTCTAATCACGGTAAATTCTCTCTTTCACTTAGCTGTGTGTTACCAGCAACACTAGTCACCTTGGAATTGCTTTCCTGAGAGGTCATTTTACAAAAGATAAAGGAGGAGGCATTGTGCAATGTGAAAGTCTGAGGGTTTCTTACTCCTTCAAGCCACAGAGCGGCTGCTGCAGTCTGTCCTCTGCTCATAGACTCATCTCAGCAGCCGTCACATGCTGAGAGGGTAACCAAGATGAGTGCCTTGGTCCTCAGACTGTCGCATGGCAAAGTCTTCCCTGGGGTTTGTCATCTGTGTGCAGTATAAATTACACCATATTGGGTGGCCTGGCAAAGGAGAGTTACCAGTTCAGAGTCACTTTTGTTGCAAAAAGGACTTTTTAAAGACGGAGGTTTTGTGGTACTTAAAAACAGATAGTGATGTAGAGTCAAGAACCTGCATTGGATGGTCCATCACAGGATCTTCTCATACATGAACACATTGTGCAAATCTTCTGTGCCTCCTGCTTGGCCTCCTCTCCCCTTTGAAGAGCACTGACAGGCTGATATTTGCTATATTGTTATGACAGTAGGTCTGTAGCTTAGCTGAGATGGGTTACATCAGGAATTTTCCTATTTTCCATGCTTACACATGTCAGTTTCTCCCCTAAGCTCTTATTCCTCTGCTGACCCTGCTTTAGGGCTGGTTTGGTGGGGCAGACACTGTGCTGCATCCAACACACATCTGCTCATGGCCTTCCTTGTGCTGCTGCTGCTTTTCATGCTTCTTCTCCCTCTCATTTAGCACTTCTGTGCTGTGCTAGATATCACAGGAGACTCCTGAGAGATTTTTACTCCCTTGGATTCCTGCACAGCCTCTGCATGAAGGCTTCCCTGGTGCTGCTCCAGGCTCTGGGGTCTGTGGAAGGATGCAGGGTGCACTGTGAGTTTTGCCATTTTGTTTTCTTGGGCTGTGCAGTAGACATGTTTTGGAGCAAGAGTTGTTCAGTTCCTCAGAGTGCCAGGCTTTTCCCTGACCTGGGCTCCTGTGCTGTATGACTCT
The DNA here is from genome assembly GCA_032173965.1 of Sitta carolinensis. Classification (NCBI taxonomy): domain Eukaryota; kingdom Metazoa; phylum Chordata; class Aves; order Passeriformes; family Sittidae; genus Sitta; species Sitta carolinensis. The sequence continues at coordinate 19,934,917 of CM063286.1, forward strand.
CCTTGCCTGTGATGCTGTGTTCCATCTTACATGTAGTGGTTCACAGCCACAATTCACTCTTGCAGAAGGATGCCATCCACTGTCTTGGATATATGAGTTTAAGATTCATGAATGAGAAGAACACAATGAAATTGAAATACTAGTATTTGTTTTTCGTGCATCACTCCACTTTGTTTTTTATTTCCTTCTGATATTTCACTAATCAGGGAGAATAAGTGGGGATGGGAACATGCCAGTTTTTTGTTGGATTACTGAAGGGCAGTTTCCACAGCCATGTGACACTACTACAGCAAAATTCAATTAGGATGCTTCATAGAGGTTTTAATTGATTAATGTATTTATTTTATTTTATGAGGTTTAGTAGCTTTCTGATGACCTTTTGAATGTTCCTGATTTTTAAATGACTCGCATTACTTGCCTTTCTAGTCCAGGGGTGCTGCAGCATGTGTCATGCAATACTGGCTTTTTTCAGTTCACTGGCGACTGCTGAAGGTATAAATTTGCCCTGTTGCACAGATATATGCCAATGTATTCCCTTCTGCTAACTGTTCTTATGTGCTACTTTAATTAACAAAGATAATATTTAGGAATCTGATTGCTGAAAAGCTCTGGTGACAGATTGAACCTTCCTGCATGGAGCTGGTTTGTTGTGCTTGCAGAGGAACTGTTCAAACCAGTGCAAGTTTGCATTAGTGGAACCCAAGAAGAAATTTGGTGAGAAAGCGAACTAAATAAACAAGTGAAGTAGAGTGGAGGAGAGTGGTATGAGCTCTTGCTGGTGTTAGTGTGATGGAAGCTGCTTGCACTTGAAAATGTTAATTATGGGCATTTTTTGCTTGGTGTTGTGAGGTTTGAATTACTCAAAACTATGTTTAATGATAAAATATTAAAACCAGAACAAATTCTGAGTAAGCCACAGCTGACCAAGCTGTCCAATTAATAGGGTTTTTTCTATCCAGCAATTTAATTGGGTTGTTTCAAACATACTCTAGAAAAGCCACAGACATTTAAACTTCAAGAATAAACATTGTTTATCATTCATCTCTCTCTCCATCTCTCTTTCCCAAAGGTCTACCTGGCATGTTTGAGTCTCCTACCCAGTGAGCCCAGTGCCATCCACAGGTTCAGAGTACTTTGAGAAGAGCCCACTGAATTCCTGCTAGGAGGGCTCTGAGCCACAGGCACAGCAAGCCTATCCAGCTCATCATCGTACACAGGCCTCAAATCTCCTTTGGAGCAGTTGCCAGAGGGGCTGAACTTCCCTGTTTCCTGCTGTGCTGCCCACATCCTGTTCCATGTCGGCAAAGGCTGGTGGAAAGCCGCATCTCCGTGGTTCTGTGTGAGCGTGAGATCCTCACCTCGCTCACCCACGGCCTCTTCCTGCTCCAGCCCCTGCCAGCAGCGCACCAGATGTGCAAGTGGCTGCGAAGAACTCCCCTCTCTGAGCACAGGTGCTCTTTTTCAAGAAGAAAGTAAGTGTTGCTCAGCAAGTGCTGGGTAAATGTATAAATGCATGTTCAAATAAAGAAAATGCTGCTCCTTGGGGGCAGACAAGGGGGACAGGGCACTCCAGAATTCTGGCAGTGGCTCATGGGGAAAGTGCCAGTTCCAGCACACTGCTCTTAATTTGCCTGGCAAGGCAGCTCTCCCAGATGAAGTGAGATGAAGTGAAGCCAAAAATCTCTTGAAGAAGTTTTATTTGGTTTAAAATGCTTTGTTATCAAATACTGCTTCTAACTTTTAACTAGCCTCAATTAATCTCTGATTAATTTAAAATTTATTTTAAATTCAGTAGTATTTAACACAGTGTTCTCATCAACCAAGCCACTGCTGGGTTTGTACACACAGTAGTTTACTGTTCATCTGTCTCATTTCTTTACTGTCCAAGATGAATTTCAGGGGACTAAAGCTCTGAACCAAGTGTCTTCAGGATATTCATCTGGAAAACAGAGCCACTTAGACCATTGTAAGGAAAATAATTTCATAATCAGAGCAAGAGGCCAGTCTTTAAGCCAATCCATTTGGAAAAATTGCCAGTGTGGTAACTACAGACATTTTATGACAATAATACTGATTATATCCTTCCATTATTGCCAGAATTTCTTATTTGTAACTTCAGGACTGAGTTAGTTTCACACTAACTTCAATGATCGTGTGCATTAGAAATGTTTTGTAATTTGATATTGATGCTGCAGAGCTGGACATTGAGCTGCTTACCAATACTCATGAAGCCGTTGGGAAGTGAGGAACGCACTGCTGCTTTCCCAGCTCTGTCCATCCTCCCTCAGGAGCACCTTGGTGTCTGCTCACTTGTACAAAGGGGAAGAAGGGGCCAGTTAAAGGTGTGTTTGCCTGCATGCCCTTCCTGCCAGCCCACACAATCCACAGCACTCCCCAGGCTTCAGGTGTCTCTGGTACACAGCAGTGCCAGTCAGATGGCACTGATCTCCTACCCTGCCCTCCAGATGTGCCAATTCAGGGCATTCTCACCCAAAAAACAGAAGGCTATCACTCTTGTGCACTAGGTTAGATAAAAGTCTTAGAACTTTCATCAAATCTCAGACTTCAGGCCCTTAGAATTTTCCTTGTTCTGTTTGCAAATGAGAAGATACTTCTGGTACTGAACACATTTAGCTGTGTTGTTTCTGTACCTTCCAACCAGGAACGATGTCCTGCAGTGCTGGATATCAGCCAAACACAAAAGATACCGCTTTCCAATTTGAGAAATCTTTATGGCTAACTTAAAGTTTGTGGTGAAATACAGAATAAAATAAATTGAAGGGGAGACTGGTCTGTAGATATAATGTTAAGGCAAAGTTTTGGCTGTATGGTTTTAAGTTTTGCTTTTGTTTTGATTGCCCATGGTTTATAATATTTTGAAAGTGTAAGGCTTAGTTACATCAACAGTTACATGTCATTTAGGGAAAATTTGTGCAGAGTTTTTTGCTGTGGGCTGCTATATGGAAAAGATGCAGGGCAAAACTTCCCACTAAGTGGGAGCAGGGGGAGAGGTAACATGGGCTCTCATTTGGTAACATTGCCATCTTGGTTTTGTGCAGTAAGAGTTACTGCCGAGTTGAATTAAACACATTGAAAAATAAAAGGAGTAGCAGAAGTGATGTACCTTGAGGCACAGAAGCCTTTATGGTGCCTTTCACAGGCTCAATTACATTGCTGGCAACTATTTTCAGCGATGTTAGTGATGAGGGAGCAGAAAGAAAAAAACTCTAAAGGCTCATCTAGAGGTTTTTCACTAGCTTCATAAAAGCTCTGTACACTTAATCTAAAAAAACACAACAATTGGGAAGTGAGGAACACACTGCTACTTTCCCAGCTCTGTCGATCCTCTCTCAGGAGCAGGGAAGGATTTTACATGCTATAAAATCAGTAGTTATGGATTTTGAAGGATGTTTTGAGCAGCACTTCAGCACAAAGACAAAGTCTGCGCACAAAGTCAAGACTCCAGGTATGTCTCACTGGTGATAGGAGCCTTGTGATGTCTCAGACTGCTGTAGCACATCTTCCTCTGATGGTGGGAATGATTTGTTGGGATTTAACCAAAAATTAATGATAAAATAAATTTCTGGTGGGGAGTCAGAAAAGCTTTAATATCACCAACCCGTTATTGCTTGTGGATTTTAACAGTGAAGAATTGTACTTTTGGAGAGGGTAACTATTTCCAAGAAAAAATCCACGGTTGCTGTCCAGCAGTAAAAACACTATGAAGAACCATATAAGCTGTTTCTGGGGAAACATTTAGCAGTGACAGCAGCAGAAGAATTGCTTTGTGCTTTTCTCAGGAGTGCAAACACCCATGTGCTCCACATGATCATCTACAGGATTCACCACCTGCCCTGCTGATCACCTGGAGGGTGGAGATGGGGATGTCCTGCTGTCAGTGTTCAGAGACCAAGAGTAGGGGAAAGCAGCTCCAGCTGGATTTTATACAGACCTATTTGTTTCCAAAAGTGCGAGCAGATTTAAATTACTGTTGCAGTTGTCCGCAAGTTCCCCCTGCATATTCTGTAATGATTAAGGTCCTTGGAGGTTTTAGATTGCTTATGTTTCTCAGTGTAGCTGCAGATTGTGAATGTAAGGGTTGCATCAAGTAATTTAAATAATTAATTGAAAATCAGAGGTTCCTTTACTTCTGTGTGTGCACTTTAGTGCTGACTCCATGTTTGAATCACAGCATATTCCAAGTTGGAAGGGACCCACAAGGATCATCAAGTCCAGCCCTTCAGTGAATGGCCATAGAGGGGTCAAACCCTGATGCTATGATGATCAAACCCTTGGTGCTATTAGCACCAGACTCTGACCAAGTGAGCTGTGCCTCTGTCCTCTTGCTGCTGAAAAAGACAACATGGTCAGGTAACTAGATGTTAACTCCAAACTTGTCAGCTTTTTTACTTGACACACAATTGCTCTCAGAAACAACTGGTGCCTTGCTGCTGCCAGAGCCAGTGTCTTTTTTTTTTTTTTTTGATGACTTGATCAACATGTTATTCTATTAGGAACTATTTGTGGATTCAAATGCAGGTGTAGTGCCACCTTGTTCTTTTGCTGTTCGTTATAGCCTTCTGAATGTTTACACATTTGGGAGTCAGTTTCTCACGATTTTCTATAAACAATATTATTGTTGACATTCCTTCCAGTAGGAGGGACAATTGATAGACATTTTCCAAGACCAGTGGAATTGAAGAGGTTGAACCTCTATCTTCCAATGTGGTCCCTTTCTGTGAAAGGTATATAAGGTTAAGTCAAAAAATAAATCACTCTCTTTCTCCTCTCGATCTGACTTTGTAATCTGTGTTGCATCTCTCTGTGATGTCACAGCGTCAGTGTAGGATGATAATTTTTGTAATTTAAAATAAAAAAGGCAATGTCCTCAAATTCCAAATGTGGCCAGGATGAAACAGCCCTTGACCTGTTCCCGATTTGCTCTGAAGCCGTCTAAGCAGGTTGTGTCCCTTGTCTGAGCAAGGCAGGGTGGTGACTTTGCTATTACTTGACCAGGTCATTCAGAGCATCAAGAAGGTTCAGATTGATAGTATGCCCAGTGTTTACAGAGCTTTTTTTCTGAAAAAGAGAGAGAAGTGCGAGTCCTTCTGCTCCATTACAAAGACTGCTGCTTTTTATGCTGAGCATAGATGTGCTTGTTTTTTTGTTTCCCCTCTGGAATTAATTAGAACTCTTTAATGCTGATTGAATTAAAAGCGTCTTCTCTGTATATTTTTATGATATTGTAAGAAGCCTTATCTGGTAGATTCCAGAAGAGACTTTTCATCCAAATTTATCTTCTGCTATTCTTGATTCTAGCTGGTATTAGACACTTCAATAGATCCAGTATATTCAGATTTTTTGGCTACATAAAAATGTACATTTAACATTATCGACCTTTGATTTGGGAATGTATGTAGGTTAGGTTACATCTTAAAATTTTTTTTAAAGGGATTGCACTTTTTTGTTTTTGCAAAAATTCAGCTGCAACAAAGTGAAGGTCAGCTTTACATGTGACATGACCTTTTATTACTCGGGCTTCCTTCTAACCTTGTTCTCTGTGGTTTTATATGGCTGCTATTTCATTGGGCTTAGAGTGTGCAGGACCAAACCCAGGACTATTATGATTATTCTGAAGTCCCTGAGAGCAAACTTGCTTTGCATGCCTCAAGAGTTGGGTTTGAGTCCTGCAGGTACAGCTTAAGTATTAATTTAGCTGCTAGATTGCCCTAAAGCTTCAGCATTAATCAGGAGTTAATCAGTAATCCTGTCTTTCACAAACTTTGATAAGTTTACAGAATTATAGAGCTTTCTTTGGCAAAGAAATTTCTTGATCTTGTTAACAAGGAAAACAAGAAGCTTAAAGCTGACAAAAATGCAGTGTTGTTGTTTGGATTTTGATTTTATTTTTAATTTCTAGGGTCTGATCATAGCATGCTTCCTCAGTTTGCAGGCAAGGACATGAAATATATCTCATCCACAAAACCAGATTTGCCCCAGCCTCTGCTGGGGAAACTGTGTCCTTTCAGACAGTTATGCTCCTTATCTGCTTTCTTTTTTCCCTAGTATCTTCCTGACTAGGAGTGCCCAATTGCCTCTTAATTGGCTTCTTTCATTTAATTGACCATCTCTTCTTCTGAATGGCAGTCAGTGCTGACCTGTTTTCTCTGCTGGAGGTGCATATTATTGTAGCTTGTTTGAGACAAACTGTTAAAAAAAAAAAAAAAATTCTAATTTATCTGGTTTCTGGGTAAGCAGGACATTAAATGCTGCAATTTGCTTCACAACTCCATTTAATGAGCAGGAAGGGTACCTACCTTTCTTCATAAGCTTAGCAACTCTAATGTATCCATATGGACAGGGATGTAAGTATTTTTTCCTAATGTCTACTTTTTTGTGCTTGTTTTAACACTTCATGGGCAGGTAAACCAGTACTTTTAAGTGTAATGTGTGATTATCACCTGCGATCACCTAGTAGAGGTCACCTAAGGTTGTTTTAAGCTGAAGCCAGGATATGCTCGCTGTACCTTGAGAGAGGTTTCTTTCAGCTCACTGCTTAGCAGATCTTTCCAGAGGTGTTTCCTGGTTTATTCTTGGCTTATCCTGACACGCACAAATGACTACAGGAAGATGGATTATCTGCATTGCATAGCAGCTGTCATCAAGCAGGATTTCTCCCTTCCTTGGATCTATCTTAGCAGCAGAACAGCCGACCCTCACCTAGATTTATTCCAAGGGATGAGGCTGACTCACAGTGCTCTGTAAAGTTGTGGGGGATTCTTCTATAAAAGCAACAATATATTAATGTCATCCAAAAAAGAAAAAGCTTCTGTGAGTTATTTCTGTCCATTTGGCAATCTGCTGTCTTCCTCAATTAAACACCACAGCACCCTGGTGTTCCAGCAGATTCATTGCTGCTCAAACCAGGTATGGAAAAAAACCTACTGTATTAAAGAAGAAGTGTGACCACACAAGAGGACTTAGGTGCTTATGGAGATGACCACTGCAACCTATTCTGAAATACACTGATTTTATAACTGGTACTTTGAACAGGCCTAGAGAGAGGCTGGGAGCATATTCTCCCTGTCTAACCTCTTCCTGGATTTTAGATACTCATTGACTGAATGTCTTTAGGGTTCATGCCTTGCCATTCTATGTGGTAAGAGGAGACATTAGGAGAGCCTACATGATGCCAAAGTATGATACTGATATATGTATGATAGCTTCCAGAGAAATTACATTAGAAAAAATCTTGCTATTATAATGGGAAAGTAGTAAAGGCCCTTTCAGACCTTGTAAAATGTCCTTGGGTTGGTGTTGTAAAAGTATGAGGTGATATCTGCAGTGATTTTCACACAGTGATTTTGTGATTTTTAGCTTTGTATTGCCACTCAGCAGAGAAGTGCTGATGGCTCCAAACCAGGTCAAGCATATTGTCACTTTGGCCTGGTCAGCGGCTCAGGGACCATCACAGACCAGAGATTTGGCTGAAACTGTGTGGATAAAATAGCAGTATTGGTGTAACTATCCATCACCCACCACAATTCTTTGCCTCGCTATCAGGCCAGTGAGTTTTTCTTACCAAAATCCTTGTTGCCATTGTCGTGTTGTAGTAGGAATTAAGATAAGACTGCTGAGCTAGGGACAGACAACTTCCTACAACATTTGCCATGATAACACCTGTGCTGGAAGTAAATAATTAAGGCTGAGTTTAATGTCCTGCTCAGTGACCTTTATAGGAGAGCTGAAAGTGGTGATGGACAGGGTAGTCTGTGAAGGATATGTGCTTTTAATCAGCTTCCCAATAGTAAGATAGTAAAAGCAATAATCCTTTCAGGTTTCTGCTTCTATGATCACTGTCTCTCTTTTCCAAGGTCACTAGAATAGTAAGAAGAAGGAAAGATAACCTTCCAAGAAGTGGAACTGTAGAGAAGTGAAAAATATCACACCCACCAGATTGTTCTGCTTCCAGCTCACAGTGAGGGAGACTCAGTGGTTTCAAACAGCACTGGTCACAGCAAATCTCTAGTTCAGCATGAACTTCAGCTTGTGGTGTCAAGCACTATTTGATACTTTTAGACTGAGAATTTGGAGTTCTTCTTCTTAACAAATTATTTGGCTTGAAGGAGGGGAGAAAATTATTTTTATAATTGATGGCTCTGATATATTTTGGCTTCAATGAATTTTTTAGTTTTTTAAAACCCCTACAGAAAACACTCCACTTATCCCCAACAACTGTCATCTGCTGCAGGTATAAAGAAAACCTATCAACCATTCTTGGTGAATTTTTTTAACGTAGTAGGTTGGACACAGTAACAAAAAGGTGTAATTTAAATATCCAAAGCTGTTTCTGTTCTCATCTATGGTGAACTCTACCTCTCAGCAGCAGCCATCCATTTTCCCTTGACTTCAATAGGCTCTGTATACAAGAACAAAATCGGGCTCCTTTTAGTGGTGCCCAGTGACAGGACAAGGGCAATGGGCATGAACTGAAACACAGGAAAATCTATCAGAATAGAAGGAAAGAGTTCTGTACTGTGAGAGTGACAGAGCACTGGGACAGGCTGCCCAGAGAGATGGTGGAGTCTCGTTCAGCAGGATTCAAACCTGCCTGGATGTAGTCCTGTGCAACTTGCTCTGTGAACCAGCCTGAGCAGGGGGGTTCAACTAGATGATTTCCAGTGGTTCCTTCCAACACCAGCCAGTCTGTCATTTTGTGACCAAGCAGCAAATTTTATTCTCCTCCATAGAAAATACACTGTGTTTTTGTCTAGGCCTTGATTTTTCTTTCTTTAATGTTGATGTAAATGGAACAAGCAAGTCCTGGAACACAAAATAATTATTTACTGAGGAGGATTTGGTTAATGAAAAGACTTAGCCAAGTCCCAGTTTGCAGTACAAGATTTATTTTGATTGCCAAAGCACAGAAGTGCCTTTACAGCAGAACTCTTGTCCACACCCAAGTTCTGTTCTTTATCCAGTTCATGTGGAGCACTGCAGGCAGTTCTGCCTCAGTTGGTGGAAGGATTCCCCGTGGTGGACAGGGTGTGCAGGAGGCCAGCACTGATCCACACATGTTGTGTGTGTGCAGAAGTGATGCACAAATGAAGAGCAGTGGTAATAGATTATGGGCAGCAGGATTAAACAGTACTTTCACATGCCAGAAGAAACCTTGGGATGTAATTGGAACTTTTCGCATCAAATAAACAAAAAAATTTTATCCCTAATAATTCCAACCTGGGAACCTTTTTCTTTGATTTTCTGGCCATGTACTTTTTCTCTCTAGAGCATTACAGTCTGTGTTGAAGCCCAGTTTTATTGCATACTATGGCACAGTAATGATTTTTTCACCATGCTGTGAACATCCAAACCAAATTGTTGACAGTCTTAATGTGTTTTGGAGCAAATGCATTTCCTGAGGTACAATGTGTTCAACCTTATCTGTCATTTAATATACCAATTCTTCTGCCTCAGGCAGAGATACTTAAGCTCATGTTTCTAGGTCGTTGCTTTTAATTTGAATTCATTTATGGACCTTGAAGAAACTGTCTCAGACATTACAATTGCTTTAAATTCACAACAGAAATGGTCCATGAGCCATCAGACTGTTTTCAGACATTCACACTGAATGCTGAAATTCAGGCATCTAGTTTAGACTGTGCCAGGCAGCTGTAAAGTATTGCATAGGATAGCAGTGATATTCAAGTTACACTGTAGATGAATAAGATGGGTTGAGCTCCTCTGCTCAATTAACTGCTGAGCATTTAGCTGCTCTTAAAAGGAAGGGTCCTGTTCAGGTTTCCCCACCCTGCCTTCACTCATGGCTCCATGCTCTCAGCACTTCTCTTGCATTAGTTTTTTGCCTTCACTGAATCCATTGATTATTTCAACTCATTAATTAGCTGGGATAATTCCCAGCTGAGAAAAAACAATAAAATAATGACAGAAAAAAAAAGGAAAAAAACCCTGGGCTAGTGAGCTGATACAGCTCTTTCCAAAGTGCTGATTTTCAGGTATGATAAATAGCCAGTCCAAAACATAACCAAAATCATGTTTTCCCTTGTGTGTCTGATGGAACAGCACTGAAGTATGAAAGTTCTGTGAAATAGCCATGACTGTGTCCCTCTGTCTTTCTGTTACTGCTTCTAGTCTGACAAGCAGAGTGGTTATCAAAGAGTTCCAGTTTGACAGAAGGGCATGCTTTGCCCTTTTGACTGGGCTAAAAGCTTGAAAACCTCAAAATGTGTGCAGTCCAGTCTTTCTGTGAGTGAGAATCCAGGATTGAACCCAGGTGGGGGTATTGTGTCTGCTCTTTGCTTCTCCCAGATTTTATTTCCAAGATATCTTGATTTATGTGCTAATAAATTGAACGTAAGTATGTTTACTTGTTGCACAGATTCTGTGTGTCTGAAAAGCTGTTTGAGAGCTTGAGATAATAGAGAAGCTGTGTAAGAACTTGTAATGAAGAAATCCTACTAAATTAGCTCTTAGGCTTTCTGTAAAAGTTTTCCTGTGAATATACCAATATATTAGTCTTATAAGGATACTTTGAAATATAGTCAGGTGAATTAGTTCACCTAAGGAAAGAATATGTCTAAAAATGTAGTCCCATTTCCCTCTGTATCTAACACAAGCTGATTTCTAAGGTGCAAAGCCAAAAGAAACCCAGGTTGTGGTGTTCACAATTTTGCTCTTTCTTTCCTATCCATTCTGACAGCTTCATGGCTTCTGCCACTGGCCAGGTATGAAAGTTGTCTGTGTTAGTCACAGGACACCTTCAAAGCGTGGCGTAAAGCAAGACTTGCTGAGGATTTTGTGTAGAGGTTTCTTCATCATGACCCTGCACCCACTGTGCTGTTCACCGGAGTTGCCCTGGCCCTGTTAGATAGCTTCTGGGGCTGCTGAAAATCCATCAGTGTTATTAAGATGTGGAACTAAGCTGATTAGTCATGCTGATTTACAGCAATGACTACAGCTGGTGAACTTTGGGATGCAATCTGAATTTTGGGCAATGCTGTCTGATCTGTAGGAACTTCCCTGGGTTTGTAGAAGATTGAAAGAGAGTGGCCTTTTATCTGTAGGTGAAGCAATTTTGGCTGCCCTCTGACAGCTTCTCAAGGATATTGGGACTTGAGACAAACATGAATCAACTGGCTTCTGAGAAAAATTCTGAGAACTGGCTCTGTGAATCTCTGCCTGGAAATGGGACAAAAGTAATAGCATTCCTCCATTCTCTTTCATTTTGATGGAATTTTTTCTAGCCAAAATCCTCAGGCTAGAAAAACAGTCCACAAACCCAAAAAAATCCTCAGCAATATGGTTTTGTTGTCAATAATGATGGGATTTAGGATGACTGAAAAACTCTAAGTGCTTGACTTTCCTTGGTGAACTGAAGCAGAGAAATATGGATTGAACAGTCAAGTGCTAATATGTGAAGAGCAAGTGGTGTGATTTTTGCCTCGGGAAGAAATGACGGTGTGGTGTGAGTGATGCAGAGCGGGCTGGGGACTCGAATCAGCGACTCCAGCTCACACCGAGGTGCTTCACTCCTCATCACTACCCCCAGAACCTCCTGACTTGGGAAACCTGTGCTTCAAGGAAGGTATTGCTTCAAAGACGTGGTTTCAGGTTATTTAGTTTGCCTTTAGTTTGCGTGGGTGAAAGAAAGGAAAAGGTAAGGGGGGGTGACAAATGCAGCAGGAGCCATTTGGGGAAGCACTCCCAAGCGGTTTAAGGCTGGAATTGCACCTGTGGACCACAGAGGTTATTATTATTCTGCTCTGCGGACAACAGAGCGGAAGATATGATATTAGATTTACTTCTAATGATACAAACACACTCTTAAAAAGTTTTAACAAGTTCTCAGAATCTAATTAAGAAAGCTTGTGCCATCAGCAATGGGGCAGAGCCCTTCCTGGAGCTGGTGTGACAAGTGGTGCAGTGTTATTTGCTGTGCTCTAATGCCAAAGCTGTGACATTGCCATCTCTGGAGTTAACCTCTGGTAGCTGAAGGTCTGTGCATCTTTCAGCACCTTAAATTTTGTCTAATTTATTGACAGGATCAATATGCTCATATTTCATACTATATTTGAAGATAGAAAACCAGGCTGGTTTCAATGTTATCTCTGGAATGAAAAAATGCATTTGTGGGATTTTTCAGGGTCTTTTATACTCAATAATGCATTTTTATTTTTTCCATTCTTGTTAAGCCCATTTTGGATTAAAAGATACCTATAGAATTAAGTATGATCTTTCCAGTTTAAAATCACTTATTAATAATATATTTGCACCATGAACAGAGATTAAATTTTATTGTATTATTTACTTTAAGGCAGCTTAAAATTTTTAATTATGAGAAAATTCTGCCTTGAGTAACTAAGTCTGTAATTCTAAATAAATTTGATTTAGCTGATCTCATAAATAATTAGTGAAATTGGAAATCAGATAAATGCTGAATCATTAGCATCTGGTTTTGTGAATATAAGAAAATATGAATGGGAAGAGGCTGCTAGAAGTGTATCTGTTGGTAATTAATAGAGGGTAAAAGTAATTTATTCAAGATTTAAGATGGCCTTAGCTGACAGTATTTGATTTTTTTCCCACAGTGAAACAGTGCTAAGGAAATATTTCCATTGTTTATAAAATAAAAGTGGGGGTCACCAAAACTGCTCTGCTGATCATGAACATATTGAATAAACTTAGATAAATCAGTAACTTGTATTGAATAAGAAAAAATAATTTTATTGATTATCCTCTGGATTTTCATCTGGGATTTTGGGGATTGCATCATAGAACTGGTGAGAGCAAGATGAGGCAAATGAATTGAAACTTCATTTTGCAAATGAATTTGAAATGGCAAAAAATGAAGGAAAAGCTTGTCCCACCCACTGCAGGGAAAAACTTCATACCAGCATTAATTTCTCGTAGTTTGGTGCCTCGAGTAGAGTACATATTGTGGTAAGTGTAGCTGCTTGATGTGAGCTGCCACACTTCTTCAATATGCAGGGTTTTCTTGTTTGTGGGCAGCTGGTTGTCTGTAAAGGATCAGCTTGTGATGTGGCTTCTGATCCTCATTTTTAATCCTGAAAATGTATGAAGTACTTCCTTCATCTCACTCTTCTGCACAGCAGAATTACCTCAAGGATAAGAGCTCTCTCTGTGCTCAACTAATGACCCCTTTGTTATATTTTCTCTCTTCTGTCCAGCTGCAGAGGAGAGAGATAGAGAGGCTCTAGAGGGTGTCTGGCATCCAGCCAGGGCCTACTCATTACAGCTTGATCTGTGAAGTGCAGGAATGACAGGATCCATGACATTGTATGCTTGGCAGGGGTCAGTTTGTGCTACAAAAATGTCTGGGAATTTTATATGAAACACCAGAATAAATCCATTGGTATAATAATTATTTTTTAAGTGTTGGATCTGCAACAGGGCCCCTGCAAACCATCACCTCTTCTGTTTTTACAGTGCTTCTCTCCCACACATTGCTGTGTCTTAGACAGCAGAGAAGGATGTTGCTCTCATGTTTGGAAATTTTATTGTCATTCCTGGCAGTGGGATAGGTCTCCAGGTATTTCACATGGGTCCTCCCCACCCTCTCTGCACCCCTAAAAGGTTTTTTTCTGCACAGTGTTTATTCTGTTCTCTGTCCTGCGTTGTGGTGAGCAAGCTGAGTGCATGTGGAAGAACTGAGCTTTAGGTGCCAAAACAGACTTTGGACAAGCTGACTGCACTGGAGTCTCTGAGCCCAACCTATAGGTGAGGGATTGCAGGGTGCTGAGGTGAGAACTCAGTAATGCATCCTGAAAGTCCTTGAAAAAAGGTGTCAGAGATATCACTGACTTAAGATCTGTGGGAAGCTGGTTTTAGCTCTTGCTCATAGTGTTGGCATAAGTTACAAATGGCTGAGGTTTTTGTTCACTGCTTTGTATCTAGTATGCAATGAGTAGATTCCTCAGCCTGTAGTGAGACAGTGCTGTCATTGCAATGATTCATCACCACAATTATTGTCTACTTGATTTGTCAATCCAAACCCCACTGTAAGAAAGTGCCCAGTATGTTTACAGGATGGGAAAAATATTCAATAAACAAATGAGTTCTGTAGATAATTAGAGATTTGTGATCACGGGTAATACATTATGGAAATGGCCAGTTCTGTAAATATGTGGGTAGAATCCAGAAGTACAGAACATTAAATTAACAAATAGTAATCGTCTAACCATTCAATTGGTCCCAGTGCAGCCTTTGAATCTCTGTGAGCAAATGTTTGAGCAGAATTAACCCATTTGGCTATACAGTCCAAACTGGCATTGTGTACTTGTTTCCATTTGCAGTAAATATGCACAAACCCTGTATATTACAGCATTATACGCACAAATCCATGCCCTGGGTCTACAGGCTGCTTGGTGATGCACAGTGTAGCTTGTTACAGAGGCCAAACTTTAGTTCTTGGAAAGGTGACCCAACAAGTGAACTGCAAAGCTGTGCTCAAGTTCCACAGTTGTGGTTTTGAAAAGCAAAGTCCCAGCTCTCTCTTTCTTACTCCTACTTACTTTTTTAGTGCCCTTATTGAAATACAGGAAATGTTTGAAAAAACTCAGACTGGGCATGCTTCCTTCTTTAAGGCTTTTTTTTTTTTTTTTTTTTTTTATTGGTCCTATTAAGAGTAACTAAATGCATCATAATATACTTTCAATAGCCCTCTGAAAGAAATCTTTCTTTTGCCCTTTTTGCAATGTAAGTGGCCTTTATCATATTTTCCAATATACTCAAGAAAAAAATATTCACTAAGTTTCAGAAATCTGAAGCAATGTGGGGTTTCATTTTGCTGCTTCTTTCCTGCTCCCATCCTACCTGAAAACCAAGAGAGAGAAACCCATGCTTTCCAATTTCATAAATTTATTTTGTAGATACCAGAAAAGGGACCCTACCAGGTCATGATTTTCTTCATGTGATTCATGCAAGCCAATTTCCCTGGATGAGTGTTCTTGAGGATGATCTCTCTATAGCAGAAAAATCTCAATTATTGCTTTCAGCAGAGGTTAAAGAAGTTGCCATCTTGAGCAGCTTGGAGGTAGTAAACTGTTCTGAGCAGAGCTCAGCTCCAGGCACACATCCCACGCGAGGCTCTGGCCCTGGATGCATGCAAACTGTGAGTGGTATTCTTTATGATCCAGGGACTATTAAATTAAGAAACATTTCTCTTCGTACAAAAACTGTGTGAGTGATAAATGCCAAAATGACACATGGATTGTCACATTTTTGGGGCTCTGATATGTTCTGTTTGCCAGGAAAAGCATCACTTACAGGCAGAATGACAGCCTGTGTGCCTTGGGAACCAGTGTGTGTAATCCCAGTATCATTGCAGAATGAGGCTCCCAGAAAGGCAGTCCCAAATCTGTGCAAGTTAAATAAACTTTTGGGAAGTTCAGAGGACTCTTACTTGAACCATAACTAACAGCAACACGTTGAAAAAAATTATCTTGTAATTATTAGAGGATAATAACATTGTTAGGCTGATTGGGCTATGCACCAAAGGGCTGTCAATCATGGTTGTTATGAAAAGCGAAGCATTTAGAGGTTGTCAATCACACCTGTTTGTAAAAGCTGAAGAACTTCAGAAATTGTTATGCCTGAATTTACCAACTGCAGAAATAACAAAAGCACCAGAATCTCATGCAGACTGATATTACAATTTATGTAGAAGCTCTTGCATAAGTTTATGCCTTTATTATCTTATGGTGCTGGGAATTTGGAAAGGTTTATTTTTTCAGCTAGATCCTTTATATCCTGATTGTTAGGGATTTTTTAGGACTGCTTAAGTGTGTCAAACAAAAAGTAATTTTTGTTACATTCTTTTGCTCTGAAGCAAAAATGTCTGAGTTAGTATTCAAGAAGCAGCTACCTTCCTGAGCAGATTCACACGTTACTGCGTATCCAAAACAACACAGCAAGAACCAGCAGAGAACTTAAAAGGATTCAGGAAGTCCTTAACATGGAAGTATTCACCAATAAATGTTGTGAGAAATAACCTGACAAAGATCGATGGAACCTTTACTTTTGAGAAAAGTGTTGAATGTACAGACCTACCTGATTTAAACCAAAAGTAGAAGTTAGTTGTTTGTCTGTGTGTTTATGTGCTTATTGCCCTTCCCTTCCCTTCCCTTCCCTTCCCTTCCCTTCCTTCCCTTCCCTTCCCTTCCCTTCCCTTCCCTTCCCTTCCCTTCCCTTCCCTTCCCTTCCCTTCCCTTCCCTTCCCTTCCCTTCCCTTCCCTTCCCTTCCCTTCCCTTCCCTTCCCTTCCCTTCCCTTCCCTTCCCTTCCCAAACTTTCCCAAACCTTCCCATCCCATGGAGCTTTTGTGAGGAAATAGCTTTCTGAATATGAATTTCTGCATTTGAAAGGCTGTACTGTGCACCACCCCACTGTGCCCTGGATTTGAAAGTCATCTCATGTTATAACCAAGGCCAGGTACAAGCATGTCTTCAGTGTTTACAACACTGCTTGATAACCTGTTTCTTACTGAACGAATCATGGGTTCCTCATACTATGAAAGGTTTCCATCAAGGAATCAGTGTAGTTTGGGTTTATCTCAGAACCTCTAGGGCTTTCAGCAGGTTTCTTGCTGCTCTGGGCCCTTTGGGAGCCCCAGCATGAATAACTGTGGCATTTAATGCTGCCTAGGCATGACAGTTTTTATTTATTTTGTCTCACATTGGGAGTTCCACAGCACCAGATGTGGCATCAGGAGCTGCATACTGATACCTTCCACCCTTGCCAGAAGTCATTATTACAATTATCTTGGTGTCCTTGTATTGGGCACTTTATTAATACTGAAGGGAGTGAAGGAAGAGAATGGGGAGAAATCCCTGCTCATGGCTTGACTGTCTTAAACAGATGTAGGAAGGAAAGGAAAAGAGGATAACCTGCCCAAAGCCATCCCATGAGCTGATGGCAAACCCAGAGGCAAGAAACTACATCCTTGCAACATTCAGAGGAGTTTCTTAGGTGGACACAGCCCACACCACCTCCCCAATGGTATGTCCTCAGAGCATCATTCTGCCAAAGTAGGAACTGCACTCACACAATGGATAGTTAATTCAGCGAGTGCAAATGTTAATAATTGAACTCAAGTGGTTAATGAGTTTCTAGAGAAAAGATCAAATTATACTCTTCAGATGCAGAGTTATAATTTTGCCTAATTAGAAGAAATACGTTTTTCCCGTGAGGGGCAGTTGCTGAAGTGACAGTTTGGAGTCTGTTGTGACAGCATTTGCAGAGATGGGTGCCAGCCAAAGAACAGAGCTTTTTTAGTATATCTGATAGCATAGTAGTTTCTTTCAGAGGCATAATTATGTTGCATTCTTTGCAGAGTTCATTGGGGAAAGAAAAACAAAGAACTTGTGTTCCATGTGGTTGATGTTCACACTTTTTTATCTTAGTGTGATAGAAGAAGCTGTTGGATCCTGATAGTGACAGTGTCTCTCTCTTTCACTGCTAGCCTAATAGCACTAGATGGAAACAGCTCTTCTAGTCCACAGCTGTTTTTCAGGAGTCCATATTTTTTTCCCCGTCAGTTAAATCTCAGAATGTGTAAAAATGTTTGAAGGCTTATGTAAACTAGAAATCTCCACTAGAAATAAATTTGTGAAACTATTCCCAAGCAGCTACAGTAGTAATTATTTCCTTCCTTACATCTTAGAATTTGCAAGCAAATGTGGTGAGCAAATCTATGAGTGAGATGCTGGAGTGGTGCTGGCACACCTAAAACACAGCCTGTGCCAGGGCCCCGAGGAAAGTTATGTGCAAGAGCTGCTCCTTTTCTGACTCTTATTTTATGAAATCTTCTGAACCTGGGACGTATACTGCAGGGTTTTTATGAGGTAATTTCTTAGAAAAACCCAGCCAAACCTCCCTGCAACTCTCTGTTGGTTTATTTACACTTGCAGAAGTCTTTTCCTCTGCCTAGGGCAAAAAGAAACTCTTCCTGCTGCAGAAGCTGGAGAATTAGGTATAGCCCTCCAAATTTTGTAGAGAAACAAAGTCGGTTTAGTCACTTGGTAGTGCTGCTCCCACCTTTTCAGGCAATTTGCAGCATCCTCCCTGCAACTGAGGAAGCTTTTCCAGCATGCAAAAACACATAGTGGAAATATTCCCTTGTTAAGTATATTTTCTGTCTGTAAATCTAAGCTATGAGCTGTGAAGATAAATTATAGCAGCTGTGCCACATTTGTTTTGGAAAGAACCTAGTGTTACCCCAGGATACAGCTGTCATTGGGAAAATGAAAGGTGGAAGTTACTTTTTTTAAGTCACATAGGAAAATGGTGCTCAGCATTGAATTCTTCCCAAACCCTCTTCCAGGTAGAAAGGTCCTTACACAGATAACAGGGATTTGAGGCAGAGATTGTGATAAGAAAAATGCCCCAAACCCAGAAGCCTATTGTTATTCTCATTCCTTTTTTTCTTTTGCCCCTTAGATTGTTTTTAGAAAAATAAATTATTACTGAGTTATTTATTATTGACAAGTGGATTTAGATTAAAAAAAAAAACCAAACAAACATGAATTCTATATATATTGGTGCAAATATATTTATACACATGTATAGAAAACTTACTACCTTCCAGCCTGAGCTGGATGGTGATAAATTGGGAAGAAATCTTAGTTTGACATGGCAGTGTTCTGGTAGGGCAGGCAGGCTCTGTTCTTAGATCACAAAAAACAGTGCAGAGCTTGTTGTTCTGTGAAAAACCTCAAAAGCACCAAAGGGAAAAAAAAACACCCCAACAAACCAACTCATAAAATAATGGATAACCTGGCAGGAGGAATGGAAGAATTCAGGAAATCCCTGATGGTTTGTTGCTATCACTCTATCAGCTCTGCAAGTGAGATGTGTTGAAGCATAGCAGGAAGAGAGGAAGATGGTTAAGTGCACAGCTATTATTACTCAAAAATCAGGCTAAAGCTCATAAAAACCAGCACACCAGGCACACTGGGGTATGTATGGCTTTGCTTTTGATGGCTTGTGTGAGGTATACCACAGCAAATGGTATACCTTTTTACCTGTATTGATAGAGATTTTCTAAATAATATTTATCTAAGAAAATATTTATTTAATTCTTTCAAGTCCTTGTCTTGTCCAGAATTGTTGAGGATTATAGCTTTGCTCATGTATTCTTTGTGTACAGTTTGTGTCATTAAGGGCCTCCTATTTTCTGGCTGCACAAAGAATGGCAGAGAAATAATCATGCAATCAGGAGTTCACCTCTGGTTAAGTGTGATCAGCCTGTTGTGGTAAAATAGTGCAGCGCCATTATTTGTCAGTGCAACACTGGTGATCCTAAATGCAGGTTTGAGGAGTTGCTTTTTTTTCTGTGTGTCACTTATTTTTATTTTGGATTCTTTAATTTCATTTGTGATGCTGACAGCAGAGATTAATTTATTCTCCAAAACAGTTCTAATTTGAGGTGATCTCACTTGTATGGAAACATGTTCAGCTGACTTCTGACACATCTGCAGGAAAAAGGCTGATAAAAGTCAAGCACACTCCTCTTTCTCCTCTTTTAGGAGGTATAACCTGTGGTTGTACTCAGGCTCTATGGACTTTGGCTCATATAAGGTTTCAGTTATGCTTTGTAAATATATAAAAAAAAAAAAAAAAAAAAAAAAAAAAGTGTTCTAGATGTGGACCTTTTAAAACATCTCTCATTGAAGTTGTTGAGTGCAAAGTCACTGGCCTTAAGACAACTTTTAGAAGCATGAACCAGGTGCCCAAGATCAGAAAATTCGGAAGATAACACACCCTGCTTTTATATATATTTTTGCTTTCTCTTTCTGAAGCCTTTAGGAGGTGTACTTTTCCTGTTTTGTCTGCAGCCCTGAAACCTTCTGTCTCAAAGGACTGGAATTTAAAGACACAAGACTAAAAGGCTTGCAAGGAAAACCTATGGCAGTTTGCAGTACTGGACAAGTTTCATTTTTCTCAAAGTAATATGAAAACAGGGGTGGAATAACTCACACTGCCATTACTTCTCATAGCTGGTCTGTGCTTTTGCAGCTTAAAAGAAAGAAAGTAAAAAGAATTCATTTAATATTAAATAGTAGTATTATTACTATTTATTACATTTACTATTAAATAGTTGCAAGTGGGAGCAAGAAGTATTTCAAGTTGTTTACAAAAATTTCTTATAATCTTTAAAAAATAAATTTATTATTGAAATTCAGCCTTGTCCTGTATTTCAGTCATTCCTGTAAAAAAAGCTTATTCTGTGTTTTCCCTGTTATGTGTTAAGACTCAGATC
This sequence comes from Sitta carolinensis, assembly GCA_032173965.1. NCBI lineage: Eukaryota > Metazoa > Chordata > Aves > Passeriformes > Sittidae > Sitta > Sitta carolinensis. The sequence continues at coordinate 19,955,212 of CM063286.1, forward strand.
TGTGAGGGGCTATCTCTTTTTCTCTCCTGGGAGCAAGCAGAATGAAGCATTTGGCCTTGATGTAAGCACTTGCTTTTCCTTGGTCTTTGTTCATATGTTTTTAAACAAGTGTATTATTTTAACAAGCAGACAACAAAAATTGCTCTAGTTCTCAAGAACTAAGCCTTGTTTTTCCAGCTTCTTCTTGCCTGCCCTCCTAGCTGCACTCATAGATATTGCTGTGAAGCCTCTCAGTTCTTCTGGAGCTGGGTGAGAAGTGACCCTATCCATGAGCTGTCGAACAGGGTGGTTTTGTCTCATCCTCCAGAGCAGCAGCAGATCTCTCTCTGCAGGCTCTGGGTGGGGAGTGCAGCCATCTGGGTTCTGAATGTACAGTGTGCTCTCATTTAGAGCTGGGTTTCATGTTTCAGGGCTTCTGCTCTGCAACACGAGGATGATATTTTTGGCAGAATAAAGCCCTTCTGCATCCAAATGACTACAATAGTACTTTTATCAGGAAAGCACAAAGTATAATCTACTTCAGTTTTCTAAATGAGTCTAATGCTATGGAAGCATCAAAGAGAAAAACTTTTGTTTGGTATTGTTATGCCTTATGAATCCTCAATGAAGTTACAATCTCTAGGTTTTGGTGGCTGGTTTTTTGGCTTTCAATCCTTGGTTCTGTGCTTGAACAATGTGTGTCCTCCCACAAGCTTTGCTGGGGAAGTGAAAGCAGGATTAATTTAATGTTTCTTTTCTTTCAGAGCTCTTCTCTGCTCAGGACAGAGTTGTCTCCAGATTTTGTGGGGCTCAGGTCCCTGCATTTGATTAAGTTTCTGTGCCTTAGGTCAGTGTGTACAATGGTAATACTTGCACTATCCCTTGTTTTTCAGCAAATGTACAGTCTCACAACTTGGCAGTAATGAAAGAGATTTAAGGTAATGTGCTGTAATTTGTACTTGCCATCAGCTCAAACAGGATCCTCTGGTGTCCCATGGTTATTTTTGATTGATACATACTGCTACAAAAGGATTTTTTGGGTTGCTTCAGCTGTGCATAGGTGACTTCAGAGTGTTTCAGAGATGTTTTGTTTCTAACATCTTCCATCTCAACAGCTCTCATAGCCACAGGTAAACACTGAGGCTGCAGCTAGGTTAGAAATGCTCAGTTTTGCTCAGAAACTGTAAACTGATATTTCTACCCACTATCTTTAATGACTGCTGGTTGCCTGATTCATCCCTGAGGTTTTTAACAGCTTATTAGTTGCTCCCCACTTTGGTGAACGTGTGCCTTCATCCAGTCCTCCTTTCTTGTGCAATGATGGGTGTTCCCAAGTTTTGGTAGTGCTCTGCAATAATGTTCATGTGTCTGTTTTGCCAGATCTTCTTGCTTTCTTTGAAGCTCTTGTGAAGTGTTGTGCAGTAATGCACAACCACCAGCAGCAGTTTTTGCTGTCCACCACTTGATGATGTTCTTGCCCAAAGGGGTTTTCCATAGCAGAACATCATCCTGTTTTGTATCAGTATCTGTCCTGAACTTCTTGTTTACTGACAGCTCAGACTTGCAGAATAAAGTGCTTGAGTAAGATCTTTAAGGACATTGAGTGGTCTGTTATAATTTGTAGCAGAGCATTCAGCCTAGGGCAATCTCATGGAATCTTTAACTCCATTACTGGAAACCTGGCTTGTGTCACACTCCATGCAGGAATTCTCCTGCAGTAAGGTTCAGATATTCATGTAGCCCTGTGTTATGGGCTTCTGGATACCACTTTCTCAGCCTTAAGTAAGGGGTGCCTATCAAAGCAGAATTTGTTTTCACTCCTGGGAGTTCCTGAGACAGTTCACTAAAGGCCCTGTAAGTTACAGACTCGAGTTCAAAACTATGCACCTCACATATCAGCCGCATGATGGTCTGGTGATTCTTCCCCTAAGTTGTTTAGAAGATAGCAAGGAGTGGTGGCAGCAGGGCATTGCGCCATGTCCACTTGACTGAAGGGCACAATTTCAGCCCCACAAACTGGTTCCCAACATCAACAGGCTGGGACATGCTCCTCTTGACTCATGTGGATGATGCTGATTTCAGCCTCGCTGAGTAGTTACTACTTCTAGTTTCTGTTTGGGCTGCTTTAGCTTGATAAAACTGGGATCTGAAAAATGTGTTGGCTACTTTTTTGTCCTTTATACTCAAAATCTTCTCTGAGGGTCAGACGTGTGGGAGAGAAAAAACATTGCCAGTGTAATTTTTAAATTACATGATGATATTTGTTAGGTCACTTGCACAGGAAAGTAGTTTATTGCCTGTTAATTAATGGAAGTAACATAATTGTTTCAATTTTATACTACTACTATTTATCAAAGTGTGTTCATAACAGTTACACGGCCTGGTGTAAAGTTGCTTAAAATATTTTTACTTATCTTTAGGTATTCCCATGATCATTTGTTTGTATTGGTAGGGGTTTTGAAAAATGAAAATGTAAGATACAATTTATTGTCACAGAACTGTCACAGAGATGTTTGTGTTATTGCACAAATATACCCAGGCCCTATTTCTACAACTGTTCCGAGCTGGCTGATAACAGGGGACAAGACCTCCCTTTTTAATGTGCAGGAAGTGGGCAAAAAATGGAAGCAATACAGGAATGAGGGCTTTGAGTTTTGATTCTTGGCTTCCCTGTTTGTGACTAGGTGAATAGGCCTTCCTAATTAATTAATCAATCCAGCCTGCAGAGAAGTTGTATCTATTTGTCACAAAGCGTGTGTGCATTGGGAATCCCAAACTCCCAATGCTGCAGCTCAGCACTGACAGAGCTGACTCCCAGACACAGCCTGGCTGTTGGTGGTGTTCTCCTCATCCCCACACTTACCAGAGAGGTAACTGATGGCCTCAGTGTCCAGAGAGATTTCTCTGATGATGATTCCCTAGCTCCCCAGCCTCATTTGATGTCTCTCTGCACAGTGCTTGCTGTGTGCTGTAGTTATATTTATGAACTAAAGCAATTTCTGACTCATACTGTTCCAGTGTTTGAACTTTGTCAAGAAAAGGACACAGTCCTTGCACAAAGACTTCAGATGCTGCCTCCAAACATGCTTTTGCTGGACTCACTGGACACAGCAAAACCCTTGTTCACTTAATAAACAATTATGCCAGCAGCCAAATTATATTGGGTTTTGGTGATACTGAAGTTGTTGGAGATCAGGAGCCAGAAATTATGGACTTTTCCTGTTGTTTCTGATGGAGTACTTCCTTCGTGTGAAGGGCTTGTTGTTATCAGAGGAACAGAAGTGTTTCTCTTTCAAACATACTTTCAGTGTATGTGAATGTGTGCTGTTTTTCTCCACTTGACAATTGGTGGTTTGTCGCTTCCTTAACTCTGAGCTGTTCACAGAGATATTATGTTGGTGATCAAGTGGGAGCAATTTAGTAATCACTTACAAGAGAAAATTGACATCATTATAGTTCAGCTCTGTTTCAGCCATTAAAATGCAGACACTACCTGATTCGTATATAAATTGCTATGATAGTTTGACTATTTTTTCTTCAGTGGGGTTGAATAAAAGTGTATTTGGTGCCATTCCCTTTGACATACCCATGCTGGTGTGAATCCTGGAAGGAGAGCCTGGTCTCCTGACACCATTACTTACATGAGGACAGCTTACTTTGGATCTCTGACCACACACAGAAGCATCCACAGCCTGTCTGGAAAACACTGCTGATGCACCTGAGAGATTTCACGCACATTTTAGGTAAACTAAAAGGTAGAAAGAATACTCCCGTTAAAAAGGGTAGCTGCTTTGGATCCTGTTAGAATTTCTAAATGCAAGCTTTCCTTCTTATACTGTCACTGAAACTAGAGGTTGTCTTTTACATTTCTTTGTTAGCCTTTAGCCTTCATATTTTCTCCATTGTTATGTTGCTGATTTTGTCTACAGCTTCTCTCCTATTTCAATGTTCTTCTCAGTAGTCCTAACCATTTCGTTAAATGCAGCCAAGCACCTGCCTGATCTTTTCAGCATCTCAGGACTGCTCCCTCTGCTGCAGGTTCAGCACATCTCAGCTGGGATAGAATCTGAACTGTACAAAATTCTTATTCCATGTGTACGGTCATAAGGAGAAGCAGGTTAATCTAGATTACATCAGCTTTTACAATCTCCTTTACCTTTCATGTGCTGGAAAATGAAGTATTTCCCATCATGTTTTGTCTTCTTCATTTAATTTTCCCTGACTTATATATTGATGTCACAGATGACAGTTTGTGTCAATGCAATTTGCTCCCATGGAAATGACTCCTGCACACATGCGCATGGTGTCTGACTCCTCACTCCCTGCTTACATAATTTGGGATCTGTCAGAGCACTACCCCAACACTGCCCATCTGTCTATTCTCTCAAAGTTAATGAGCTCTTTTCTTCCTGCTCCAGGCATATTACGCAGCCTGACTTATTCATAGATGATGTCTATTAAAATTGTCAAATGCTTTGAAAATTAAATTATTTCCCTAAATAAAGAGCCTGCTTCTAATCACATTGAAGAGGTGTTTGAACACAATTGGCCTGTTTTCTAGTGCAAATCAATAGTGACTATACTGGGCTCTGTCTGGCCCCCTGGGCATTGTCATTTAATTGAAAATACTTGATTTACTATAGTGTAAGAGCTCAGATATGTTCCCTAGCTTGGTCTGGGAATAGCATCACAATTCAGAATTTATCTGGAATAAGGCATCCAGATTAAAGTGGCCTCTTATGGCATGAAACAGTCAGTGTGTGATGGGGGTGGAGGCAGGTATTTGTTTGCTTTTGGAGTGATGGAGCACTCCAAAAATCCCTTGCTTGTTGTATCTATAGCTTGGATTATATTTGTCTCTTTCATGTCCCACTTGTGCCTACCTATGGCTCAGATGCTGAATTATCTTTGTTTCTGACTGATAAATTCATTGTTTACAGCCAAATTCTTTTAGTTATTCATAGCTTGTGTTATCATATTTCACTATTATTTGATTCATTCTGTCTTCAGTCATTCCAATTTTCCTGTGTTACATTCCAGCCTTTACTGATGTGGGCGTTGAATCTTGCTTTTGAATTATCAATATATTTAATTCCCAAAGTAAATGTTTTGGTGAGGCAACATTTAACAAACAAACAAACAAACCCCAATTTATTTTCAAGATCAAAGCTTGCCACCCTCAACAGACATCTTATTTCCAGACCAGGGTTTGTTTTTTCAGTCTAATCCATTTTCATCTCATTTGCAGCCAATACCGTGTCAGCTGCACAATTGCTGTGTTCATCTTGTTCTCTGGAGTTTACATAATAACTTCCCTGGTGACACCATATCAAATGGTTTAATGAGGTTTGAGTTAGAGACACTGCCGTTTTTTTTTTTTATTATTATTATTATTATTATTTTTATTTTTTATTTTCCTAAAGAATGAGGTGTTACAGGACAGATGAACAAAATCCCATGACACCAAGTCAAGATGTAAAATGTACATCTGGGAAACTCATGTTGCCTTTCACAGCACTTTCTACACATTTTTGTGTCTCAAATTTTCCTTTTAAATCTGTTCTGAATTTTTGCCTGGTTAAGATCAAACTAAGGTTTATAATTGTGTGGATCATTTTCTATCTTTAAATGAAGGCATCACACAGACCAGTTGCTTTAACTGTTTCAGTCTTATCTTCTTTGTCCTTTTCCTGTTTATTCTAATACCAGTTTTTTAAGAGTTTTATTTTCTATCTACTTTTTTCATTAGAGTTTCTCTTAGTACAGATTTATAAAAATATCCAGTTATAATATACTTACATCAGAAAAGTGTTGGCTTTTGAATTTATACTGTCAGCCATGCCCTTTTGGGTCCATATTGGTCAGTTTTCCAAGAGAAAAAAAAAAAAAAAACCAAAAAAAACCCCACCCTATGAGTAGCTACATTTTCTATGTAATTATTGTGTCAACTGTTGCTATGCATGAGATAAAGATAAGTCAATTAACTTATGAATGTTTCAATAATCATTTCTCTGACACTGCATAGGTATGTGAAAACACATATTTAATTAAGCTATTACAGTAAAAGCCCTGAGCTGTTTGTCAGTTCATTAGGCATACTTTTTATTATGCTTTAAGCTTTGTTTTCCTTTTCCTTGGCTTATTTGATGCTGTAATTTATTCTTTTTAAAGACATTCAAACAGCAGTGACAACAGGAGACACACTCTGCAACCTATATTAAGAGTGCACCGCAGTAGGAGGAGACCTCTATTAAAAAATTATTCCCTGAGCCTTGAATTAGAGAGTTCTGCAGGTTGAGGTGCTTACTGGGAAAACAGAATTAAGGGAGGAGCTGTTTCAGCCATGAGAACCCCATGGTCAGCAGCCACATGCCAGTGATGTACCAGGCTGTGCAAAGGCACCAGGGCTCAGACTGCCTGAGCTGAGGGCCCACATGAAAAGGAAAGAGGAAGGAGATTGTCCCGTGGATCTCATGTGGGATGAGGTGCAGGGTGAGCACCATGTCACTGCATCAGAAATCTGTGTCTTCACTGGAAAACGAGGGATCCGTGGTGTGATTTCAGAAGGCACAGAGAGCTGGAATGAAGACAAAGCTCAGAGAGAAACATCAAGGGATTTCTTGGTCAAGAAATTTGGCTTATTAAGTGATGAGTGAATCACTAGCACTCCCCCAAGCAGGGATTCGTGCTTCCTGTCCACACTAACTGCTGCTCTCTGTTACTACTGCAAACTGCATAATCATTAAAGAATGCCAGGCTCATTGATACTGTTTGGTATTTCCCCTAAAACATGAATTGAATATAAATCACTTGTTTATTTTATTTAGAGGCATATACATATTTAGCTGTGTTTTGCTGTGGTTGCACTTATAGCTATGAAGTTATTCAACCACACATGGGATAGAGCACTGTACATCAAAAATGCTGAAAATTGTGGAGTCTTCTGGTTTTTAAACAGACCTGGCTTTAAAACTTGCAAAAAAGAAAGCCAAGCAGGTGTTTTTGTTGCTTTGGTTTATTATGTTTAATTTTGGGTAAGTGCTCACTTCCAGACTTTAATGATGTAAACAAAGAGCTGCCATGCAAAACTTTTGAGAGAAGAAGAAATATTTGGTTTCTAGAGAAAAAGAAAGCTTAGAGAGTGTAAGAAAAAATTAATACTAGTTTACTGCAAGAACCTTGAAAAGCTGAATGTAAAAATCTACTACATGAGGTTTTTTTCACCTATATCACACTCAATGTTTTACCACATTGTGCAGCTGAATTAAAAAGGGACAGAGGAAATGTCACTGCAGTGGTGGCTGAAGCCAGGTCCTTACAACAAGAGCTGCCTTGGGAATTCTGTGGACTCTCAAATATACAGATGCCAGAGTGCAAATATGATACTCTTGTATTAAGGGTATAAAAGTTTGGCAGAAGATAAACGTCCGTTGTGTTCCAGCTGGTCCTCAGAAATTAGAGACAGGGCTCAAATTCAGCTTGTAGCCAATTCAGACTATGGGGCTAGTAAAGCTCAGTAAGAACTTTCAGGAGCACAGCTGTACAAGTAGTGCAGTTACCAGTCCAGGAATGTGGGTTTGATTGCATTCAATAGGAGTTTGCATGACTCAGATTCATTAATAATGTGATTTATTGAAGCAACAGGAAAGCAGAGTCAGGATTGCCATGATAAATGCACTAACTGCAGAGAGTTTATATGTGCTTTGAATTTCAGCCACTGGGGACATGTACATTTAAAAAAAAAAAAAAAAACACAAAAAAACCAAACAAACAAAACAAAACACAAACAAACAAACAAAACAGAGAGGTAGGTTGGAATTATATCTACCCATAGAAAATATGAACAACTAGGGTACAATCATTCCAAGAAGTTAGGACAGTGTGTGATGAGATTCAGATTTATTCTGTTGTTCTATGTCTGCATAGAAGCCAAGAGAACAAGTTTATCATTGCAGGGAGTGACAGAGTATCTACAACTTCTTGTGAGGTTCCCAGGTGCTCTTCCAAAAAGGTAGAATAAAATGGATGCTGATCTTACCGCCAGAAGGTAGATTAAGATCTCTCTGTGTGGTTTGTATTGTCTTGAAATGTCTGGAAAAGAAATTAATGCCTTTCTGACTCAGTATGAGGGAAGATACAGAGAGGGAAATTGATGCTATTTGCTTTTGGACGGAATGGTAGTGATTCATTATTATGATGATACAAAATATCATTGCTTGAGTTTGTATCTGAGAAAATCCATTTTCTTCTTGCTGTGAAAAAATGAAATACTCTTTTTTAGTTTGCAAGTAATTAAATAGTTATTTTCTGTGTCAGAATGAAAAAAGACTGGTGAAAAGCTGTGTTTGGGGAGGTTTCCCTAAGGGTTTTTATTAAGTGTTTTTCACACTGATTTATCTCCAACACCTGTTGGGAAAAATTCCAGCATTTCTTGCAAAACAGAAGAGGAAGTATCAAATTCTTCCTTGTAAATAAAATCTCTAAACAAAGTGCTAAAGATATATTCCAAATTTCAAGAGTAGCTCAGGAAAATAGTCAAATTAGGCATAACCACTTCTCGGGATTGCAACTTCAGTTAACTTTGCAGTGGGTGTCTACAGAATAATCATTGGGGTTTGACTTTTCCTTCCCTGCTGCAGTGACTGTGAAAATGCTGACTCTGTGTTGGCAGTGTAGGCATGGCTTTCAAAAGACAAGGACATTTCCTGATGCTTCCAAGTGACTAAAATGAGTTGGGGCTTTCCAAAATTGCCACTTTTCAGAGTATGCTTGAATTGTAGGGTCCTTAGACACATGTAACCTCAGCAGGTGTATGAAGGTGAGGAGCTAGCACTGATGTGTGACTTTCTCTGGTGTGATGGGGCATGAGTTGGTGCAGCTGTAGGGCCCTGGATCCCACACCAGGCACACTGGAGTTGTCACAGCTGTGTTTTCCCACCTGGCCATTCACTTTTATTTCTGGTGTTGGGGAAACCGAAGGGGAGAGGATGTGCTGGTCTAATCCTGAGCTTGAACAAATGGGGGCAAGCATAGGGTGTGTATCCAAGAGTAGGAGCTCAAAAGCATACCCATGTTAGACAGCTTTGCTCAGAAGAACAATTCTGAGAAAATTATAGAATAATTTAATCTGAAAAGGACTTTTTGAAGGTCTCCAGTCCAACCTCAAGGTGCTCAAGGAAGCACTTCCAAGTTAGATGGGGTGTTTGAGGGTAGATCCCAGCTATGTTCTGATCTTCTGCAAGGGATGGAGATCCCACAGTCTCTGTGTCCCACTTGTCTGACCACGTGCACTGAGATTTATCTATTTTTTTCCTACTTCATACATGATTTCCTTAGATCTGTCACTGTTACAATTGCTTCTTGTTTTGCTTCCTAGCTTTTGGAAGAGTCTCCCTGTTTCCTCTGTAACTACCAGCAGGTAAATGTAGGCAGCAAATACAACCCTGTTCAAAGCTTTTTGTCTTGGCTGAACCAAACCCAGTATTTAATGTTCTTCCTCCCACACCACCCTGGTCATCTCCATTGGACTTGCAGCATTTTCACACATTGTTTAAAAATAGAACTGCACAGAAATAGGGATGTTTCCTAGTGCTGCTACAAAAAGGAGAAAGATGAGTTCCAACTGCCCAAAATATAGAATTCTCTTAATATAAAAATATGACTTTATTGAATCACTAAAACAAAAGTGGCCTTTGCAAGTTTGCCATGAAAATCTGTATTTTAAAGGAACCTTCTGTTCCAAAAAATAGTGAAAATTAAATTGGCAATGGATTAAAGAAAAAATGCAAATAGCATCAAATGCAGGGCTTAGAGGGAAGAATGAAGCCTTAAATCTGCCTTCTTGAGCATAAATTGCACATTCTATTATATAATTTTAAATTACTTGTCATTTTGAAAAGGCCTTCATGGAGCTATAAAAATTTATGTCATCTGACTATCTGGCTCAGATAGTTGTGAACTATCTGCAACTGTTTTCCTGTCAAAAATTGCAGTATTTGCAGTTCAGTTTAGTTGACTTCAGATTTATTTTTTTCCCTGATGTAAGTCTACCATCAAAGTCAAGGCTGAAGGAAAAAAAATTATTTAAAAATGTTTGCTCTTTAGCAGCTTGTTGGCTTTCATCTGGTTATTGGGAGATGTGAATGTGACTTGAAGAACTGGACACTGCCAATAGTTTGGGAGACAAAAATCTCTCATGCATATGGCCTTTGTACCTGTGATGCCATTGGATGTTTCTTGTTTTTCTTGTGGGGAGGGAATTGCTGAAAGTCATCACTTTTGATCATTAAGTACTTCTGGGGTTTTTTTAACAGCAAGACTCACCATGAATTAATGTATTATCCTCAGTCTGCCTGAAACTCAGCTTCTTTTTTTTGTGCTAAACTGACAATCCTTGATTTCTTACCCAATTTCAAATGCACATGGTTAACATCCAGGGTGTAAGTCACAGAGCATCCCTCAATCATTCATGAGAGCTCAGGATCTCTGCAGTCTGTCCAGGAGAGGCAGGATCCTGGCTGGGTGCCAGGGAACATCTCACGTTCTCAGCAGGCAGCTCTCTCTCTCCAGAAAAAAGTGCTCTGAGCTTTGAAGGGTAAAACAACTAAAGATGAATGCATTTAATTCAAAAGAAAAAAAAAAAAAAAAAAGTGTTTATTCCAAGAAAAGTTTGGGGTTTTTTTCTTTAGCAAGCGTAATGGTGGTAAATACTCCCAAAGGGATGTGAGCTCCTCCAGTGCCCCACCAGTACAGGCTTATTAATCATTGTAGCTTCTGTTTTCCTCCAACTTAACCTTCTGGAATACCCAAAAACTCCAGCATACCAACCTCAGTTTTAAATAATTCATGTGCTTCTTGATGTGGCTGGGGGTCTAGAGGGAGCCCGGCTGACCCTCTCCACTGGCCGTGTGGCCAGGGGCAACCATTCCCAGCTGAGAACAGTCTAGGAATGATAGAAAGCAGATGGCTCTCTGCTCCCTACAGGTCTCCTGTTCCGTTGTGCTGAGGTTTGAAGTAAAGATCAGAGAAGGCATTTTGCATGGAAGTTTATTCTTCTGAAGGGGGTGCAAAAGAGAAAGCAGGACCCCAAACCCCAAGCCTTTTTCCTGTGTCCTCCTGGGGATGTTACCATCAGGGGACAGGTAAAAGGAGACAGGGTGTGGCCAGCCAGGGACAAACCAAGCCCATTAAGGGTGGGGTGTGTGTTAAAAGGGAGATATTACTAGAGGATAATGTAGTTATCCTCTATAAACTCAATATTCATTACCATACTTGATAGACAAAAATGTTTTTTCTACCTTCAGTTTATTTTGAACTGGACTTAAAGACTGAAGGAAAATAATGTGCCAAAAGAAATAATTATTTTACTTTATCAAAAAGCAGGAATGGCATAGAAAAGAACTTGGTTTTGCTGAATGTTTAAATTATAATTTTAAGGACTGCCAGATTGAACTAGAATTAATGATTGACCACAAAATTCAGTATGTGTACTTTGATGTTAGCTATTAGGAAAAAAAATCTGTGATGGGCCCATGTTTCAAATGAAAATTATGTAAATGGTTCTTAAATAAATGCAGAATCCATGAATAAATTGTGATTTTTTTTTTCTGGTACAGTGGTGTGCTTAGAAGACTGTAGCTGAAGGAATTAGTCATAAAGTTTTACCTCAAGGAGACTGAGGGATGCAGTGAAAAGGAAAACTGAGGTCTTTGAGCCAGGATCTGTGTAAAATAATAACAAGAGCATTAGCAAAGCAGCAGAACAGTTAATTCTGAAGGTGGACCCTAGTCTTGAGCATTCCTGTAGTTAAATTACATGATTTTTCAAACTGAATATGCAAAATGCAGGAGAGAATGACTCTACTCACCATTTCAATATACAGACCTGAGCAGCTATAAAAATAGACACTTTTAATTTAGAAGATTTATCTTGGAGTTGTTTTTTGTGGTGTGGTTTTATTTGGGGGTTGTTTGTCTTCATGATCTAAAGTTAAGTCGTGTCCTGTCTATGATCCTTTGACTGCCTAGTGTCTCCTTCACTATGGAAAGTTGATTTGGAAAAATGGTGATCATAGCTTTGAATCAAAAGCTGTGTTTTGGAAAAACTATACTGAAGTATTTAGAAACTTTCTGGAGACTTTTTTTTTGTTTTAGGACCAGGTAAGTTGGAAAAAATAAACGGCCCAGTGGCCACTTGTTCATTCATCTGCATGTGCAGCTGCAAAATTATTTTCTGTGCCCATCGTGCAAAACTTCTTCCTAAATATGTGGTTTAGAGACCCTCTGTGAGTAATTAACTACAATACAGAAGCAAATCTGGTTTCATTGTATGGAGCGCTCATTTAAGAAATATTTTTGTGCACAAAGCCCATTAACAAGGATCCAAAACCTCATGAATGTTAAACATTAAATTATAGGATTCTGAGAACTTCCTATTTAAATGAAATCTAATGTAATCTCATGAATTGCATCTAGCTTTTGATACCTGGATAGCAAATTTCTGTGTCAGATGTGTGCTCAGTGCATTCAATGGCTAAAATCTGACTTTTATTTTGTTATTTATTGAACAGTGGTTGAACAGATCTTCCCCTGTGGAGTGCACAAAAAGTCAAAGATATGCTCAAAAGAAGTTGTCTGCTATTGATTTTGTTCTGCTTACTTGTCCACTTCCATACCACTGCTCGACTAAATGCTTTCCTTCTGTGCTTTCAGCCCTGTGCTGCACATGGTTGTTAAGAACTTAACTCCAATTCAGTGGAAGTGCAAAGCAAAGCTGCTGTTTCTCTTCAGTTGTACAGCATTGGCAGTCAGAATTATTGAGTTGCTGAGGACGTGATTTAACCAGGACTGGGAATACATGCCCTTAGCTTCAGTAGGTGCAGACACGTGCCTGAAGTCAAGAGTACATTTAACTTACCAAATTAGCTCAATGCATGAGGCTAAAGGATTCAGAAGCAGCAGCATGATACTCTTTGGCCTGTGTTACATGGGTAGCCAGGGGTCATAGTCAGACTGATCACCATCACTGTCAGTTACTTTGTGAAGCATCACTAATCATGTGAGATATTGTGAGGAAATCTGTCCACCCACTGTGTGTGGGATGGGGGTGTTGGGACAGTAGTCCTGAGCAGCAGACTGCAGGGGTTAGGCTTACTGGTCTGGCTGTGTGCTCATGATCAGCAGGAAGCAGTGGCACAAAAACAAATGAAAAGCAGAAATAAGTGCTCAGCTTTTATGAAAGTTTGTTCTTTCTTTTCCTTAACTCTTTGTTGTCTGTTTGTTCCAGAAGGATCATACAATGTTACCTAATAGATATTGCATCTTATATAACATTCATTTCCCAATAGAAATCAAACTACAATATTTATTATTGTAGGAAAGTTAATCATTAAGATCTGAGGGTTTTTAAAACACCTTCATTTTACCTCAGAATATGTAAAATATATCCAAACACTTCCATTTAAGGTGATAGATTGCCCTGTGCTTGGCTGTGCTATCTGGATTGGTTGGAATTCTGTGCAATTATTATTTTACAAAACAGCAGAGTATCTGTGAAGTGGATATCAATTGAAACATATTTTACTCTTCAGACTTGCTTTTGCAGGTTTCACAAAACACTTAATTAGTGATAATCAGCTTTTAACCAGCCAGAGCACACTGATGTGATTCTCTGCCTCTCTCCCCTATGATTGTAGGCGTAGTTTGTACCCTTCAGATAAACTGCTTGCAGTCTGGAGAATGTCCTAGCCAGCAGGAAGGGGAAGAGTAAGGATGTCATTTGCATGGGGAATAAAGATCGTGTTGTGTATACTGTGGTTTCAGTGAAGAATACCCTTTTCCTTTACTTTTCAGAATGGTGAACTTGGAAAGCAGCTGGAGATTGCAAAGTCTCCTTTCTCTTGAGGTTGGTGGTCAATGGTTTTCATCTACCACACCTAAGGAAACTAGAAGAGCTCCATGCTAACTCCTGTAAGGTCTACTTCACTATGGAAGATCAAATTATTTTCTGGCTCAGGTTTTGTGATGTTCAGCATCTGCCTTGGACCTGGAATTTGGAAAAGGGATTGTCTCTGAGGCACAGTTAAGAGACAGAGAAATCAGCCCCAGACAATGAGCACTTTAAGTAGCACTGGAATATTACTCAGCTTAACAACAGTGTCTGTTACACTGGATTTTAGTTTGCATGGTGGTCTGATGGCTTGGTCCTTAAGCAGCAATTTGACTCTGAACCAGAGTTTGCCTACATCTGATCCTCTCAACACCTCTGAGAAGGGCGAAATCTTTCGGATGTCCATGAGGGAGAAGAATTGGCCAGCCCTCCTGATCTTGGTTGTCATCCTGCTGACCATTGGGGGGAACATATTGGTAATTATGGCTGTGTCCTTGGAGAAGAAGTTGCAGAATGCCACAAACTTCTTCCTGATGTCGCTGGCAGTAGCAGACATGCTGGTGGGTATCCTGGTCATGCCCGTGTCGCTCATTGCAGTCCTGTACGGTAAGTGACTTCCCTCCTAGTTTGAATATTTGCTTTTGCAGGCAGTCCCCCAAGGCTTCAGCAACCTGCTGTGCCCGATTTTCCCTGTGCTGGTAGCTTGGGGAGTGTCAGTGTATACCTGGCCATGGGTCTGCGCTGAGGTTCATCCTCTGCTGGGAGCAGAGCTTGTGTTGACGCTGGCAGGAACAACCTGAATAATGTCAGACTAGGGGGTTCTAATTGCTGAGGCCACCAAGAGAATCTGAGACAGCAAGTCAGCTTTTTACCTTTTGGTTGGATTGCCCCAAAACTGAGCTAGGACACAAAAGCTCACAGAAGTGCTGAGGAGAGTGTTCATGGTTCATGAGCTACTCAGCTCTAAGCCAGGTCAGGAGCTGTCCTTGAGCTTCCACTGCTATGATCAGAGGGATTTGAGCAAAAACGTGGCTCAGAAAAGAGGTTTGCACTAGTAGATTTTGCATTCAGATAAAACGCTTCACTCCTGGTATTGGTACCTCAGCTTGCCTTGTGCCTTTCAGGGGGTCATTTTGCCTTTCTGTGACTCAGTTTCCCTATTTCTAACCTGAGAATATGCTCTGTTTTAAAGCACCCGGATTCCTGCCTGTACAGGTCTAAACAGTTATTTCTCCCCATATTAGGGTTAGTGTGTTTACAATGGAGTGGGGCATCGCTCCTGCACTCAAGTGTGGAACCACTGTTAGCCCTTCAAAGAAGTAAAATATCAAATACATCTAACTTTCATCTGGCTGAGACTCCAAATCCCTTTGTTCAGGAGTCTCCATCCCTAGATATTTCAAAGGGATATTTCATTCTCCTCTGTATCTCTGATCATGTTTGTATACTCTTGTATCAATTTTATAATCTGTATTTCATAGATAAAACTTAATAATTTTTGAAGTCTGTTTTCAGATTTTGTCTAGAAAGGTATTTTAATATTGATATTTCTTGGAAACAAATAATGCTGTTTACTTACAAATTTGATTACAAATTGGTTTACTGTCCTATAAAGTAAAATGTAGGGATATTTATCTGGCTTCTTCACTTGCCTAAACGAGTAAGTCTGGCAGAGATTAATTTCTAAAACACATTGATCAAGCATACATCATTCCAAATCTTATATGACTTGTCTACAGTGAGTAAATCAATATGCGATTTAGGTACAGGCCTAGCTACAGAGATCTTATGCACAAAGATATTTTATTTTGAAATGTCAGAATAGTTCCATCTCTAAATCTTGTGTGTATTAAAACACATGTATTTTATTTTTAGCATTTTACTCCAGCTCCCTGGAGCTTGAAAGGGAGCATATAAGTACTGAGTTATGTGACAGACCTGCCCTTGCATAAATTCTGTGTTAGCCAGTGAATCTAAAAAGGTGAATTTATGGAAGTGGTCTTCCTACATACATACTTTCAAGGTCTTTGGAAACTAACAGAAATGGATTTTCTGTTCTGCCTAGAAAATGATTACTTAAGGTAGTTTCAAGGTGTAAAGAATGTCACCCTTTTAGCAGCAAGGAAATACCACTGATTTGAGGAAGCATTGCTATTTTTTGCCAGAGAACCAGTATTGGCTGTTGATAACCCAGATATTTCTCCATAGACAAACAGTACTATGTAGATTTTTTTGGCAAAAATCGTAATTTAAGGACAGGAATGGAAGATTTGTTGAAAGACTTTGAGAAATGTGGACACTGCTGGGGCAGTGCTGGGTGCTGGACCAAAGCAAGCACATTGCCTTCAGGCTTTGTGAGGGGAGGAGGAGAAGTTCCAATTGGGGAAAAATGAGCCTCAGAGGAACTGATTGTGGATTGATCTGAGTAGAACTCAAGTGAAATAATTTTTAAAAAATATTATTTAAGCTACAAATTGTGGAAGTAAGAAGGGGGAAAATGTTCTTACATCAGCAGAACTTTTGTGAGAATCACTGGGGTGCATGGCCATGGACTAAGCAGGGAGAGTGTTACTAATTGGAAACATCATTGTGAATGTTCAGTCATTTTTACTCTATATGTTTTACCTTGTTCATTCTACACAATCTACATAATTTTACACTGGGCTGTTTCAAAGGCTGCCATGTGCTGTACTGAGAAGTGTATGCAGCACATTTCTTCCAGATTTCTAGAAGTTACTTTTAATTTATGTCATCAGAAAGGAACCTTAAAAAATACATATAACAAATAGAAGAGTGAAGAAATTACTTTCAAGTTTCCACATCAGCTCTCTTAGTCCCAGAGATAAATTCTAGTTGACATAGTAACTCATTTTAGAGTAGGCTCATTTCCTTACTTTTGGGCTAATAAGATAAATGAAGTAGATTTCATTTCAAGCATAACCAGAAAACTGAATAGACACCCTCCACAAATACTTCTGGGTTTTAGTGGTTTTCTTAATTAAAAGAAGGAAAAATCAACTTGTAAGTTAATTCAAGAGTCTTATTATAAAGGAAGGGACAGCAGGATGCAACATGATGGCTTTTTCACCAATTAATCAGAGCTTGGATATATTTATCAATTAGTCTTTAAGTGTCTTACAGTAATCAATGAGTTGAATTTGACAGCGGAGAACATTTTCCCTGGCATGCAGTGCAGCAGTGCAAGCTGCTCTAGTTTGGTTGGGCTGAGGGTGGCTAAATGAGTCAGAACGGGTCTGATGTAATAGCCAAAGGTATATTTTAATACATCAGAGGTGCCACGTGGTCAGAAGGCAGCATCTAACACCACAAGGCCTGAGAGCTGCTTCCAGTGACCATTTGGACCTGGGGCTTCCTTCCAAAAGACTTTGAGTTATGGCTAGCATAACTATACATAGGGTTACTTGGGGTAGGTGTCCAATTGTGGCTATAGGGCAGGGTCTTGACCTTGTAAGTCTAAGGTCCTAGCATCCTGCCTCCCATGGTCCTAGGCCCATTCCTCAGTGCAGGGAACCTGGGCAAAACTTTGACTTACCCCAGCTGATTGTGTTACCATAATGCAGTTCCTAAAGAACTAAGCAAATTAGCATGCTAATTAATAAGCATGTACTGGGGAGACTAAATGAGAAACGTAGTGTTTCATCTCAATGGAGATTAATTAATTTTATTAATTAAAAATACTGGTATGTTTTAAAAATACTGATAGGGCACTGGGTATCTTACACATGATGGCGCTTCACACAACAAGTGGAGGTTGCTCCTCACCTCTTAGCACTTTAGGGACAAACAGTAGTGGGTTTACATTGTGTTGTGTATTTATGAGCAAGAAAGAGAGGGCTGGTGAGGAAATGCAACAGAATCTAGTCAGCTGATCTGAGTGGATGTTGCAGAGGATATTAAGCTTTCTGGGTTCTTGCAGAATTTTCACAGCGGCCAACAAATTGCCAGAGTGTGGCCAAGAAGCAGCCAGCAGACCCCTCTGTGACTCACAGTGCAGGCTCCCTCTTCCCTTCGCAATGCTGGGAACCAGGGGAGCTGCTATTGGATCCAGCATTCATCAGCCCCAGCTGCCACAGCAGATTTACACCATTATTGTTATTACTGATAATTACCACCACTATCATGTCGGGACAGAGATGTGCTGAGCACTTGGACAGACTTTGATGCTGGTTTCCCTGCAAAGGGGCAGAACAGTGCAGTTCAGCACTTTGATGTGACATTCATATCTAGAAATGATCAGGCATTTTAAAAACCGCATCAAGTCATGGACTTAAATGCACATTGACTATACCAAATTCCAGACAGCAGCTGCATTACTTTCAGAAATTATTATTTATTCCTGTTTGTTTTAAATGCATGTTTCTGTTTGTGCTAAGCAACCACTACATTTTATTCTTCTGCTAGGGTGTGAGTGAATGGAAACTCCTACACTACTTGCACTATCTGTGTCATAAATTCAGAGATGGGATTCTTTTTTTTCTCTCCAACAACACCTTGTACCTGGGGTGTGCGCAGTGAAATTTATATCCAACAAGAATTATTAGTTTACCTTTTGCCATCAGTAGGATCCATAGGCTGCTGTGATGTGTGTTTTCACCCAGCAGCATTTATTCTCTTTCCAAGCCCTTAAGTTTTCTTGTAACCTCAGCTAACCTAAGTAATTCTGTGAAATCTGAAAACCTACATCATTATTCCACCTCTTTCCAGATTATTAGATACATAGGATACTTTAGCTGAGATATTGAGTGTCCTGCTACTGAATTTTTGAACATGAACAACTCCCAATTTACCTGATGTGACAAATGGGATTAAGTTGTGGCCTATCTGTGTTGCTGTTGGGAAAGCAATCTCTGTATGATGTGCCCTGAATCTGTAGAACAGTTTATTTTCTGCTACCCAAAGTTTAAATTGTGCTTAGAGTGAGAGGAGGGGAAGATTTTTCAGAGCCACTGAAAACGTGGCACCCTATGATGATTCTTTGCTGGTTCACATTTGGAAGCAGCATTAGGAATCTACAAAGCTTTGGCTTGCATTGGTGGAAAACTGACATCTTTGGTCAAGTGAGAGTCAAAGGCTGAAGAGCTGAAACTGGCACAAGAGCCGACTGGACAGGGTTATGATCTTGACCTGTCAAGAGGAGGGAGTGATGCTCCACACCCTTTCTCTGCAGTGATTATATCTATTAAATCTACATTTGTATCACCTTCTTCAAAAACATTTGAGTCAGAGCTTTTAGTTGTCATATTGAAAGCTGGATTTGCTCTGCACACATAAATTTCCTCTTAATTTTTTATTTTGTCCAAGATAATCCATACTTTATGTCTGGCTTTTTATCTAGTTTCTTTTAATTTTTTTTTTTGTTATACTTTTAATGTTGAACAATAAAGACTGGATGCCAGTTGAGTGAGGAAAATGTCATTATCTGAGGAGTGTAAAACACTTTGAAGGAAGGACCACAGTGCTCCATGGTACTTTAAAGTCATCTTTTCACTAGTCTTATTAAAACAGAATTGCTTTTAAAAATTGTCAGAACAATTTAACTTATTGTAGAGCCTTTTGTTATTTTGGGGTGTGTTTTTAGTGATGTCTTATCTGAAAACCTCCTCAAGATTTTATATGCATCTGTTATGAGAGATGAGAAGTAAAATTTGGTATCTGCAGAATGGCACCAATATGAGATGGATACAGTCATTTGGACTTCATATATAATTTTTTCTTTCCTAACTGATGAAATTTCACTTGTTTATCCATACAGCAGCCGCAGCCCCATCCAGGATTTTCTCAACAGCCAGGTTGTATGGCTCTAGTGCAATATTCTCCATAGAGATAAACACTTCATATGAAATTAGCATGAATGTTTTCTATTCCTTTCCATGTCTTTCCTTTTATCTCAATTAATTTCATAGAAAAATCTGCTAGACACCTCTTCTAGAGTCATGTTGCAGTTTTATAGTAGTTATGCTAAAACCCCAAAAACCAGCTTGTTAGCCCTGATGGTGCATTGAGGGTTGACCAGGAACGAAGAGGAAGCAGAAATGGCAAAAAAGCATAGATGCAGTTAAGATGTTTATGTGGGCACAGGTACCCCATGATACAGACATGGTGCTTAAAGCAGTTTTTATTTTCAAGTAAAATGTCACCAAGAATACTTATAGTGATTGTTCCTCTTGTCTGGGAATGTTCATTTAACTGAGGTGGCTTCCTTATACACACCTTTCTAATCCCTGTTGAAGTTTTAGTTCTCAGCAGGTTGAGTAAGAGAAAGATCCAAAACTGAGCAGCCCATAAAACTGGAGAAGGGTCATCTCCACCTCCTCCATGATGAGCTGCAACTGTGCTACCTGAAAGAAGACACAGCATTGATGGTGTGGTTCTGCTTTTGGAAGGGGACAGTGAAAAGCCTGGTCAGGGTTATTCATCTTGGCTTACTTTCTGCTTAATTCCTCCTTTTAGGAATGGATTTTGGTTATAATACAAGCAAGCAGTGGAGCAGTCCATAAATAAATCATAAAAATTCAGGAAAAAAAGTTAGGGAAGTCTCTACTGCCTGCAAACATACTGCTGTAAGTTTGGAGGTTTAATTACTTTAAAGTATTAAATGGATTTATATTTGTGTTTTGAGCAGTGTCTCAACCTAAAATTGGGGAGAGCAAGAAGAGCTACAGAGTATACTCAGAACTTCTGGAAAGCAGTTTTTCCTCATTTCTTACACCTGCAGGTGTTAGATCTGTCTGTCTTCTGGTAGATTAAATTATAACAGTGTTCAGCACTTGACCTGCCATCACTTCTTTGGGCAGATGGTCATGTACTTACTGGTAACTGAGCTGTTTTTTCTCCTTTTGCTGCACCTGTAAAGACAGATTTAGAAAGCTTGCCATTTTTAATCTAGAAAGAACCAGCCCCATAAAAATTCAGATTTTACTAAACCCTTGGCATATATTGTAAATTCCTCCTAAAAAATTCCATGAGGACCTGGCATAAATCTTCTGTATGGATGGTATGCATACTCTTTTCTCTCTCTCAGGACTAGTCTGTCCTTCCCTTAGCAGGCCTCTGTGCTGCTGGTAAATTTGCAGTATTATAACGTAACAATAAGGTAAACAGGATGTGACAGCCAGAATACATATCTGAGAGGAGTAGGCAGTGCCTGCTCTGCTGGTAGTTCACCCCATGTCACCTGAACTGCATCCTCGGAGCCCTGTGCCCCATGAGAAGGGACAGCAAGGCAGCACCCGGCATCAGCAATTCCCCAGGTTTGTCTGTGTGGTGAGTTTACTTCTTGCTGTGAGATAGGATTAGGAGAAAAAAAAACAAAGCAGGCCTCAACTTGAAAGGATATAAAGAAAACTATTAACAGAACAAAAAAACAAATAACAAGAAATCAGAATAAAATTTTTAGAACACTGTTCCTCTTCCCTCCCCACACCTTCTCTCCCTTCAACTGACAATACACAACAAAACCCCAACACTCAGAAACTTTAGTCAGTTCTTTACCTCTGAAACAGTTCCTCAGTTAATTTAAGGAGAAAAGCATTTTTTGCTAATGCTATGGAAAACTCTCTATAAGAAAAAAAGTTCTAGCAGCATCAATCCTCACAAGTAACGCTTGCCCGGAATTTGTATTTGTGAGGTTCTCTCAGTTTTTCTCACAACTGTGCTTCTGGTCCACATCAACTCACTGGGGCGTTATTTTTCAAGGATGAGCCGTTCTAACATAAAATAAAAATTCTTTTCATTAATTTCTGAGAACAGAAGTCTTCCCCTTTTATCCCCAGGGCAAGGTTTTGTTACTAAACATGTAACATTGGTGGCTTTGCTCATAATTGTAGTTAGAACACTACATCCCCCCAAAGCATTCCATGATTTACGGGAGAAAACCCAAAGTCTGATATATCAAGTGTATCTCCAGCATAGCTTCACAAAAGACTTTCACAGCCCAAGCTTAAGGCAACTTTTCGATCCTTTCCGTTTAGAATTTATTCTGTCTTTACTGACCTCAAAGTCTCATGTTGTCTCTATGTAGCTTTATCTTTTCCTTCTTCCTGGTTCAGAAGGGAATTAGTGTTCATTGAGTCTTTTGTTCTTAAGCTGTATCAGTTGAAACAGTTTTTACAGAGTTCTGCAACGCTGAACAGCTAATTTGGTTCTGCATGGGGAACATGGCTCGCTCTGCTTCTCTCTGCTGGCACGTGCTCTCTGCCGGCACCACGCGAACTGTGCCGGCTGCTCCTAGCTTTGGGACTGCCCTCAGCATGGACGGCAGGGCCCACCGGTGCTGGTCCCGCTGCACAGCTGCTCTTGGTGCTGATATAGCCTCTGGCTGACATGGCTTGGTGACTCTGCTAGAAAAAAGACACCGGCAAGCCCTGCTGGAACAGGGGCCTGGACCCCGCCGGGACAGGGTTCCGCGGGCTCCCCGCTGAGGGCTCGGCAGCCCGCCCTCCAGGGCAGGGAATCTTGGCCGAGCGGGGCCGGCCCGGGCCCGGCCACGAGGGCCGAGCGGGGCTGGCCCACCCCCATCCTTCCGCCTCCAGGGTTGGAAGTCAAGAGAGCTACTCCCGCCCCTCCCTGTCCTTAAATGTGTATTTGCAAAGGCGTATCCACCCTTTTCATTGGTTTAATGTCGTGTCAATATCAGAAATTGGCCACTCAGGGCCAATGCGCGACAGTCTGACAGCATGGTTTGAGTCTTTCCTCCGCGTCAATGGGAGAGCGCAGCCGCACCAAACCCTGACCCTGGCCAGGCTCTTAGCTGTGTCCAGGGTGTAGGGGCCAAATTCAGAGCAATTCTTACTGGGGCTACAATTCCTGGGTGCAGCCAGCAGCAATTATCACCTGGCCACTGGGATATTTTGGAATCCTTACCTGCATGGCTGTGTGTTAGCTGATGCAGCGTGGGTGACCTGAGGTTAATAACTGCCTATAAAAAGTGTACATCCTTCCTGGCCTCTCAGCAAAGCTTTGTTATGTCCTGTCCTGCACAGCTATGGACAGGATTGTCATGTTCCACAAGGTGTTCTGCTCTGCACTTTACTTCTGGTAATGGATGCTGTTACTCTTCATTAGTTGCTCTGGGAACCACTGCTTTCCTCAGTGCAGCTCCTCTCCCATGTAGCTGTTCTGCTGTGGCTCATGAAAGCCTGGGCTCTGTTTTGCCATGCATCACTTGATGTCTTGTGGGAAAGTGGGAAATAAGGGCCTCTCTCTGGCTCCTGCTCTGGAGGCATCCCGAGGAGAATGTCACGGCAAATTAAGCTGTTTAGCGTGCTTTTGTCTAACTGCACTTTTAATTGAGACTTGGAAGTGTATCCAATGTCTGCAGTCCTTCTCCAGGGACGCTGGAAAAGGGATGGGATTATTCTTGTTGTTGGTGAAGTACTTTGCAGCATGTGGAGCCCAAGTCCCCATTCTGCCAGCTTTTTTCTTTATCTGTTGCAAAAAATTAAAAATCTAGCCAGTAGCACAATAATCACCAGGGTGTATCAGACTGTATTTTAAGCCATAAGCTACAATTTCTGTCTTGAAAATATATATATTTGTATAACTCCCTTCTTACAAAAGCCTGGTAACTTTCACATTTATTCTAATGCTGAATGAAAATGAAATTCCAACCTTGTAACACTTCTGGGAAGCTCAAATTCTATCCAGTGTGTCCAAACAGCAAAAGCCACTCCAGGGCCTTGAAGCTGTGAGATTCAGTCTGCAGTTTGCTGATGTGTGCCATGAATTGGGCAGCTCAATGGAGCCTGTGGGGAACAGGAGCTGCTTTCTGTGGTCAGCAAGCACCTTCCTCCAAGGAAAGCGCTCAGTGTGTCCATCTGACAGTGATGCCAGCAGCTCTATCTGAGCTCCCAGTGTGCCCCATGTCACACAGTAGCTGTTCCCTACAACTTCTTGCACATTGCTCAGGGTCATTTGCTCAGGGTCATGTGACAAGCCTTTTCTTATTTCCAGGAGGAAAGCAGAGGACCCCTTGCCTTCGGTCTCTGATCTTGCTTCCTCTGCTGCTGAGCTCTGTATGATGCAGCAGAAGATTTGTGGTGCAAAGATAATTTTCACCAGAATAAATCAGAGAGAGTATTCAATGGCACCTTGCTTACTGCTGTGGGTAGGGCCTGGCAGTTTTGTGCCAGGTCCTTGTGACCATTTGAGCTCAGCTCCTATCCACATTTTGGAATATTTCTTTATAGGACCCTGAAGACCAAATTCTGCTGTCAGATAAAAAGGCAGAACAGTTGCTATTTAATTCTTTTACCACCTACCTTGCTTTTAAGCAACCATCTCCTTTGCCTGCTGTGGGTTAATGGGTCTTTTAGCCTGTGGTCTGCCAGGAATGAGGGTGCTTCCCATGGAGCTCAGGCTGCTCAGTCCAGCACAGATGAGCAGAGCACAAACACTTCCAGTAGTTTCTGGTAGCTTCCATCCTGAGGTCTGGTCATGGAGAAGGTTGTATGGCTGCTCTCTGTTCCATGCAATAAAATTTTGCACACCTTTTGAGTCAGATTGTGTTAGATTTAGATAAATAACACCCCTCCAGAGATATGCACACGATCCCAAAGCTCCTGGGTGTGCCCTCCAGAGCAGGGTGCCTGTCAGGGAATGAGGGGTCTGTGCCAGCATCCCAGCCAGGCACTGGGCAGGTCAGGTGTGTGCAAGCCACAGCCTTGGCAAGTGGCAGCACTGCCAGATTGGGAGCTAATCCTGGCCTTTTCCAGGAAAGTGTGCTTGCAGCCCAGATTTTCACAGCTTTCCAAGGGATACTGCAGAAACTCATTGTTTGCCCCAGGGATCTGACAGGTTTTTTCATAGATAGAGGTTCTTGCAGAAAGAACCTGGACAAAACCAGTTATTCTAACCTGCATGGAAGCATAAGACCTTATTTCAGTGACTTAAAGTGACACATCCAATACTTTCCTTTTTCCTCCCCTAAATATTGGAAAATGAAAACCAGGAATGCTACAGAACCTTAGATTTTAGTTTCTAGATGGATTGTGAAATCCAATCCATTGATTGGAAAGTGAAATCACAAATATCACAGTAGGAGTTTCCTGATCCCATAGGAATGCAGGATTGAAAAAAACTTTCTGACTTCTTGTGTCCTGTTGTTTGCTACTAAGTATTGTTAAGACACTGAGCTGCTGCCGTCATATATTCCATTTGTTGGAGCCTCTTTCCTTCCAGCTGCCTTCTTTTGGGAAGTTGAGGAAAAAATTATGTGTTTCAGTGTGTAGCAACAGAAAGCCAGGACAAATCTCTGAATAACTTATTATGAAATCAAAACCCTTAACTTTCTTGCAAAAAGCAGTGTTTAAATAGAAAATCCTAACACTGAAGTGTGAAAAAACAGAGTATCCATTCACCTTCATACTTTCTAAGAAGCAAATGTGTTTCACTTTCCTTCAAAAGCTGATAAACTGGGCTGCTTTCCCTTTTCAGATTTATCCAGTGAAACCTGTTCCAGAATTTCCTGTCTTGCACCTTTACCAGGGCTCAGGAAGTCATCACGGGGTCATCTGGGCCTATCATCTACACTGTGTAAGGCTGGGGTCTGAAACAATGTCAGAAGCTTAGTGGTAATGAGAGCAGGCTGCAGAACAGGTTAGGTAACAAAGCCTCCATGTGCTCTTGGTAAGTGAGGGCAAGATTTTTTCTGCACTTCCAGCTCCACAGCTCAACTGGAGATGTGGTGTCACCCCAAAACACACCATGGAAGCAGTTCTAGGTAAGCACAAGCCATATAAACTGTCACCCAGGCATCTCAGAATGTTTCCTTGGATGCTTCCTCTACAAATGTGGAGAAGAAACTGCTAGAGTCCACTTTTGCCCTGCCTGTTCCTGAGAGGTGAAGGAAAATATTAAAATACTTTTGATGATTTCAGTGGAATAAATCCTGTTATACTAGTTGAACATATGGCCTTATATTTTTCTAGTTTACCCACAGCTTGTATGTTGCATCCAATCAGGGAGCTATTTTTCATAATTTAGAAATCAAATGGAATGGGCCTGTCTTGCTGCTTGGTGAAATCAAGGATTGCCCAACCAAAATAAATCTTTTAAGTGCAAGAATGACTCATTAGAATAACTTTGAATGGCACTCATTTAAATGTTTTTATTTAATGCGAATAAAGTTTTAGATCCAATTACAGTTTTTATTTCATCCTTTTGCTCAAAATTTTTGGAAGATGCAAGAGGTTTTAAATTTCACAAGACTGTAAACCCTCCAAAATCTGTAGTGTGTGTAGTTACATTTGTTTTAATACATCTCTGTTTTACTGATGTCAGTTTAAATACAGCAGCAGTTTTAATGCCATCAGTGCAATCTTCTCATGCCCAATTTGTTTCTAGATCAGTGAAGCTAAATGTGCTTTAAAATGCCTGAATCTTTATTTACTTTCCATGACAATAGTCTGTTAGATCCAGTAGTAGTTTTGTAAGTGCATTGCCTCATTGTAATTAAGTTTTATGAGTTTAGTTGAAAAGAAATAAAAACTCACATGCTTTGCAGCAAGCCAGAAATGGATACAAGATAATGGGAAAACTGGAATTGTTATGTATAAAAATAAAGACCCTATGATGATAAACTGTTCCAGCAGTAAATTTGGTGCTTCATAAAGGCACCAGGCAAATAATAGATAAAAAAAAAAAAAAAAAAAAAAAAATGAAGACCAGTTATGTGTTTCCCACAGACATATTTAGCCTCATCTGAAAAGAAGAACAGCACCAGCTCCAGGCACTGGAGCCATATGAAACACACCCAGAGTCCTCCTTGATGTGTTTCATCCCCATTCTTAAAATTTTAAAGTCAAGAGGAAGGATTTAAGAATTGCAAACATTTTGCCAACATTGAGTTAATTTTAGTCTGTGTCATTGCACATACAGATTTACCTGTCTGTTCCTAATATGGAGAAAGACCCAGTTAAAATGTTCACTGCTTCCCCAGCCACACCACAGAGCCTGGTGTCCCAGCAGCCCACTGAGCAAGGGAGCAGCCTGCACCTGACTGAAAGAGCAGCAGCTCCTCTTAATCTTTACCGTAACAGTAGTGAAGTGAGAAATAAAATATTCTCCACTTAGGAGCATCATATCTGTCACCCAGATTTTAAGACACAACTGTGATCACGAGTGAGTTGTGACAGAGGAGTGCATCTCAATGGCTTCAGCCACTCTGTCAATCCTGAACACCCCATACTAGTTATTACTTTTACTTCTGTGTTCTCTTACCCACAAACTCCTTGTTTTCTTTCCTAGAAGGCGACTGCAGCTAAATCTAACAACACTTCCATGCACCAAATATCTGGGACATATTATCTCATGCTAAGAATTTGCTCGCCTTTGCTAACCTCAGCAGAGTGAAATTAGGCTGAGGAAATAGTAGAATGTGTTTCTCCACACTTGCCAAGGAGCAGACACAATTTCCAGGAATGGTCCTATTACAATCTGCTGTAAAGATTAACATATGGCTTCATTTTCCTGGCTGCAGCTGTAGATAGCAGAGAACCTGAGGGAAAACCCAGAACTCCAGGGCAGGTCAGCTGTGTTTCTGTTCTCTGTCTGAACTTAACATTGAAAAGCTCTTTCATCCTTGTTCAGTCTGTGTTCTGTGTTCATAGAATCATTTAGTTTGGGAAAGACCTCTGGGATCATCAAATCAAGCCATAAGCCTGACACTATCAGGGGCATCACCAAACGATGTCCCTGAGCACCACATCCTCATATCTTCTCAACTCTGACAGGGACAGTGACTCCATCACTTCCTTGGGCAGCCTTTTGCAATGATTGACCACCCTTTCAGTGAAGAAATTTTTTTGTGATTTCCAATCTAAACCTCCCATGGCACTACTTGAGGATGTTCCATCACTCAGGAAGTTTGCTGTTTGATGTAGCTGGATGCCTCATCTGCATTTTGCTGTTTGGTGTATTTGTGTACATCCTAACATATTTGGTGCTTTTACTGCATGTTATGGGAAGCACTTTGTGAAAAGAAGATTTCTTTTTAGTGTACAGTAACTTTATGTGATCAACAAAATAATACAATTTCTTGCCTTAAGGGCTTAACCTGAATGCTGATGAAATGCCAAGACTTGATCAATAGACTGCTGAATTTTTAGAAGAAATGGATACAGTGGGCCAGCTCAGCCTTTGTGTTCAAAAATATGGGGAAAATCACTGCCATTGGGCAGGCCAATATGACTATAGACAATTGTTTTACACAATATGCAAAGAAATACAGAGAAGTGAGGTGAAATCTCTACCACCCCATTGAATATGTTGTAAGACAAATATCCTAGTGTAATACATTATTGAAATTATGCATGTTTCCAGGATTGCGTCAATTGACTCATAATTAACTCAACTTTTTATTCT
Source organism: Sitta carolinensis (assembly GCA_032173965.1). NCBI lineage: Eukaryota > Metazoa > Chordata > Aves > Passeriformes > Sittidae > Sitta > Sitta carolinensis. The sequence continues at coordinate 19,983,460 of CM063286.1, forward strand.
ACTTCCTTTACCATCTGTCAGTTTAATTGATATCATTAAATTCTACTCTGCAAATTATTATTTTACTGTCTCTATCCAATTCACATGACATACTCCTTGAAATTCTAGAGTTGTCTATTATTCATTAAAATACCCTCATAAGTTAGTTCACTTCCCTGAGACCTAACAGTATGAGTAGCAGTAAGTTCCTACTTTGTTTTTATAAGCACATGCTGGGAAACAGGCTCTATGTGATTCATCTGCTCGCATGGAAATTAAATGAAAATTATATAGACGGAAGAGGGGTCACATGCCAATTGCTCCGCCTTGCACTATTTTGCACACGGCCTCATTGACAAAATACAATCTTTTCCTGAGTGGACAATTTACAAGAGGAGCCAAATGGATCCTTCCTGGCTATTCTGCCAAAATTTTCATTAAAAATGCTAATGGCATGAGGGGAATTTGTGCATGAACCTGTCATGGAGCCTAGGCTGTGATTAAAAATGCATGCTGCATAACAATTTGGGTTTCATGCATTAGTTTCAAAGATATATTCCATTTTTCCAGTCTCCACGTTTTCTGGTTGTAACAAGTTTTCTTGTTGGAAAAGTTTACTATTCCTGCAGGCAGTCTGATAAGCACAGTGACAGCAGAGGGTTCAGTGAGTGAATCTCTCATCCAAGATGCTGACTTGCTTCCTAGATGAAAAAGGTTCAGGAATAGAAAGTTCAGTGAGTAATATACAAACATGAAGTGTTTCTCTATCAGCTCTTAGGTGTGAGATTTGATGAGCAAGGCAGGATGGTTGATAAGGCTCTGTTGATTCATGGTTGTTTTTTTGCGTGGTTTGATTTCCATTCCTGTTGACATATTGGTGGGAGCCTCAGTTCTCCAGCTGTGCTGGAGTTATCAGGACAGACCAGCTGTTATTCTGACCAATACCTCTCCATCTTCTGATGTATAATTTGTTTTGCAATGTGTTTATTTTTGGTAAGATTTGGGTGTTTTACTTGTGTTTATAAATGTCTATTTCCAACCTCAATCAGAGGCAGCAGCTGTATGGAAAGGTCTTGGTGTTGCTGAGGTATGGAAATTGTGTGACAGGCTTTTACTGTACCTATTTGGCACCCATTGGGATGCAGGAGACTGTAAAAGTGTGTCTGACAGTCATGAATATTGATGGCTGGTTCTGGGAGGCAGCAGAGATCTGCCCTTCAGTCTGTGCATTTGTTCTGAATGGGAATTACTTCTTGCTCCACTATTTAAATTATGATTTGTTGGGTAAATTTTTGAATTTGCTGGTTGGAGTTTTGTTGATTTCTTCTGATCAGTCAATTTGAAATTAATAGAAAGGGAGGTTGCATTTTAACACAGGAGAAGCCAAGAGCAGTGAGTCTTCTTTCTTGTTCATATCTAGCTGGCTGTGTCCATCTGAGATACACAGCAGCAGAACAAGGTTAATTGATTGATAGAACACAGCAAGTTGATGTTGATAAGCATGAATACAGGAAAAACAACTTTCAAGATGAAGCCTTTTAAATATACCTTTTGCATCTTACTTTATCTACTTTCCATAATGATTTTTCCAAGATTTTCTAGTCCATGTTGGGATAGGTGCCTCTTGTACCTTGGGAGTAGCTAATTATACTACAGCACTCATATTATTTGTGTTTATGAAATTTTAGACAGCAATTAGAAATTTAGAATCATAAAAGTTGAAGTTGGAAAGGACCCTCAAGGATGATTGAGTCCAACCCCTGGCCTTGCATGGGAAACCCCAAAAATACCACCACATGCTTGAGAGCATTGTCCAAATACTCTCTAGGGCTTGAGGCTGTGTTTACTTCTCTGGGTAGCCTCTTGCAGTGCCCAACCACCTTCTGGGTAGAGAATTTTTTCCTAATATCCAACCTAACCCTGCCCTGACTTGGCTTCAGGCCATTTTCTTGGGTCCTGTCACTGGTCACTGGAGATCAGTGTCTGCTCCTCCTCCTGCTCTCATGAGGAATCTGCAGACCTCAGTGAGATCTGTCCTCAGTCTCCTCTTCTTGTGGCACCCAAAACTGTCCCCAGCACTAAAGGTGAGGCCACCCCAGTGAGAGCAGAGTAGGACAATCCCCTCCTTTGACTGGCTGGTGATGCTGTGCCTGATGAACAGCACCTATTTTATTATGTTTTGCTAGATTATTATTATGCTGTATTATTGTTATTTTATTATTTTAGTTATCGCTGGGTTTGATTTGTAATCAAGTGCAAGATTACACTGTAGTAATAGTATAACCATGATAATAAAATAATGTCAGACTTGATTACAAAGCAAAACCAAACCTATCAAAACCCCCAATGGTATAACTTAACTAAATATAATTTCTTTAGTTTCTTTTACCACCTCATGAGACCACTATAATTTTCTGGTTATAGTATTCTTTCTAACATATATCAGTACATCCACACTTCATTTATCCGTGTTAAATTAAACTTCTACTTCATGTTAATGGAACTTACAATAGGCCTACAATTTCTGCAAAACTCAAAGGAGTACAACTGTACCGAGAGGGTGCTCACATGTTAAGTTTCACTTTCTCTGATGTTACCCACCAGGAATAAGGTCCACATGCCAAAACATTGTTATGGGAAACAGGATCACTTGTCCTGACCTGCAGTTTTCAACACAGATCTTCTCAGGATTCAAAACTTGGTATTTACATCATTTGTCAGAGAGAGACAGAAAGGCAGGCAGGACTGATATTGCTGGCTGTTTGTTTTCTCTTAGGCTGAGGAATGTCACCTGAATTTCAGGATATGAGGATGGAGGTAGCTGTGTTAGCTTAGTCTGAAGTGTTTCTAAACCTTTGGATCTGTAAGAAAAGTTATGCTGAATTGACTCTTATGTGTCCTCATCCAACAGTTTGACGATTGGGCATTTTATAGGCTGTAAGCACTGCAGTAGGAAATGTCGCTGTGGGTGATGAACAGACGACATGAGACCTCATTATAAAAACTGCATCTGACTCCCCTTTATTCACAGACTGACCCCCTTTATAGAGCTTCTCGAGCAGGCCATCTCACTGGTCAGAAGAGTGCCAGAACTCTTCATCCCACTGGCCCAAAAATGAAAGACAGAGAGCAGTCCATCCCACAGAAAGGAATCCAAAACATCACTCTTGTTACAATAACACTTGTGATGTTTATGCCAAGCCTGTGAGAACACAAGGTCTTCCTGAACCAAAACACCACGAAGAAACTGAGTTCAGAAACTCAGAAACTTCAGGCCCAGGAGCCTCAGACTACAGGAAAACACCATAACATCAGGTTAAATCACATTCCAACTTCAAGTCTTTTATAATGGACTCAGAGAAGTGAGCAGTTCTAATTAGTAACAAGTTGTGCTCAAAATGCTTACAATAATGGAAATCCTTAACATCATATTACATGGTTTTACAAGTTGGATTAAATGTAGGTGACATTAAATGACAAATATGTTGCTTGTGGTAAAGGGATGATTTAAAATTGCATTTCATTGGGCTGGTTGGGGTGTAACAGCTCTTCTGGGAGGGCATGGGGTGAGCAGGGTTGCAGGAGCCCTGTTCTAGTCAAGATAGATTCTGCAGTTTCATTCACAGACAGCCTTCCCAGACCCCTTCTTTCCCAGGGTTGCTTTGGATGTTTGTGACAGGGTGACCTGCCCTATTCACAGCAAGATGGCTTGGGACAAGCCAGCCTTCTCTGAGCATCATATCCAGGTGGGAGGTTGATTCCCAGCTAGTCTGAATGGAAAATCCTACAGGAGGTTCAGCAGCTGAGCCCTCCCTCTTCTGTAGCACTGGCTGCTCCTGGGCTAAAGACAGATATCCTGCAGACCTTGACAAGTGCAAAGGGAAGTACTGCAATGTGCCAAGGTGAAGGCTACAGGCCTTCTTTCCTCCAAGGCTTGATTCAGGGACATCCCCGACCATGATTTTGTCCATACTCCCCACCAAGGTTTTGGATTAAACACGAGCCTTTAATGTTGGTGTTTTTTTGCTACCACAGAAGTGGGGTGGGTTGCAGCAGGGGCTCTCTGCTCACACACCCATGTCCTGTGGGTGTCTAGGCTCTCTAGGAAAGCCTCCTGTGCTGCTGAGAGAAATGAGCTCCCTGTCAGACTTATCGGACAATAAAGCTTTTAGACCTAGTCTTCTTGTGGAAAATTATTTTCCAGACCTGTGAAAAAGCCTCCAGGGATTCCACAGTATGGAAAAATGAGAGAATTATGGGGAAACAGGGAAGAAGTGGAGAAGGACTGCTAGGTAACTGACATTAACTTCAGACTTTGAAACATTGTGCTGGAAGATAAAGACTACTGAAATAATATTTTTCAAGTATTGTTCAGGATTTGAGAAGCGATCAAGTAGTTACATAACTTAGTCTATTTTGGCAGCACTTGCTGCTTCTTCTCATTTCTACATCTTATTCTTCAGTTAAATGACAGTTATCAGCAAAATTCCCTAAGTTTTTTTCTGGGTCACACCACACATCAAGAATCCTAGTGGATAACTGTGCATTTCTGGGTTCAAACTGGGTGTATTTTGCATACTTTCATGGTTCAGCAGGTTATTCCTATAGAGTATAGAACTGATTAGCAATACATGCATTTTCTAGATTGCTGTTGGAGTTCTTTAATTAAATGTCTGTCTCTTGTTCATATACAGGATGAATTGTCCTCCACTCCTGTTTCAGGGAATGACTGTGATCCTTCATTGTGCTGCCTTTTAATTGGGGCAGGTTGCACATGCACAGATTTCTATGCTGAGTTGGTACACAATGATCAAGAAACTCCTAGAGAAGTGACACTTGCTCACATGCTCACACACTTCCCTGGGATTACTGCATATGGAAGAGTGTTCATTAGCAAATCATTACCTTGAGAGAGCCCCTGAAAGTGCTGTTTCCAGTGTGCTGAACTCCAGCCTGGTGTTTCTACTGTAATGAAAAGTCTCTGTTCCTGGTCAGGAGAGGTTTGGACACAGGGGCAAAATGCTTTGCAAGTGGGAGGTGTGCACCTAAGGTATGAAGTGACAGCAGGACAGTAGATGGCACTAAGGAAAAGGACCAGAATTTCTAGGCTTCTTAGCAACCCCCAAATAATTGCTTTTGGCAGTAGCTGCTGTGGAGCACTCTCACACTGGTCTTCCTATCTATGTAATATATCTACATAATCATGTAGAATCAGAGATGTCCATGGCCTTGGAGGAAGATACACATGGAATGTGTTTTGCAAATCCTGACAAATATTGAAAATGAAATTTATTATCTCTAACCTTGACCAAAATATGGCTTCTTTTCTTTGGTTGAAATGGTTTCTTGCCAGTATCAGTCTCACCAGCTGCTTGTACTGGCTTTTGACCTCATCAGACAGCAAACTGTGCCTAACACTGGCATGAAGTGCAGCCAGAGCATTAACCCACAGTCCCTAATGGGAAAGCTGATTCACTGAACTCCTTCAATATCCCTAAATTCCCCAAAGCTCTTGAGTGTGGGTTATACTCTGGTTTGGCACAGGACTGGTGCAGGTGCAGGGCTGCACTGAATGGGGGCCCAAATGAGAATCACATCCTGGACACATCAAGTAGCCTGCAGCAAGAGGGAGGAAAAATCACAGACACTTTTCAAACAGCAGATCTCTCATCATGCTCTATATCCCAAGACATAGGGAAAAAATACTGAGTGGACATGCCAGGTGTAGTAGACCAAACATCTGCATCTGTATGCTCAAAGCCAATACTGTTGGTTTGCAGAACATGGTTTACACTGAGTATGCAAATTCTTATCTAATTTGTCAACTTCCTGGAAGATTTAGTAAAAATGTTGGTAAAATTTTAGTAAAGATGTCTTTAAAGATGACAGATATGTGTTCTCTGAATAAGGAACCCTTTATACACAAAGACTATTTAATCTCTTACTGATATCAAGTACTATATCATGATTTGGAGGGCAATTTGTCCAGCTGCATTGCCAGGAGGGAGCCCAAGCTGAGAAAGAGGATTAATCCCATGTAGGCTCCCAGGCAGCTGTCAGCATAGCACAGACATCTGAATTGTCAATGAAATATGCTGAAATAAAACCAAATACCTAAAAAAAAAAAATTCTTTTTATGTTTTTGTGTCTTCTCACTATCCCTAGAGCCAGTCCTAGGATCGAGGCAGTGTCTGAACTTGATTTGGTATTAGGAATTCTGAGTTCAAGAAGATCGCTTCTTTGTTGCAGTTAAGGTAACTCCTCAGCAGTCAGCTGTAATTGAATAATGACACATCATTTTCAGTTCTGAATTTTAGTTTCCTCAGATGATCTGTAGGCTTTGGCAGCTATTTCTTGTGATAATGTATCTTTCTCAATTTCATCAAAACTGGGGAAAAACCACCTGGTACATACACATTTGTGCACTTTGTTATGAGACAGGTTATTTGAAAATATTTATATTCTCATGTTTAGAAGGTATTCGTGTGAGGTTCATATTTGCTTGTGGGCTTACTTTCCAGTGTGATATTCATTCAACTGTTGCTTTATTAGTTGTTTAAATAACAGGTGGAGACTGTATGAAGTAAATTGAAGGAGAGGATGCTGTCCTGAAGCTGTGCTGACATACAGAACATCAATAAACAGAAATGTTTACTGCTATAGATATTTTATTAGACAGTGGTTTCATTTAGATAAATTATTATGAAGAACATGTAGCTCAAAAGTGTGTGAAGATATTGTAGCTCTCTTGGAGTTAAAATGCTGGAAGGAACCCTTTATATGGACTTATTGAAACTCTTCAATTAATTGTACCATTTCTCCATTAACTGTCCATATCACTTAATGCAAAAATTTCAGATGCAGCTACAAATGCTTAAACTGTGAGCAGAGAACAGCACTGAGCCTAGAAAATTTTCCTCAGGCTTCAAACATAATTTTAGTCTCCACCAATAAATGAAAACATCAATAGAACACATGGATTTCTGGAATGACAAATTGCAGCAGAATAATATTTTATTTCCATAAGAGGAGAGATGCTGATATTGGGATGAAAACAATATTTGCTAGGTTTGCTTCTTAGCAAACAGCCCATTTTATTAACAGAGTTGTTTTAAGTATAGTATATGGAAAGCTGGCTCCTTGCTTTTAAAGTATTACTTAAGTAGTTTTCAAGCAACATTTCCCTAGCTCAGATAATTATATCTGTTCTTGTTTTAGTTTTCCTTCTTACAAGTTCTGTCCAGACTTCAAGTCATTGTAATACTGGATATAAAGGAAAATCTAAGAGTTAGTTATAACATTATAGTGAGCTCAATTGTTTAATTAACTATGAAATACAGTCACATCAATTAATCACTGTAAATTGTGAGACAAGAACCAAAATATCTTTGGAGGCACATTCAGCTCCTCTGGAGTTTCCCTCAGTGGTGGGGAGTTTCCAAAGGAGACCACATTGCTCTGTGCCCATTTCGTGCTGCTCTGTGCCAGAGGGCTCTTGTGCCATGCTGACAGCTCCAGGAGTTGAAAAGCAAATAGCTCAGAGGAAAACTGAAGTTCAGGAATGGTGTCACAGCCCAGCAGGGTGTGATCAGTGGCACAGATCCAAATAAATCCTTAGTGTGGTGTCACACGATGGCAAAGCAGTGTCTTCTACTCACAGATGTTAAGTGTAGGATGCCAGCAGTGATCTCTCCAAGGCTGTGCCTGGACACAGAGTCACCTGCTTTTCTTGCTTGGTGGTCTCCTCCATTCCCTTGGCCATCACAGCACCTGCAAGCCTATCCTCTGCTCAGCACCTGTCGGGACGCTCAAGCCTTTTTGAACTTGCAGCACTGAAGAACACAGCCTTCTCCTAAAAGTCATCATCATTCTTTGTGTGTAGAATATGTCCCTGTGCTTGGCTGTGCTAGAACATGTGCTGCTTAAGGGATCCAGATAGCCTTAGGATAGCCTTTTTTCCTTTTAGGAAAATGCAGACTAGAAACTTAAAGGTAAACATAATTTCTCATGTAACTTGGTGCCCAACAGTTCAATATGTTGGAAAAACATTAAATTCCACTCTATTGATGATAAAATCAAAAGGATTGGCAGTGCTGCCCTTGAGATAAGCTGCTTCTTTAGCTAGGAGGCTGCATGGCCCTGAGACCCTCTGTGGACATGCTGGTAAACTCTGATGACTGTGGGTGATCAAGCAAGAAATTCTGTACTTCTTGGAGACAATGTAGATTTTCAGCACCCTCAGGTGTGTGACTCTAAGATTGATATGGATATCTCTGAGTCATTTGTCTATGTAAATCTGAGGAAAACAAACTAGCAGAAAAGAGATAATGTAGCTTTACACTTCCTGATGTGGTATTTCAGAGTTAGAAATGCTTTACTTCCTAGATAAGAGAGAGGAAGAGACTCATTTAAATTCTTTCATTCCCTTGGGAATAATGCAATGCAATAATGTTAAAACTGTATGTAATTGCTTTCTATTTTTGTCAAGCCTGTGGCAACTATGAAACTTTAAAGTGAGCATTGGAAATTCTGGTTTGTACAAAATTCTTCAGTTGCATCAATGGTGCAGTAGGGGTAAAAAGCAGTGGGAAAGTGTAGGCTTTATTCTACAAACCACAACAGTGGATTTCCCTAGTATATGAAAGAATCTTCAAAAACAGCAAAACCCATCAGAAAGTGACAGGTTTGGGGTATGTTCTGGGTTGCTGATTGCATTGTCTGCTGCTGCTGCTCTCGGTCACAGCAAGGAAACCCAAGCGAGCACTGCCATTGCATAGGGCACTCTGCTCATCTTGGAGATCCCAGGGAGTTATCTGAGGCATCTCCTGGATCTTTGCTGCTGACCTTTCCAAGAGTCAGAACACTACACAGAGCAATGGGTCAATATATGGCCTGAAACAGTTCTGTGGCAGCTACAGGATGATCAAAAGGTACTTCAAGCACTGGTGTTGCCATTTTAACTGCATTTTAACACTGGGAAATTGTGCTTTGTACTGGGATTTATTCAAACTTCTACCTTTTTTCATTCAGTTCATTAAAGGAGTTCAAAGTAAATTGTAAATACAGTAAATATCAGAAGCCTAAAATGAGAAATATTACACATATTTTGGTTTTTAGCTAACCCAATGAACAATGTTAAAAGAGGCTTTCAAACACATAAGCATCTTTAGTACTTATTTTGCACCTGTTAGCTCTGTTTCTTTTATATAAATAATACATGTGGTGTCCATATATGTGTATATATATGTCAAATGTCGTAATGAGACAAAATATACCTTTTTTCTTCCTGTGTTGTTTTGAAGGATAGTTTTTATCCTTTTATCCATCCCAATAGATACAACGCACTGGCTAAGCACAACAAATGTGTGCTGAAACCTTTTCCAAATTCCCATTCATGGCTGGAAAAGAAGTGATTGATGTAGATAGCTGTGAGTTTCTTGTGAAAAACTCTTGAAGATACAGAGATGAATTTTACATAACTCTTCATTTTATTGTTGTGAAAGCAGGTATTTTGTTGCTGTTATTCCAGATTTGTCCTAGGTGTTATACTAGATTTTCCCAGGAGGTATCCTGGAGCAGATTGCATTGTAGAAGTACTGAATATGTACAAGAAACAGATTTTTTTTTTTCCTTACAACCATTTTCCTACAATCTTCAGTAATTCTGTTTTACCATTTGACATAATTAATTTTGCTTCTGTTTGCTGTATTTTGGATTATTCAGTCACCTCCTTCTACAGCATCTGGTAATTCTGACTCTAATGCACTGAACAGTACGATTCCCATAATAGTGCTAAGCAACATTTTTTACCCATATGCATAAAGCGTCTAATAAAAGTGACTCAGTTTCATTGCTGCCATCCTTCTTGATGGAAAGCACAAAAAATGTAAGGAATTCTTATCTGACAGCAAATTAACTACCCACAGAGATGGTCTGCGATTTTGCCAAAATGCTTTTCAATTTCTATATTTTTCGGCCAACACTTGGTGCTCATCTTAGCTGTTCAGTGACACACAGGAACTGTGGTTTGCTTTTTCATCCTGGGGCAGGAGATTAAACCCCACCTGGGAACCATGACTCCTGGTTAAGTATGAGTGTTTGTCCCATGTGTTCTGTGAGGAACCACATCAACCACAAATGCCATGACAGTCCTAGAGGCTGAAGCAATATTCTGCAGAAGTTTCCTTCCTGCAAGAATTTTTTTACATACTGGTTTTATTCTGACCAGAGCCAGAAGCTAACACTGATCTCAAACTAATATCACTGCAATCTATACATTTTTCTCTGTGAATTTGGCCAGTGTATACTTCTACCACCCACAAAATGTCTGGAGGAAAGAAAGTCTGTGGTTTGATTACATGCTGGGTAAAGACATACCAACTTTTGTTCTGATCTGTTACATTCATCTAATTGCTTTCAGCACTCTCCTAACTCGTCTATCTGCCAGTGCATTAAATATTTGATTTTAAGGGCTCAGATTAATTCAAGGTACAAAAATCAGTGTTTCTTACAAAGAATTTGTATTTTTGCTTATGCAGGTGTTTAGCACTGTTTCATTCTTGGAGCCAAATTTGGACTGAGATGAAAGTTTTCCATTGGAAATGCAATAACTACATCTTAGAGGTGCTGAGGTCCAAGAATTCATTTCACTCAGTCGTCTGCTCTTCTAAATATAGGGTAATTGCTATTCTTTGTAAATGAAATAAGAGAAAAAAAAATAAATTAGAGAAATGTCACCCTCTGTAATTAGAGTGTTTCTGAGGATAAAATTGTTTTAAAGGTATAACATCATTAACAGATTTATTTTTTTAATCCTTGTTTGTATCTTGGCAGAGTCACAGGGTACATTTCCTATGTTTTGTACATTTATTCAAAACAGAATTAGAATAAAGCTTGTTTTCTTTTTTTGCAAATTACTGGCTTCGTAGGCTTTGTAGGTGTTTTTCAAAGGCACGCACCATGCTTACTTAAAAATAATTACATTTTGAGGTAGAATATATATTATGTTCTTCCTGTTGAGCTACAGTGTTGTGTTACAAGCTGCCATTCTACAAATTTCTAGAGTGGCATTTTGTTATTACAGATCATTTTAGGAAACTTCCTGAGAAAGTAAAATGTCGACTCATACGACTGGCTGTTCAGCTAGAAGTGTAATGGAGTGCCCTGGGACAGGAAAGACTAACAGAATTTGGTATTCAGAGAACTCTCATGCCACTTTTATCTTCAAAAAAAACCCTAACAGTTGGCCTGGGTAGTAGTTCTGGGCAGCATGGCTTGGATCTGTTTGTATCTGTGGTTCCTGCAGTGCCAGGGATGACAGCAGGCAATTATGCTTTTGCTGCTGATAGATTTTTGGTTGAGATGGTCTGCTAGTTCACTTCAATAGCAGAAGTTGTTCTAGTGGGGCGTCAGTCAGTGGAACTGTTTGGATAGCTTAAAGGAAGAAGTAAGAGAGGATATTCATCATTAAATAATGCTGAAAAGGTGGTTGCTGTAGAAACCTTGTCCACGTCTAACAAATATCAGACTGTACCCACTGCAGCACCATGGATAAGATTGGAGAGGCTCCCATGCACAGGAAGCCTGGAGGCCGGCTATCTTTTTCTGGAGACACTGGAGGTTTCCTGGCCATCTGCCTGATGTGGGGAGTAGCCATCAGTGTCACTGTTCCCCTCTGCAGAGGCTGCTGCTTAGTCACGATCACACTGCACAACCTTCCAGGGACTGTTTCCTCCATCAGGGCACACTCAGGGCCTTTGTGCTCATGGTTCATCTCAGCCTGCAGCACAAAGCTGGCTCTGGCAACTCAGAGGAGAAGTAGGGAGGGATAAAGTGTGCTGAAAGTGTTTTAGTGTGGGTTGGCAGTGAAACCTCAGGGTGTACAGGAGGCACAGCTACCACTTGTAGGATTTCTGACTTACTCTTCCCCAGAGCATTCAGTGAGGCATTGTTAAACACCCAGCAAATCCAAGGTGTGCTTAGCTGCAGCTCTGAGCTCAATTACAGGTTGATGGCAATGATGCCCTCAGCTGTTGCAAAGTGTGAAGGTGAGCAGGCGGCAGAGAATTTGATCATAGTGTTATAAAGGGGCTGAGTCATATTTAATCAAGCTCTCATTTGTACAGCAGAGGTGCCTTTTAAAGTAAAGATGCTCCAGCCACAAAGTGCTTTATTTAGTTCCCTTTTACAGGGACCTCTTAAATGCTTTCTGATTTGGATTTCAGTCCACTCACAGTCCATTTAATAGATGTGGTGCAAACTCCCTGAAATGAGTGACTTATTTCCCCACAACTGAGGTCTGGCTGTGTAGGTTTGTTGAGTACTTAGCACTTCAGCTGCTTGTTTCCCACAAGTAAAATGAACTAATGTGTCCATCTTGTTGCACTGTGCCCTTTGTGAAAGGTTCCTGGGCTTCTCTGGGACAGTTCATAATAATTTACTTTGGTTAAGTTAATCTCATGTTTCTGCATGAAGGTATCCTGGGTCTCTCTTTGCTGGGTAATTTGTTTCAAAGTATGATTTCTGAGACTAATATTTCATCCTTTCCATTTAAGATCAGTAGGATGCAGCTGCACCATTCTTAATATAACATTGATTCTGCAGTGATGATTTTGATCCTTGAGTACCTTGGGGTAAACTTGAAAATTGTTTTAGATATCCACATTCTGAGTGAAGACACAAGAATATCTCATTATTCAACTATTACAAAGTCTCTCATGTTTTCAGATGCTATAGATACTCTTGATTTGTTTTGATAAGAAGCTCAGAGCTTGGCAAGGATGTGTTATTGACCTCACACAATCCATTCTGGACACTAATGTGGGGCTATCATTCACAAATCAATTTTCTCTGAGCTTTGATTTAAATATATGTGGCCCTTGATGATCGTTCAAGCTGTACTTCAGCACCGAGTTAACAGTTTAACAAGTGCAGGCACCCAAATGAGCTGCGTGCCAGCTGCTGTCAGATGTGGCTATCAAGTCTTTTCTATTTGCTAACACAGTTTCTGTAAAGAAAAACACCCCAATCTGTCTACCTTCAAAACAGTTTTTAAATTTCAGCCACTCAATTCCAGCAGCTCTATAAGGAGGCAAGTATTCCTTTGATATTAAGGCACACTGCCTGTGGAGAAAAGGTGAAGTAGTGTCATTGTAGTGTCACTTATCTATGTGTTAGACTGTACACAAAAGTTGTCTGCTACCGTTCTTCTCAGCAGACAGAAACTGAGATGGACATGTCAAGGGAGTTTTAAAAAGAATATGAGTGAAGTAACTGCCACAAAGTGCTTTGCAATCTGTGAAACAATATGATGAGCAAGTTATAAAGGAATATAATATTTGATTGTGTAAAGATATGGAAGGTTAGGAGTGGGGAACAGTGCTAAAATGGTCACATGCAGGCACTGACCTTTAGTTACTGGGGACAGAAACCAGATGTGTGGGAACTGGCTATGGGTTTATAGAGTGTCCAGAGCAAGGAAGTGCACACAGAGAAGTCCCATGAGAGGTTTTTTGTCCACTCCTTATGCATGTGCCCCTTACTGGTGTCACAGAGCTAAAATACTCCAATGGTTTCTCAGAAATGATGGCCTAGCTTCCCAAATTATTTCTTTTCCTTTTTTTCCTTTCATTTCTTTTCTCTCTATGTTTCAGATTATGCTTGGCCTTTGCCTAAACAGTTGTGCCCTATATGGATTTCCTTAGATGTACTCTTTTCAACTGCATCTATTATGCATCTCTGTGCCATCTCTCTTGATCGGTACGTAGCAATTCGCAATCCCATTGAGCACAGCCGCTTCAATTCCCGCACCAAGGCCATTATGAAAATTGCTGCAGTTTGGACCATATCTGTAGGTAAGCAATGTGGCTCACGGTCTTGACTGTGTCTGAATGAATAATAGTGTTACTCAAATTTTCATTTAGGATATTTTTTTTTTTTTAAGAGGATACTCAAATTAATTTACCTGGCCTGCATGCCTGAGTGGAATAACTGGAAATGGAAGCCTTTCCTTGCAGCTGGTCAGAGACCAGAGCAATCAGTCATTTTTCAGAGCACCACCTCTCTCCATGCTGGAGTGCTGCTGCTGTGTCCCTGTCAATATGCCAATAACAATGATAACACAGACAAGTGGTGGTGTAAAACTGCTGTGTAAACAAAGCAGAAAACAGCATTAGCAAAGTTCAGGCAGGAGAGCCTGGCCAGCACAAACAGCATGGCTGCTCTGTGGTTGCTGCAGTTCAACTCTCTCACGTCCTGGTAATTGTGTAAGTGAAGCAGCACAGAGTAGTAGGCAGGCTATCAGCGAGGTATTTACTGCTCCTTCTCAGGCTTTATAGCTGTACTGCTCTCCGGATTGCTGCTAATAATAAGCTAGCCTAGAAGCTGTTATGCCTAGGATTAGGCATACATTTGTATTACTATGATAAAAATAATAAATAAAGCAGCAGTAAAATAGGTACAAAAACACAAAATGATAGCAAAATGACTCTGTAGTACTGAGAATTATGTGAAGAATTTTTTTTTTTTAGAACTCTTTAAATGTGCTTTCAAAAACAGACATTTGAGGGGCAGAATTGCATGACCACTTCCATCTGCTCTATTGCCTTTTGTCCTTGATTAAAATGCAGTCTTACAGAGATTTAACATTTGATTTCTATTTTATAAAGTGGTTTTTGCTTTCAGTGCTGTACTGCAAGGAAAAACATGTTCCAGGTATTTGAATTTCTCTTGAGTTTTTGCCTGCTTCAGAAGTGGAATATGATTCTGGATGTCTGGATGCTACAGGGACTGATTTTGAGACAAGCTTTCCCTGGGAAAAGGGTATGGGAAAAAAAAGATAAATTAGGGAAATATACTTTCTCTCCTCATGAATATAATAAGAATATCTGTTAGAAACAAATTTTCATGTGTCACAGGCCTGCTACATTTCCTGTAGGTAATACAGTCCACAGTGAAATTGGATTAGGTTTAATCAATTCATTTAAGATTTTTTAAAATTATTATTAGTATTATTTTAAATTCTCTGTGTTCGCTATTTGACATGGGAAAGAAAGCTGCTGAATTCAGTACATAAGCAGTTACATGAGGACAAGGACACATGGGCTCAATTTGCACAGGCAGCTCAGAATCAGCACAGAGTTTGTGCTCCTCGTTGCACTGGAACGCAGAGGGAGAACTGATAGACACCACCATCACCACCCCCACCTAAGATGTATAAATCACATTGCAAAACCTAGGCAATAAAACTGTTCTGCTTCCATTTTTGGAGCTAACTTGCAGATTTCTGCCTGTGCTGCCTTAGCTGTTGCAGACATATTCTTAGAAATTTTGGCTAGTGCTGAAGGTGGCTGCCTGCACAAATGCCTTGAGGACCAAGTTGTGGTTTGGACTCTGGGTCCAAGGGACAAAATAAAAAGTTTTTCACACATGGTTCACTGATACAGCAGACTGGTAAGAAAATCTGGTGCCTGACCTAACAGGTGTAATGACACTGGCCTGTCTCTTCATGGTGCTATTTGGTCAGGATTGGGTTCATGACAATGGAAAATAGGCACATTGTGACCTCTGCTGTACCCCAAGGAAAAAGGTACCTGAGCCAGAAAAGGTGAGGTGACTGTGCTGCTGTATAGTGCAAACACCTCAACCCTACCCAAGTTCCCCAGGAGATGTTTTACCACTCTGCATTTATGATAGAATATGAAACAGGTGAAATAATGAAGCTTAAAAGACATAGCTAGGAAGGGAGCTGGAATGGCACTTTTCTACAAGGCACATGGTTTATCAGCCCTCCATAAGGCAATGGGTGTTGCAGCTGTTCCCCAGCATCCCAAAGTCTTTCGGGAGAAGCTGTGAGAAGTTGCTCTGTGGGATATCTGCAGTGCACAGCGCTTTGAGGTCTGCCCTGGGCAGCAGTTCTCTCCCCCAGGCTAGAAGGAACATGGGGTGCAGCTGTACCTCTGTGCCCTCCTGCGTTAGGGTCACAGCTGGGAGGGTGTGCAGCATGTCTGGGCTTTGTTTATATTCTGTTCATTCTTTTTGATGCTACTACTGCTGGCCTTGCATCCTTTTTTTTGAAGATACAGGCAGAATCAACACTCCCCAGACAGTCTGTTAAGGGCACTGAAATGCCGTTGTATTTCCACCCTCTGCAATGCACATGATTACCCTTTTACTCAGGCTTTCTACAGTAGATTGCATTAAATGGAGAAAGAAAAGTACTCTTGGTATGTGTCTATATGAGCTACATTTTAGCATAATTATCTGTGCTTCATAAATGAATTAGAAATGTGACAAATATCACATGGTATAAACCAAGCATGAAATGAAAGAGAGCTCACTCAAAGTGTATTGCTGCTGTTTTCTGGCTCTTAACTACCTTACCTGTCGCTTGAAAAGGCCTGGTGAAATCCTGTGCTAATTTCAAGAGGATGAAATAGGTTAAATTAATTCATCCTCACTTTGGTGTTAAGTATCACGAAATAATTTGTGCATTTCTGTTTGTGATTAAGTATAAAATTCAAAGCAGCGGCTTCAGTGCAGGATGGTCAGTTTGCATTTCCTAAATCCTGCTTCAGATGAAGAGACTTTTAAATGCATTCCATGCAAAGAGTCCTGAATTCAGTTTCTGAATCAGAATTCAAAAGAAGTAAAAAGCAGGTAATTTATCTTAATTCAGTAGCATTTGCATTCCATTTTTCTGAAATATTAACGCTGACAGCAAAATATAAAAGCCGTTCTTTGCTCATTGAGCTACAAATTAGTAAAGTTGCACAAGCCTAAATTTATGTTTAGGTTTTAAAGTAGGAGAACATAACAGAGTCCTCCTGTCTCTTGACAATTTCTTTGTGAATAGGTCTTTTCCAAAGTCCTCTTTGCTCCAGATTAAAGCACATCACAGGCAGTTGTCCTGTGATTTAGCAAAGGTAACTGGAGTAAGGCTTTTGTCTTCAGTTAGAGAAAATGTGGCTGCCATGAAGGGCTGGGCTTGTAAAAATTAGTTTTGTGATAGATACCACTGTGCTGAGGCTGGAAATAAAAATACAGGCAACAGAAATATCCTCACAATTGAAAATGAAAATCAATTTTAGGTGTGAACCTGCTGGCAGAATCTTGGTATTGTTTCAAGATTTCAGACTTTCAAAGTTTTCACCAGTAACTTGTGGACTTGACCATCTCACCAAACTCCCTTTGTCCTGCTGTGAGGAAAGTGGCCTTGGGCTACTTTGGGAATGAGTGGAGGTCCCTCATGCAGTGCTCAGCAGCAGCAGTGGTAAGGAACACGTCAAACCCTGGGTGCACACTCAGTCACAAAGAAGAAAGTGTTAACTGGGTAATATTAAAATAAACAAAAATTCCTTTGAAAATCTGAATTAAAGGATTTTATTGATATGGAGGTGTGCACACATTGCTTCCGATTGCTTTCTGATATGAAAATAACTGAAACATTTTCATTCCAAAGTTCCTTGTGATCCAAATATATGCCTGGAAGGGCTTTTCCTCTGCTTCCCATAAGTGTTCAAGGTTTGGTCATTTGCTATAGAGTGCTGAAATTACACATGCTACCAATTTTCCAGCTCACAGTTTTACATCCTCAGAAGCAGTGTAAATTCGATTTAGTTCATAAGAGACCAAGATAAGGCCATCCTTTAAATTTTGCTCTGTGTGTCAGTGCCATAGGCAGATGCCACAAATTGTGTGTGTGTGTGTGTGTGTTCATGTTTGAATACATTTTCATTCTTTCTTCGACTTGCTACTGATATTATCATTTCAATTTCAGGTAGGTACCTGAGGTTTGTGAGTATGATAAACCATTCAGGTTTAAAAATGAAATTTAAATGTCCATTTAACTTTCATAGTACTTCATTGTTTTACTGAGGAGATCTATTTATAGAAATATGAAAGTGTATGAAAAGTATAAATGTGTGCTGTGAGGATCAGTAAACACTCATCTCAGACTAAGTGAACTTACATCTAACAGCTTTTTGTTTCTGCCCTATTTGTCTCTCAGAGGGGCTGAGCAGCCTCATGCTTGCAAGCTGTTCTAATGAGTCCTTCAAGACTCTCCAGTACTCTCAAGGTACCAGCTAAGCCTTCCCTTCTCTCACTGGAGATAATCCTCAGCCTGAGGAATGTGCCTGTAGTAGTGGCAGCACTGATACAAAAGGAATTGTTGTCGTCTAGGGCAGGGGGATATGCTGAGGGCAGGTTGTGCATGACAGACAGAGGAGGCCTGGAATAGCTCTCATAGCCTGCCTCAGGTCACAGTTGCAGAGCACATTTGGGGTTCTGGTTTGCATTTCTGCTCGTCAGTGTGTCTCTGGAATCAGAGGCTTTCTCTGCAAGGCATTTCTATGGCTCATGTTTGCTCCTGGCACCCTTAGTTCTGTGCTGGGCTATAGTTGTTCCTGGGAGATTATGCTTTGGGATGAGACCAAAAACCCAGGAATTTCTTTGCAGGCTTCAGGTTAGCACACAAATCTTTGGACATATTTCATGGGAAAAAGGGCAAAAACACTGCTAGTGAAGAAGGCAGCACATGGAAGGTCAAAATGTGTTCCTGGGATTTTGCTCAAGCCTTTCCCCCTAATGTAACTGGCTCTGTGGCTCATCACTTGGACACAGGGAAGCAGTACTAAACAACTGTTATTGGTGAAACAAAGGTTAGACAAGCACCCTCCATCTCCTGGAAAAGCATACAGATTCCTGACTATGAGTACTGCCTTGGCAGAAGGACTGTAACAGTATATATTGCTGAGAAAAATGGTTGTATACTAATAAAGCTGAAGGGAGCTTAATATCTCTTCAGATTTGGGAGATTTAAAATATACAATATGCTGTATTAATTTTTTTTTTTTACCTTTTTATATTTGACACTGTATGTTTGACTAAAATTCTTCTCCTGTGAGCATAGGGTTCATAGTTGATTGGCCTGCGATCAGAGGTACTGGGGTGGTGGTGACCTCATAACTTATGTTTGCCTCACTAGAGTGCAGAGATGGCATTAGCATTGCAAGCTGGGCTGGAAGTTGCCTCTGGTGGAGCAGTAGAGCTGGCTTCTGCTCAGAAAATTTTTTCAGACCTGCCTCCTCGTCATGGGTGAGACAGAAATATTTGCTTTATGATCTAGAGCAAAACACTAAGGTGTCATCTGCCTCTTTCCTATTTGTTTGCATTGCCTAAAAAATTATTTTATCTAGAGATGTTTTTTTGATTATTTGTTCCATGATTCCCAAAAGGGTCGTTGATCTCCCTAGCACAGTATCAAGAGTTATCAAGGTTAGGAAGAACATATTGGCTGATAACAAGCTGAATTTGTAGCAAGGAGACCACCTTGGGATTTCAGGCGATTTGAGGGTGCTTCAATTGGTTTGATCTTGTCATTAGATGTCAGTGAAAGGTTCTGTCTGAGACAGCAGCAGATGGTGACAGTGTGTGAAGAATTTTGACAGAAATTAAAATGACCACCCCATCAGATCTTTTTCCATGAGCAAGAGAGATGCTGATGTTTGTGTCTGAGGTTCTGCTCCTAAGCATCAGTCCAGCCATCACTGTTGGATTGCTTGAGGAAGCCCAGCCCTGGCAGTAGCTATGGTTGTGAGTGGGAGCCCCATCACCCTCCTTCAAATGCACAGTTAGAAGCTTTTGGCAAACCAACAGAAGTAATTTAGCAAAAAAGAAGGGCAGGTGGGAAAATAATTTATTTCTTCTGTCTTTTTTCCAGATGGGCTCAGGTTGCTTAGGGCTCTCCAAAGCTTTCAGTAAAGGTCAGCATCTCATCCAGGCACAGTCAGTAATGGCTTTCCTCTGTTTGCAGTTGTGCTTGCTGTGGGCAAGGAGATCTTTAAAGTTCATCCTCCTTTTATCTTTGGCTTTAAACCAATACAAGGCCAGCATAGTTTTTTTTATTGGAATGGTCAGATAAAACTAGACCTAATCTAGCCCTAAATGGGCATTGTTGCAATATTAGTACATGAAAGGCACTGCAGTTAGTCTGCTGAAATATGAGGACAATATGGAATTTTAGTGATTTTGAATATTTCAGAAGCCAACATTCTTCAATTTTCCTCTGAAGAGCTTTTGTTTCTGAACCCAGTGCCTTCTCTTGCACACTGCAAGTCAGGAGGCTGCTGGCTGTTTGGGTTTGCTTCTCACTGTCTGAATTAGCGAAATGTGCAGGAACTTTGCTAGACATTTCAGTTAAGAAACCAAACAGATTTGGTTTAATTTAAATATGAGGTTATTTTTGCTTGTGTTTGTTTAAATATGAGATTAAAGATATGGATTTGAACATGTGTTCAGCAGTGTTCTTGTTTTTACAGTGATGTATTTGTGGCAGCCACAGACTTGTTTGGCACACAGCTTTCTCTTTGCTTTTTTCTTTTTAATTGTCTGTAAATGTCAGGAGAGTGGCAGTGAGGTCCAAAGCCACCTGCAGCAGCAGAGCTCTTCCCATGGACACAGAAGATTTTGAATTCAGTGCTGACACTAGAAGAGGTGGTCCCTGGCCTCCCAAGATCATGTAGCTGCAGCAAAATGTGACTCTTTTTGTGTTCAGCCCTGAGAATTCCACACATGGAAAGACAAAGTAAACTCATATGCCAGCATCTGTTTTCTTTAGTTTAGGTAGTTGGCCTTGGAGAAAATGTGTTCTTATAGAAGAGTGGAAATTACTCCCTTTTTTAGTGAAATAACCATCAAAGACAGCTATTCAGTAATCTCTGTTATCTCTGTTAGTCTCCTGGGCTTTCACTGAAGAAATAAGGTATTAAACACAAAAAATATTTTTTTTTTTCATTTAAGTCTAAGTATCTGTGAATGTCAATTTGGACTTCTTAGCCAACTTTTTCTCTAGTAAATATTTTATAAATCTGTATTTGGAGTCATTTGGGTTTTATTTTATTAATTTAGAATCTGTGAAGAGCATCTGTTACTCTGTGCCCACAGTATCATCTCAACCCCATTTGGTGAACATGTATACTGGCTTAAAGACATCTTTAAAGCTGACAGGCAGCAGTTAGGACAACACTTGTAATTGGATTTGTAATACAGAGGATCCCCCTCTCTGTGGCTTCCTTCTGCTCTGTCAAACAGAAGCTAAAGGAGGGTAGAGGGGGAAAAAAATCACATTCACCTTCTCTGCTGTGGTGTAAAGGGATGTCCTGCTCAAACTGCTTGCCTGGCAGAAGGGTGCCCAGAGCTCCCAGTGTTAAGTCTGGAAGGGACCTGGTTCATGGCTTACTGACTGGTAGTGGCTGGTAGTCTCTTCTTGCTGGGGCAAAACCAGCCGTGCCAGGCACTGCTCAGACTTCAAACAAGAGGACCAAGTTTGCTCTTAAGAGCACTTTGTTATGCAACGCTTTAACCTTGCAAATTTTTAGAGCGGCACTGCCTCTTCTGGGGAATTTGCTGCCACCTTAGATAGAAAGGGTGATTTGACTCAACTGGAAAATGTCTCTGAGGGTGGAGACTTCAGCTTACTGAGTCAGCCTGATGTTTGTTGATGAAGAGTGTGTCAGGGAGAAACTCAGCACAGCAGTCAGCTTCAGATCCTCTTGCCTGATTTGACACTCACCCGCCTTACACGGCTGTGGGGAGTTTGGTATTCTCTGACCAACTGACCTCAGTTCTTAAATTAAGGACAGTTAAAACTGCATTGTTAATGCTGTGAATTGCTTAGTCAAGTGGAGCTGAATGCCTTCTCTGTACTTGTTGAAACAGCAGAACTCAAGTCAGGCAGGAATCCACATTTATCCACGTCCAGGAGCCTTGGGAATGCTTAGGGGTGATCAAAGCACCCCTGCTGAAACAAGGGCCAGGCTGTGAGCTATTTCTGCAAGCAGGTATTAGTGCATTTGGGATTGTGGCAGCAGCAAATTTGCAGTAATCCCCTATGAAGGAAGCCCCTCTGAGGTGTCTGAGACCTTTCACACTTCTCACTGTGAGTTAGTCCCTGTTGCCCAATGTATGTACAGAATTAGTTCCCTTTCAGATTCAATTGTGCAGTGGATTGGTGATAAATCATATAGTAAAGAACGAGTTTCAGAGCAGAGGTGTGAGGTGGAAAAAGGCATTTGAGATTTGAGATTTGCTGCCTTCTGAGCAGTGCTGAATCCAGCTGACAGCTGAATGAAAGCATGTTGCCAGCTTATCTGAGGGCGTCTTTCTTCCTACTGCTGTTAATGATGAGATTTTCCCAGACTGGAAGAAAGTGAAAATAAAGCCTTAGGCCTCTCTTTCTTCTGTGCATTCTCAGTTTGAAATCTCACTTTTCCATTACAGCAGCATCCCTTCATTCCCTGTCATTAATGCTGAGCTGTCTCATGGTCAATGCAGAGTTTTAGGCTGCCATCAGTGCTCTTGATTTGTTTATCCATTGTATCCCAGAATTAGATTCTTCTTCCCAAATGTACGTTATGTGTGTCAGATAAATGTCAGTTTTTGTGTGAAGATATCCTGAAACCTCATCTCATTTCCCTTGGCTAAAGCAATAATACCAACCTAAATGGTGACTACTTCATGAATGAACTTTCATTCATTTTGGAGTTTTATTTCAAAGGGTAGGTGTTATAGAGGGCACTAAATCATAAAATTATACATGCAAACATAATCTTAGTATAATGCCATTGACCTAATTCAGATTTCTTTTTCATGTAAAGAGTGCTCAGTCTGACTTTCACTATTTCCCAAATGTCTATTGTTTGACGGAGCCAAGGCATTAGGGTGTTTTTAATGATGGATTTATGGGGTGAAGGTTATTGCAGGGAATTGGCACAAGCAAGATAACAGGTAACATATCAGAAAGGAGGCAACTGCCTTGCCAGAGGTGAACTGATGAGCATTGGCATGTAGAGGGAAAGAAGAGCAAATCCTGGAACTAGTTCTTGAGCCAAGAAAATACATGTTACAGTCACAGAAGGCATTTATAATAGTTAATTTTCAGAAGAAATCTCATTACTTGATTACTGCCAAATGGTAATCTTCTGGTAATGACAAATTGCAGATGAATTCTCCAGAATCCTGAAAAACTCTTGGATGCAGTAGGAAAAATGCCATGGTCAATCTCTTTAACATGTCATTCTTCCTGTTTAGAAATTCAGAGTCTCACAAGGTTAGCTTTCTGACCTGTGATGTTCACAGCAACTCAAAAAAAGCAATTCTGGTACAGCAATGGCTTCAGTGTTGGTTATTTCTTGGGTGAAGGAGCTCCAGGGAGGGATGGCCAGCCACAGATGTGTCTAAAGAGTGGTGCTCCATGATAGCCTGGTGCCCAGAGTGGAACACAGAATTCATTCTGTTGTTCTCTAGCTTCTTGGATGTGCAGGGGTGTTTTTGTTTCTTTAATAGGGCATAAAGGAACTAGAAATAAAGAAAGATAATCAAAGGCATAGAATGAGTTTAGCATGAGGAAAGGGAGTGAATCAAATTACTTTCTTCAGCTCCAAAAGAGATGTCAGACAGGAAAGATGATAACAGATGTATAAAATCACTAAGAAGGTGGAAAAGATGACCAGATAGTGATTATTCACTGTATCTCACAGTAAACGAACTGAGGGGAGTCAAAGTAAATTATCAGGCAGCACATTCAAATGAGCAACACTTTGTTCAGATGAAAAACAGATAGGTTGAGGAACTGAATGCCACTGAATATTGTGGAGTTAGAAATGAGATCAAAGATTTGTAAGATTTATCATGAAGATAAATATCTCAAAGGTTATTTTAAAAATGAATTCTGTATGCAAATACTTGCTTCAGAATTTTCTAAGGTATAATGCTTACAACTGCCCCATTTTGTACCCAGTTTGTACCATGGCCCTTTAGCTCTTGCCAAAGACACGAGACAAGACTAGATGAACCCATGATGTTATAACTAGATCTGGCCCACCATGTGTTTTCCTGAACATGCAGGTTGTGGTATTCCAAAATATGTTGTTGTTTCTGGAAGGTTTTGGGTTTGTCCTGATGTGGGACTGAGCTTCACAGATCAAGGGATGAAGTTTGGATCTCAGTACATGTGAAAAATATTTAAGTGACGTCTTGCAGAGACCACTTTCTGTTTGCACTGGGATTGTCTACAACAGCCCTGAGATTCAGAACTTTGCTTCCGCGTGTCTGTGATGCCACGGCAAAAGTGTCTGTTTTTCTGTCAGGATTATTTTAATTACTGTAAAAATCTTGCTTTTGAATCTTCATAGATGTAATGCTTTTATATTTCAAAATTTTTTCTCTCTAAAGTTTTCTCCTTTCTACCCTCAGTTGGTGATTTCAAACACCACCCAAACTGGCAGGTATGGAGTGGTCAACTGGAACACAGCAGAGTGGTGACTGCCTTTCCTACACCCACAAATTCCCATTAATGCTAGAAAAATAGGAGTTAGGCTGCATTCACTGAGTCAGCTGTGGAGCACAGCAAAGCTGCTGCTGCTCTTGAAGGATGATGTCATACCCTGGAGCTGTGCTCCCAGGAGTGTTTTCCCTTTCACCTGGAAGCAGTAACTTCTCTTCCAAACAGCTTTAGGCAGTGGGTTGAATGCATGCAGGCTCTGCATAGTCTCTGCTGCCTCTTTGGAGCCCTGTTTGTTCAGGTAACAGTCTCCTTTTTGGTTTCATTTTTCTAGGAATATCTATGCCTATTCCAGTCATTGGTTTGCAGGATGACTCCCGGATGTTTGTAAATGGGACCTGCGTCCTTAACGATGAGAACTTTGTCCTCATTGGATCCTTCATGGCTTTCTTCATCCCCCTCATCATCATGGTGATCACGTATTGCCTGACTGTACAGGTGCTTCAGAGACAAGCCACGGTGTTCATGTGTGGAGAGGTTCCCAAGCAGAGGAGGAGCAGTGTGAACTGCCTCAAGAAGGAAAACAACACAGAGAACATTTCAATGCTTCACAATCATGAGGGGGCATCCCATTTGAACTCCCCTGTAAATAAGGAGGCAGTGCTTTTCCGGAAAGGAACAATGCAATCCATCAACAATGAGCGAAGAGCCTCCAAGGTCCTGGGCATCGTCTTCTTTTTGTTCCTCATCATGTGGTGCCCATTTTTCATCACTAATGTCATGTCTGTCCTTTGCAAGGAAGCCTGCGATAAAGACCTGTTAAGTGAACTCCTTGACGTGTTTGTTTGGGTGGGGTATGTGTGCTCTGGGGTGAATCCCCTTGTGTACACCCTCTTCAACAAAACCTACCGCAGGGCTTTCTCCAATTACATCCGCTGCCAATATAAGCCTGGTAAAAAATCAGCCCTGCGGCAGAATCAGTGTCTGAATGTGGCTTCGACAGCTTTGTATGGGAAAGACCTGACTTTAACTAGTTATCGAAACGGCAATGAATTCAATAGCATGGAATTAGATGAAGCTGAGGAGGGCCTTGAGATGCAACCAGGGACTTCAGAGCTCTCCATAAACAGCTGTAATGTTGTAAGTGAACGAGTGAGCTGTGTGTAAAAGTGACTCTCACAGACCTTTGCTATGGTGTATCTGTAGCCAAAATATATTGTGTAAAAATATAAGTGTTGGTCAAAGGACAACGTAAATATTGCATTCTGAACAAAGCTTTCTTTTTTTTTTTTTTAAAGAGAAAAAAGAGTTGTCTTTCCAGTCCAGTACTTAATATATATTAATATATTGCAGTGAAGTTTAAGGTTCTATATTTACTGTTAATACTAGATCAGAACTATTAGTTACTCTGCATATGTCATGGACAAAATGTTTGAATTCTACTTCCAGTGCATGAACAAAAATGCTGAATATTTATCTCAGGTGGAATTTGCTGGAGTCCAGAATGGCATGTTAATAGTTATATATCAAATACATGCTATTAGACTTGGTCACTATTACTTTCTTTTTCAAGTTGACAGTAAATATATACTTTAAATCCTCACCCCTATTTGTGCCGTGTAAAGACTTTACAGAAACCTGGCAGAGAGACATCACAACAGCGTAGTGGCCATGCAGGCACCTGGCCAGACATGTCCTGTTATGTGTAGTGGCTCCTGCCATACTGGGTTAACCTTGCACTTCAAGGGACCTTTGTTAGATTCTGGCTCCCTCTCCAATCCTGTTGTTTTCTTTCCCTTCCTCAGGAGGCTCTGGATCACCTAAGAAAGGTAGAGATTGCAGATTTGCGGTCCTGGCTGGGATCGCTTCAGACTTGGAGAAGAAGCATGAGAAACAGAGTGATCCCCAGTTATCTGTTTCAAACTTTCAATAAATGGAAGTCATTGGATTCATTAAAAGCCCTCCTTTGGTCTTGCAGATAATCATCAGCTCTGGGATGCAGCAGGCTGGGCTCAGTATGGCCAGCGCTGCCTTCACAGATTCCTGGAGAATCAGGGCCTTTGGCCTACCTGAAGAAGACCACTCTGGCTTTGGAAGAGCCTAAATCTCTGCTCTTCTCACTCCTCACATCTAGTTATTCTTTAGATGGTTTAGCATTTGCTTTTATTTTCCAGCACAGTGCTGGTGATAGAACACTGCTTTTGGTGCAGAGCAGAAGGTTCTCTGTGTGTGGTGCTGGCCAGGGTCAAGCTGTGAGGAGCAGGATGTGCCTCCCTGGGGAATGCTGGAGAGAGGTGTAAGCAAGGGTCCTTGCTCCTGTCTCAGGAGGGGGTGGGCAGAGCTGAACGGAGCATGTGATTGGAATCATTTGCTGGTGACATGGTTCTAAAGCAAATGGTGACCAGGGACAGCAGGGAAGCAGACTTGGAGCTAGTCTGCATAGAGTATTCATCTGGAGTAACTTTTAAATTTGATTTATTCCATTTTACTTCCAAAGTAAATTAGAGTGTATCATATTATCACTCTTACTTCTTTAATGAAAGCATCCACTTTGGGATTGAATGCATTTTAAGTAATCTGCTTTTAATACATACCATGTATAATTTGAATTAATTTTCCTCTGCATTCCTGTATACACACACCCTCCAAGGCACTGTGTCTTTCTGGCACTGTGCCTCTGGGGTGATGCCTCTCATGCAGATTTCCTTATGTGGAGTGTTGTCTAATGCCAGATATCACCCATAAGGTTTTTATATCTTCATTAACTACTACGCAGATGCTGCAGTGCCCATCTAACATGGATGCGTTTAGCATCACTGACAACCTCTGGCTAAGTTATATGTCAGAATAGAGAAGCTTACACTAGGCATGGATAAATCACATTTTATTTACATAAATTGCTTGTACTCTCAGCTTGCTGTGTTCATTCCATTAAAATTAATTTGTAGGAGAACTGGAAAATTCTGCCAGTGCTTGAGGTGGTGTTGCACTGCTGTGTGCAGCTACAGCCTTGCTGAGGCCACTACTAAAATGCAACATCTGGGTTGTATCTGCTGCTGGGTTGATCCTAGACTGGTGCACTGAAGCTGATGATCTTTTCTCCTTCATCCCATTTTGGGATAAATCCATAGTTCTTCCCTGCAGGCAGATGAGGTATCCCAGGGCAGAGTGCAGCTCACTGCAGAAGGCAGCAGAGCTGCTCCATGTGCCAGCCTGCATATACCACCATGGGCTTGAATGCTTGGGAATCCACTTGCCTCTCCAAAAAGGTCAGGTAACCAGTAGGAAAACCACTGGCAGAGACACGAACTTACACCTTCTGCAACTGCCCTTTACCCTGAGTCAGATTTTATTATCTCAAACACTACAGAAAAATCAGAGAAATCACATGAATTTTAATTTTTTTCCACCTTTGGGTGAATTTATAGCACATCTCTTCCAAATATGTATATGTGTGTATATATGCGAGTTTGTACATATATATATACACATATATATATCTTTAAGAACCAACCATGGACTTTGAAAGCATTTAGCAATAAGTTGAATTACAGTAGTTTCTAGCATGTTTAAGTTGTATGAATAGCTCATTTTCTACAGCATCCTCAAGCTCAGTGTAAGTGTTCATACAGGCATTGTCTTTCCATAGGATCCTTCATATTTCACCCTTGCCAGTTCTATTTTATGATCAAAAAGGGAACCTGCTATATTTGGATGTAAATAATGAGAAATGAAAAGAGAATTTTCAGAATTTTTATAAGTGTTTTTAAAAAAATTCAGCACCAGAACTGTAACTATGCCATCCTCAGGTGGACCCATTCTGATGTCCATCTCTTGTTTGGATGAAGAGCCAAGGGGACTGCCTTACAGCGCCTGTGTTCCTCCCAGCCAGCAGGGGAGAACATTTCTCTGAATGGTTAAATACTGTCACGTACCCAACTTTCTTTGGGTCATTCACATCAGGGTTTTGTGATGCTGCTATTAATTTATTAAAGAAAGTTTGTTGGTTTAATCATTCTTTTTTTTTTCTCATGATCTATCAGAAAATAAATAAGTGAACATGCCTTCTCCTTCTTTCATCTGTCCCCAGTAAAATATGTCCTGACCAAAAACCAAACCAACAACAAAAAATGAGGATAAAGACCTATACTTGAAGTATGGCCCACAGCTGCTTAATCACAGGAATTAGCATCAGCAGATGTCCCAACACTCCCAACCCTAAAACTTGTTAAATGTGAAAGCAGTGATAGACTGTTCTCCCTCTTCTCTCCTCCTCCTCTGCCCCCAGGAACAACTGTTAAAATTTACATTTTTTTAAACTATATGAATTGGAAGAACTGATTTAGTTCTCTGAAACTTAACCAAAAGTCATCCCACAGCTCCTTTGCTTCTCCTGAGATGTAACCATTAACTGTGGTGGTACCTCCAGAAGCCCTGCCTGGGGCTGGCCTGTGGGAACACACCTGCTGGAAGCTTTGTGTGAGTCTCAAATCCCAGCTCAGGTATGATTTTGTCTTACAAATAGTGTCTGTGGTAGTGTTTTACTTTGATTTGGACTGAAGAAGTGAAGATAATTCCTTGGAAATGGTTGGAGGCTGAGATGTGCTGTATTTGTTTCCCAAACCAGATGGAGCTGTGCAGGCAGACTGCCCATGGGACAGCACACACACAGAGGCTCTGCCCCAGCAAACAGACCACCTTCTTTGACTGGAACTGGGGAATCTGCTCCTGGGGGCAGCCCAGGTCAGAATTGGCATCTTCTCGAGCTGTAGGGGCTTGCAGTCTTCTCTGAGGTTAGAAGCAAGGCTGGCCATGGTGTTCAGGCACAAACCCCTGTGGCCGGGCAGCCTGGTTTCTAGACCTGAGCTGGCTCATCTGCATCTGTTCCATATTGCCCACACAGCCAGGTCTGGGCTGTAGCATCCATGGGATCAGCCATGGTGGCTTTGCAGATTGTGCTTTAAGGAGAAAGTCAGCTCCTCCCATCCTGCACTTGCTGAAGATAAGAGCAGCTACCCAGAGGCTGTGCCATTTGGGAGGTGACACAGTTCAGAGCCAATGCTGATGAGTCTCAAGGCATCCCACCTCAGCATGGCTCTTTATTTTCTGCATAACTGTGAGTCTGCAATAGTTTTCATCTGAGTGATAATAAACACTGTGAACAGTGTGGTTCTTGCTGTTTTCTCTGCAGACACTCATGTCAATCCTTAGAGCCTTTTTTCTGGAGAGCCCTGTGAAGAATTTCATCACTGGTGTGGAGAGTGCCTGGTGCTCTTCCCAGTCAGCATCCAAGGTGTTGAAGCCATGAGGGCCCTGGAGAGATGCAAATTCCGAAGAAGAAACATCTTTTAAGGAAGAAAAGCAATTTGCAATCAAACCTTCAGAAATACCATTTAAGTTTGAGCTACTGAAGTGTGTCTGATACTGTAGCAGACAAATTGTGCATTCCAAAAGCAGAGCCCGTCATGTGATAAAGGAGCAGATGTCTCTTGGATGGCTTTCTTCCCTGTGTCACAGTATCATTAGGATAGCTACATGCCAAGAGCTGCACTTGGCTTTGTCTCCATTTCAGGGGCGGAAAAGGCATCAGAGACTTTATCCTAGGAAAAGGCACACAAAAGAGCACCAAGCCTTGTGCAGGTGAAGAAGGACAGAGATAGACAGGTGTGTGCACACATCTGTGCACATGAACACACACATCCCAAAGACCCCAGAGAGCCACAGATGTCATCACACTTTATTCTTCCATCAAAAAAAAGTGAGTATCTAAAAAGCTGGGGAGGAAACCTATGATGGGGAGATCAAATATACTGGCTGGTGTTATTGTTGGATGGGAGCTGTTCCAGTGATAATGTAGTTTGTGGGGGTGCATGTTTAAAATATGCCTTTTTGTTTTATAATTTTTTTAACTTCAAAGTTGTTATTATCTGTTTTGTCTCTCCCTTATTTTTCTGTAAGTCTCAGGTCTTCTGCTTGTTTGCTTTTATACGCACTGAAATCTGTGCTCTGAAGCTGTCAGAAAACATCCATGTGACATGCCATTCCTTCTCAGCTGTGCAGGGATGCTGCAATCCCATAACAACATGGAGATGGAGAGGCTTCAGGTGAGGGATTTTAGATCTATACAAGACAGACAATCAATGCAAAAAGGCACACTTGCTGGTTTAAAGAACCACGCCAGAACATCTTTAATGAACAGTCAAGTGCATGAGCTACACACTGAAAAATTTTGCTTAATACTCTTCTAAATCCCAGGTCTTGCTGACAGCAGGTGTGTGTGTACATGTGGAGGGAGCGTGGAAGCAGCAAGGTTTCTGCTTTGGGTAGATCTCCCACATGGTCCCTCCAAGAGGATGCTGGTCTCAGGACCCAGCACAACATGTCCTGGCACACTGCCCCATGGGATTCACTCCATCCTTTCCAACCACAAAAAAGGCTGCACTAGCCCATCCTCCTGGGCCACAGCTCCAAGGGTCTGTGGAGAGGCCTGGGAAGTGGGTAATTGTCTAGTGGTGACAAAGGCCAAATAACTCTGATAGCTCTGGGGTGGTGACAAGACAATTACACAGGCTGCTCACAGTAGGCAATAGGTGACAAATTATTGTGGAAAATCAAGATTCTGGAGCAATCCTTCTTGCATATTACATCTCTCATTAATGTTGTCTCATGTTCTGCTTCCCCAAAACTCAAAGGATCTTCTAGCAGATAAATGCAATTTCCCCAGCAGTTTCCTGGGACAATGGTAGCTGTTTTGTGACTCTAGGGGGTAACAATACTTAGGTGACTTGAAAAATGAATTATGCAGCACCACATAGGGGTATGTTTAATCCACCATTATGAATTTTCCTGTGCTTGAATTGTATAAATTGGATAAATTAATGTTTAATTAAAATACAGCCTGATTATCCAATCTATATTTTTAACAGGACCTTGTTGTGGCATTTTGAGTGATTTAAATTTCTGATACACAAAAAAACAAACTCTGTAAACTAGTGCTTGCTAGACCACTGCCTGGTTACATTTGTTAAAATTTAGGGCAGCTTTACATCTGTGTGTGCTGCTGATGTTGGTGTCTCCTCCTGCAGAAGGACAGGTGGGTGCCAGTGATGGATGCTTATCAAAGACACTGAAGATTTTAATCAGAATCCTTTCCCCTGACTGACAGCTAGAACAGCTCTTCTGTGACACTTGGGGAGGAAAATTTCAGTGCCTCTCCTGTGGAGCCTGCACTTCCCAAGGATTGTGACACTGCTCAAAGCAACAGGAAAGTGCAATTGCCCAGCAGAGATCTCAGCTGTGTTGGGGGTCCCTCCCTACAGATACCAGTAGTTCATGTCCCACAGTGTGTCCAGAGAAGATCCAGAGGTTGCACTGACTCACCTATGAAGCCATGGCAAGGTCTGGCCCTCTCAGCTATGTACTCCCCGCCTTTTCTTTTTGCAGCACAGCCACAAGACTGAAGCATGGGTGGGACAACCATGAGCATTTGTGAGTGTTTGTTCTCTCTTGTACCTTCTCTGGGTGTACTGAAGAGAAAACTGCACGGATCCTGCACCAGACTGTCCCATGATGGCATTTAGCAAAATGCAGGGATGAATTACTGACTGTGCAGTACAGTAGGACAGTGAAGCAGCAGCTCATGGTCATGACTTGTGGATTTCCTTTGCCAGACCTTTACCCCTTGAGGGTAAATGAACATGACTCCCTGTTGGTCTGTGGGTAGCTGACACTTCTGTTTTAGACAACAGATGTGTGTGTTGGGCCTGAGCAATAGCCCCGGTGGTAGGTATGGGATGGGGACACAAGGCCAGGCAGAGCCTTTTAGAGAGCAGAAACCTTGGCTTTTCCCTCCTAGGAGCCAAAAATGGGGGAAAAAAGCTCTCCATCAGCGTACCAGGGAGTGCTTGTTCTGACCAAGGAGAGAGAGGAGCTATTTAGGCAAGAGGAAGGAACTGATATACAGAAAGGATGGAAATAAAGTAGGAATTAGAAGCAGGCTTCCAACAAGTGGGGTATTCCAGGTCTGGGACTGCACTTCCTGGTGAGGCAGCAGTAACAGCAACTGAAATGCTTCTTGAGGGCTCAGCTCTTGCATTCACACAGGAATTTATCCCACAGGCACAGCAGGAGGGCCCAGGTCAGCCCATTTTCCCTCATCCTCTGGTTTGGCGAGCTCAGGCACCAAGCCAGCCATCTGCATAGCAGCACCACTCCAGAGACACATCCCAAAGAGTGGGAGGAACAAACATCCTGAAGAGAGAAAACTATTTTTGGACTATGGTCCTTCCAAGTCATAGCAAAGCCATGAAAAATGCTGCAGTTTTGGAGGAAGGCAGGAGAGGCCATGCCGAATCAGTGCAGCTCCCACACGCAGGACAGCATGATGTCAAGGCATGGCAAAGGATGTGTGTTCCCAGCCCTGAGCCAGCCCCAAATTCTATGAAGCAATATTTCACTTGCATTCTCAGAAGCATCCAGAATCAACCAGCTTGGCTAGCCCAAGCCTGACTGCATGCAGTCACGTAAGTGTGTTTTGTTCTATACAACAGCATTTTCATGGACATTCAGTGTTACTGGAGATAGTCCCTGTCTGTTCAGGAGAGCAGCAATTGAGGTAATGTCCTTTACCCTTCAGGGGTAAATCTGCCTTCAGCTGGTGTGGTTGAGCAAACACTGGTGAGAAGCTTTCAGGGCTGAGCCTGCTTTGTGCTGGTACTGCCTGACTTTTTAAAACAAATTTTCTTTGTTGCTGTAGCCAGGAACTTCATGCTTTTTCTTCAGTTAAGTAAATTGTGCAGTCAGCCTTTTAAGCTCTCTGTTGTTAAAAGTGAACTTTGCTGAACCTGGCAGGCAACAAGGTTATTGGTTCCTCAGTGTGAGAGTTTCTAAATAAACTGGCATCATGGGCACAAAATTCTGGGCAGCTACTAGCCAAGATCACTTTGAGAGTCCTGGACATATTTCCATTTTGACACTTAAGAGCTGGAACATCATCAGATAAAAGGCAAGGACTATTCTGTTCCAGGTTTCATGCATCTGGTGGGGACCTCTTGGTGGACAATGACTCTTTCAGGCTCCCAGGGCAGCCCTGGCTCTGCAGTCAGACCCTGTGAGGGTACAAAGATGTTTAGGTACCTAGAGTCAGGATGGGATCCTGTGTCTGCTGTCTCTGTTTCTTTCTCCTGTGTAAATTTTCTATAGTCATGTCATGTTACATGTTAGATTACTGCCTGGTTGCATTTGTTAAAATTTAGAGCAGCTTCACATCTGTATATG
The DNA here is from genome assembly GCA_032173965.1 of Sitta carolinensis. Classification (NCBI taxonomy): domain Eukaryota; kingdom Metazoa; phylum Chordata; class Aves; order Passeriformes; family Sittidae; genus Sitta; species Sitta carolinensis. The sequence continues at coordinate 20,016,995 of CM063286.1, forward strand.
CTGTTGAAGTTTGTGTCTCCTGCAGGACAGCTGTTGCTCTGGGTGGTTTAACACACTGTTAGCATCTGTTTACTGTTACTTGTGTGCCATGGCCATGCAGGGAGGGTGCTTGGGGTGGGTGACATGGCCAAGAGCAGCTTTGGAGGGAGACTCTAATCCCTAAGAAGATCAGGCTCTGCATGTTTGTTTGCTATGCATGTTTTCTCCATTGCTGCATGAATTCCAGAGAAGAGTATTCTGCCACCCTTTGTTGTTTTTAAATCACAATGATATCCAGATAACATTAAAGGAAGATGTTCCCTGGTTTGTAAAAAAAACCCCTGATATTAAGTATTTTTTTTTTTTTCCCAAGTGCAAATAACTCCTGCAAGTCCAGTGGTGCTTTGGTGAGGTGGGACATCCAAGCACACCAAAGGTGTGACATGTTTTTGTCACCTCCATTTCCAGTTTCCCAGGCAAGGAAACAAAACCCATCATTTGTGGCTGATGGCTGATGGCTGTAGCTCAAATCCTCTCACTGCAGCTGCAGGAACCTTTCACACCTTCCATCAAAGGCAAGGCAGTGCAACCTCATTTGGCATCTCAGAGAAACCAGAGATTCTGCAGGCTGTCCTTGCTGTCCAAGATGAGTATGTGCACCACTGGAGACCACAGCAGTGCTGCCACCATGTTCATCCAGCCTCTCAGCTTAAGGAAGCACCCACACTCAGCTCTCCCTGGGCTGAGACCCACTTAAACACTGACATTGTTTCCTGGGCAGACCCATCAAGAAAGGAAATATCAAAACCGTGTTTAATTTTTTTTTAAATTAGTTTTTTTTTTTTTTTGGGGGGGGGGTTGTTTTTTTTGGTTGGTTGGTTGGTTGGTTGGTTTTTGTTTGTTTGTTTGTTTGGGTTTTTTGTATGTGTGTGTTGGTTTTTGTTTGTTTGTTTGTTTTGGTTTGGGTTTTATTTTTTATGTGTCTAATGGTGTGAGACTTGCTGAAATGGCAATTTATTTCCTGAGTGTAGCAGTCCCACATTGTGTCTGGATGCACATCCACGTAGGAGGCAAGCAGTCCAGGATGACAGGGACATGAATCCTTGATTTTGGGCTAAGCCTTGTGGTGTCTATAATTTTTCAGCTGTTGTTTTATCTCTCTGTACTCTGGGAAGGGTATCTTGACACAGACAGTTTGCAGAGCCATTTCAGCTGTTCAGACAGCTCAGCCACAATATGTTGCCTCAAATTGTTCTGTCAAACACATGCATCAGCTGTATTTGCTTGTCTTGAAGCTGTGAGAACCAGAGACCCTCTTGAGAAAATATAGCTTCTGTACAGAAATAAAGAAGTTGACAATGCTCTCAAATGTACAAATGCCACACAAGGCAGTGAGCTGCAAACCTGCCTTGGCCTGTGGAGCTTCTTAGATTTCAGATTATATCATGAGTTACTGCAGTCCCAAAGCCTTGACATCTAAAAGCTGCAAGCCAGAAGGGCTGTGTCATCCTTCCAAGAGCCAGCATTGCTTGGAACTGCAGTGGCTCAGGGATGGGTGCTGAGATGCCCAAACCTCCAGTTTGGGCTGAAGGAACCCTTCCGTGGATGATAAGTAGCATGAGCATGGGGGAGGGCAGTGGCAGGGGCTAGTTGTGGTGGCACATGCCCAGGCGGACACTGATCTGGGCGTGTGTAGTAGCATTGGGCCATGGTCACAATGCCATGAGGCACAAGGTGATATTACCCCTCAGTCACACCAGAGCCAAATGATGGAACAAAGCTGTGACATGTCTCTGCTTCTCAGTACAGAAAGAACAAGACTACTCTTTCTTATGGTCACAGACACATTATCCCCTCTATTTAATTTTCATGTGCTTAATACCAAATTCTGGCAGCCCCAATGCTGCACCTGCTTTCCATGTCCTTTGTATCCAAGCACAGATGCTGACACCAAGTGGCCATGGGATTTCTAGCACCTGTACAAGATGGAAAATTTTAGCAGAGATGCCTCAGCTGGTGAGATACAGCCTCCACCTTTTAATTTCCTCAGGTACAGAAGCAGTTCCTGAGAGATCACAGAATAGGTAAGTCTGGAAGGAAACACTGGCACTCATCTCGTTCCACCCCCTCTCAAACAGGGTTCCCAAGAGCTCTTTAGTCAGGATTGTGTCCAGGCAGCTTTTGAATATCTCCAGAGGAGACTCCACAACCTCTTTTGTGGTGGTGGATGTTAAATTTCTTTTCCCCAAGTGCTCTATTCCTGTTACCCCCCACAATGGGTTTGGTCTGTCCCTGGTGAGCCAATCCCTGTCCCATTGTATCTATCTGCCCTTCAGATGATAATACCCCCAGGAGGACCGAGGATAAATGCTTAGGCTTTGGGGTCCTGTGGTCTATTTTGCACTCCCTTGAGAAGAATAAACATCTCTGCAAATCTACCTTTTTGGACTTTTACTTCAAACCTTGATCTGGGAGGTCGGGAGCCTGGAGAGCAGAAAGCTTCTCTGCTTTCTGCCATTCAAGGACTGATTGCAGCCTGAAAACAGCTGCACCTGGCTAGGCAGCTGGGGGACAAGGCTAGCCGGGCCCCTCGGGCCAGTAGCCACACTCTCTGTGCAGCCTGTTCCAGTGCTCTGTCTCCCTCACAGTAAAGAAGCTCCTCCTCATGTTCAGGTGGAAATTCCTATGTTCCAAGATGCCAGCCTTGCTTTGTGTCTTGTAGCCATTGGCAAGTTACAGTCGTTGAAACACTTGTACTGAGAGGACACTCAGAAAAATTTTAAAATATGAGGATGGATATGAGGAAACAGAATGTAAAATTATTTTCAAATTATTCTCTTGTTGGCAGCTTGAAAATATACCTCACTGAGAGAAGAAGGGCCACTTTTGAGTTCAGAGACCTTAGTGTTCAACTTCCCTGTTTTGCCACTTCCTAAAAGCAGTTAGAATATGACAGACTAAATGGATTTTGCATTTCCCTCTAGCATGCACAGGATCGTGCTTTTGTATGTGTGACAGGTATTGACATTCTCTAGGGAGAAAAAAGCTGTGTAGGAAAAGTTGGGTTTATTCTTCAACAAATGGTTCTAAGACTTTATCAGTCAAAGACAGAAAGAAGACTCTAAACTCCTGAGTATGCAAAGACAAAGACACGTCTTACCAAATATGTGGAGCTTAGTTGGTAAAAATACGTGGAACTCAGACATGAGCTGGGAACAATAAGAGCAGAAGATGCCAAAGGAGGGATTTTAAGTGTTTTACTAAAAATATTAGTTATGGACTACAGCAAATGAATTAAAACACTAATGTCATTACTGTGTGAAAGAAATACATTGAATTCTATAAACACAGGATAAAAAAGCACTACTGAAATTCTAGTGAGGTTCAGGATTTTCAGGAAGGTGAATGGCCATCTATTAGAGCTGAATTTTGCAAATGCTGCAATTGCGATACTGTGAGAAAACAGGTGGGAGGTGTTTTGCTGTTGCTGCAGATAGGACCCTCTGGAGGAATGGGGAGCAGGGAGTCCTGCACTAGGGCCAAACCCAGCTTTCCTCACCTAAATACTCCTGTAAAGTTGCAGCATACAGATACCATAAGCAAATGTACTTAATTTATAACTCTGTTACTAGGCAGATTTCTATGCAGGCTTCAGTCTGACTTTTGTGCTTACTGAAATAGCTCTGATCTTTTTCAGGGTGAGTTGTAACTGTGGAGGTACAACAGCCTTTCCTTTGCACCCATGCACTTTAATTCTTCTTCCCTTCTTACCTTTTTTTTTTTTTTTTTCAGGTAAAATTAGACTAGAGGCTTTAAACCAGTCTAAACCCATACAGCACCTGGGACTGCTGCAGTATTTGTCCCAATCCAAATACCTGTGCCCAGCATTCCCACCTGGTAAAGTAGGCAAGATCGCACCTGATGTACCCAGGACAACAGGGTGGGCTTGGCTGCCAGCCCTAATTTTTCCCTTGGGGACAATCACAATGCACTCGTGTTTTTAGGAGACATTTTAACTCTTTAAGAGTCTGGTAGAACTCCAGAGGCCTGATGGCAGTTCTGAAAATCTATGCCCTGTGCATGCTCACAGGTATTTTTCAAAGTAAAACAATCCCATAGTGCCTGCCCAGGAGACAGTAGAGGCAGAGGTCATGTCTCAGCAGAATTACAACTACCATAAAACTTCATTTCTGCTTCAGTCTGTGCATTGACCATTTTTTTCATGGTTCTTTCCTCCCTGGGTTGCTCCCCAAATTACATTGGGCTGTTGCCCATTTAGCAGTGGAAGCAGCTGATAGTGATTGAATCAATTTTGCAGTTGGATGTGTAAGACAGCACTTGCTGCATTTTTGTTTCTGATTGGATTAATATGACTCTTTGCATAGCTGATTGACAGAAATTTGATTTTTTTCTCTGAACTTCTTCTGTTCGTTAGAAATTCCCACTTTGAATAAATGCTCCTTCAAGAAAATACATTTTCAGGATTGTTCTGATGAAATGTAACCACACTAAACCCCTGTGTTTGCCTTGGTTAGATCTTCAAGCAAAAAACCTCAAAATGGGCTTGGGAAAGCCATTTCATCCAGTGATGCATTTTAAATTTTTTTTTCTATCATCCTCATAGGGAATGATTCCTAAAAAGTCAGTCATCAATTTCATCACCTGACTACATGGTGTTGAGAAACATCAAGTGTGCTTCATTGAATTCTGGTGCCAACGTCCACTTCCTAGAGAAATTCCTATGTCACATTTGTTGAAGTGACTCTCATGTCTCCTCAGAATCATCAGTCCTTTGCAGCAGCTGTGACCATGCTTCTTTATAGCAAAAGTTTCTCTCAAGGCCACTCCACCTGAGCTTTCCAACAGATAAGGCATATCAGCTGATGAAATAAATAGCTCATGTTGCTTCTGTTCAGCATTTAGGTGCTCTCAGCAGGCTGAGTATTTGGGAACAGGAAAGACTTGGTGAGAGCAAGGTAGGGCACAAGGGCTGGATGCAGGTATTTGCATGAGTGTAGCATTGTGTGTGAGGTGTTGCCCTTCAGTGTGGTGTCCTGCTGATAGATTTCTGTAGTCTTTACTAAAGAAAAAACCTAAGCAAACCCACAGAACAACGTGTTATCTTTATTCATGGCAGTTTCCACTGCCTCTTTTTTCTTCCTTGTCCTGTTATCAGGAACAGCTTGCTTCAGAGTCAGTTTAGATCTCTTCCAGTTTCTCTGCAGTCATCTTAAGCCCCTCCAGTTTTCCTGGGCCCGTTAAGGACTGGGATTGCAACAACTGCCTTCACAAGTGGCAGCAGGCAGGGAAGATGCATCTGGGCTGCAGAAAGCTCAGGGCTCCTCAGCTGTCCTTGGGATGGTGTTCCATGAGCAGCCCACCAAACACAAGCAGTACAGCAGACACAGGCAGAGTTAGTATCCCACAGACACATGCAATGACTTTCCTTCTGGAGATCTGAAAGGGACACAGACTGTTATTCCCAACATTGAAAGAGCTGAGAACATGCTCTGTCAGACATTGCCACATCCCAGTGGCAATGCAGGAAGTATTTGCTTTCGACAGATTTCTCACTAGCATCTACACTGTTCAAATTTCACAAACCAAAACATTTGGAAGGCAGATGGAAAGCTAAAATGAAGGAGTACGTGTTTGGGACTTCCTGCATTCAACTGCCAAACAGGTGTCAGTTTATCTCTGGGGACCACACAAGGGTATTTCTAGAGCCAGTTCTCCCTCATGAGTGATGCCTTAAAAAGCATACTAGAAAAGCTTCCTGCTTGCTTATGCTACATAGCCAACAGGAAAAGAAAACAGTTATCAGTACTGGGGGATCAGTTCTCCAAATGACCCCTCAGACCTGAAGAAATCATCATCAGTAAAAATAGGCAAATTCATCCACTTATCTACTTTCCCCTCGTGCTATCACTGACATGAATGTAAAGAGCTAGGATGCAAGTGCCAAAAGAATGAGGATTTAGCCCATTAAAATGGCTCTGCTTTAACACAGCTAGGATAAATATCTACTCTTTAGAGGTTTGGGGCATAAAAGCTTTATTTATGCTGTGCATGCAAGTAACTGTTTCATTTAACAGAAGCAGTAAGCTCTTATGAGCAGTAGTTGAGTCTCTGCAGTGATTTTATGTATTGCTGTAGGGGCATTTCATATCAGAAACAGACACAGGAAGGTTGTTTATGGAAAATTAACTACTGTTTGGTGTCCAGTCTTAGAGCATCTATTAACGTTTGGCCCTTAGACATTTAATGTGATGTTTCAGTAACAACTGTAGTTATAAATAGTTACAGACACCAACAAAAAAGCACATTGCTTGGGCAGGCTACCTTGGTGCTTACCTTTTCTTGCACTGGCCAATCAACATAAACATTATGAGGCTAATTGACAAACTCAGGATGACTGAAATGAGGTTAAATAGCTGCTTGTCCTCTTTTCTGGACACTGCAAAAATAAATGGCAGGAAATAAGATGTTAGAATGGATTATATTACCTCCTACAAAGCTTGGGCTCAGATGCAAACTCATCTTGTCCACGTTACCCTACATGTTTTTATTTATTTATTTACTTGTTTGTTATGGGTATAAGTTACTGGGTGGGGTCACATCCTCCATCAGGATATTTTATCTCTGGCACATAGATGCAGTCACTGCTATGTGCCTCTCCCCTGCCTTCTGCCCCTTGCAGCAGAGCCGGTGCACACGAGGACAGCCCAAGAGAGCCTACAGGGTTCAAAGGAGCTGATCCGTGCTGCAGGATAGCCAGGAGAGTGCCCTGTGGAGAGACCGCAAGTACCCCATGCCCTCTTCTGCTCAGCAGTCACTCCTCCATCTCAGCTGTCCCCATGCAGGAGGGAAAGGTGCTGCTGCAAAAGCATTAATATTTTGGGGCTCACCTGGTAAGTGCACTGGAGATGCAAAGCTGTAGGAATGGCTGGGCTGGAGCAGGTTGAAGGTGTAACTAAGCCAGCACCCCACCTCAAGTGCTGGACCCCAGCAGATCCCCACGGCAGCCATCAGCACTTGCACCCAAACAGGTATTATAAAGGATATAAAATAAACAATTTACTTTGAGTTCCATACCAGAGAAACAATCCTGTGTCCAGTCACTCCAAAAGCCCTGGTCAGCACAAAAAATGTTTGTTCTCCCCCTGACACGAACACATGAAACATGGCTTTGATTTGCTCTGGAAATTGTTAAAGCAGTTTCCATTTGGGTCGACACAAACTGAGAAACAAAACAGAAAGAATAAATACCAAGGAATTATGTGCTACCACCAGGATCTGTCTGGTGTGGCCTGATGTTCCTGCACACTGTCCAGGCTCTGTAAACCTTTGGATTATCTTTTGTCAGTTCTAAATGATTTCACAATAGTTTTGTACAAGCTAATGCAAATAACATGACTCTGAAGACAAATCTACTGAAAATAGTTTCTGGAGGTGTCATCATGCATGTTGCCATTTATGCCTGTTAATTTATGGAATCTTTTTTTTTAATTACCTAAGAGGACTCATGAGCGGAATATGGCAATTAAAAAAGAGATGTCCCCTAATTAGTCCTTCTCGGTTTTGCCTCCAAACTGCACCTGGATAGTATACAAGGAAAAAGCACCATCCATAAAACATGTTCTGTCGCAGGCCACTCCTTTTGAGAGATTAGAATTATAGTTTCCTTGGTCCAAGTTACGCCACCCTATTCAGGGGAAAGAAACCACAGCAACCTTTAAATTTCCTCGATGGCAGTTTTCTGAGATAAGAGGCAGGAGGTCCGAGGTAATGTTTGCTTGGAGCCTCCTGCTGGGATCTGTTCCTGCTGAAGCAAAGCTACAGCTGGAGGTCGGGGGGTTAAGGAGAAACATGTGCAGTGCAGCAGCCGGTCAGCGATGTCCACTGGCAGCACCCTCTGGGGCCGCACGCAGCCCGTTCCCAGGGTCACTCACACCCTGCTGAAGCCTGTGCCCCCCATTTCCGGCTCGGGCAGGGCTCTCCGACCCCTTCCCCTCCCTGGGGCATCCCGGATGCTGTCCCTACCGCCCAGGCAGCCGCGGCTTCCCCCGCATCTTCTGCCACCTGCACCTCGTACTCCAGGCAGTGAGGCGGCATTCGCCCGCCCGGGGGACTCCAGGCCACCAGGAGCTCCTCGGCTGCAGTCACGGAAAGCACCAGCTGCTCCGGGGCTGAGGGCTTTGCTGGAGGGGGAGAAGAAAGAGAGAAGGTCGAGGTGCACTTGGACAGCTCCCAGTGGAAAGACTTCAGTTAAATCACCGCCAGCCTCTTAGTCCTTTTCCCCGCTGATGGGATTTCTGAGCGCTCCTGGCTTTCAGCCACGAGGCTGGAGGAGCAAAATGTCACTGACTCTGGAGGGTGGGTTATTTATTTTAGCTTGACACAGAGGCTGGGCAGGGTCCTTGCTCTGTGCTGCGGTGCAGGGGTTTTGAAGCACATGGGTGTGAGGGCTGTGCCCAGCAGGTTCTCCTCGCAGCCGCCGGCGCAGCCCTTGCTGCTGGGGCAGCTGCGGCCCCTGCAGTGACTCCACAGCTCTGCTGGCTCCACACTCTCTGCATCCCAGTAAAAGCTCTGCTTTTTGTCTGATGCCCAGAGCCACATATGAAGCACGTGACAGCACTAATTGAATTCAGAAATCCTGCTCATTAGCCCAGTGGCTTAAGCTGGATGACTGGCTATTTGTCCTTCAGACATGTAGGAAAATGCACCAGCGTGTTGCCCATAATAAACACTGAGTACATGTAATGCTTGCACATCATGCTGTGCTTTGCCCCCTTTCCCTGTCTGTCACAGGTTTGAAATCTATCTCTGCTCTGACAGACCCAATCACACCTTGCACTCAGCTCACGCCAGACTTGGTTTGAACAGCAAAGCCCAAAGATCTCTCCTGTGCTTGCAAGGAGTGCAGCAGTGGTTTCAATTCCAGCAGGAGTAAATGAAGATATCTCTGTGGCTAGCTAGAGCCAAAAAACCCATAGCTGCTCTGCCACATGCCCAGAAGGCCATTAATGTCCCGAGTTGTTCAGCTGCCAAATGTAGCACTTGGGAGACACCCACTGACCCTCCAGGGTTGTGCTGGGTGGTGTTGCTTGCCTGTGAACACTCCTGGAAACTGAAGTCCTGCTTGGCATGTGCCACAGCCCCTTCCCTGGAGGAAATAGACACATTCCAACCACCCACCTACAAAAGCACACATTTAATTGAGACTCCTAATGCAGGAAGTGGCCCTGAGGTGTGTGGTGGCCATGAGGGTCCCTTGTTGTTTCCCTGCCATCATTACCGAGGTTGTGAAGGTGAAGAGTGGTGTACAATGGCCGTAGGAGAATGGCTGCTGCGGAACCATTGACACAAATGTTCAGATCCTGGTATTCTGCCTGGCTGAGGTTTTGCAGCACGCAGCCGACATTTATCCCATTATCCTGGATGTAGTGATCACACTGCACCACGTGGTCCAGCCCCTCATACCTAGAAGTGTGTAGGGAAACAGAAAAAATAACCAAAGCAAATTACTACTTCGTAAGGCATTTTTTTATAAGATTGGACCTAAGCCTCAAGTATTGCCCGTATTTCCATCCTTTGTCCAAAGCACAGTGCTGTGGATCAGTCACCTGGACTCCTGCTATGGCAAAAGCATGGAGATGAGAAAAAAAAAAAAAAAAACCAACAAAATAACATGCACAGACAGCTTCTCAGGTTGTTTTTTAGGCTGTGCCAGGCTCTCCCCAAGCCAGTGGCACAGGAGGTGCTACTGTGTGACTGGAGTTGGGGAAGGATCTGGCCTGTACTCATGGAGACAGTCCTAGGGTCCTTCCTGCACCATCAGCCATGGACTCTGGAGCTGAAGAAAGGTTGCCTCCCAAGCCAAAATGAAGTTTTTTAGGCTGGTGATGTGTGCCATGAATATACTGAATGCTGCTGAGCTGCTTTGGCTGACTGCAGGAAGTTTTCACGGGCACATGGAAACTCAGGGTGGGAGGTAGGAAGGGGTTTGCTGTTTGTTACTTAATGTGCAACCATAATGCTGTCCCTTCTGCCTTTGGGGGCCACTCCAGCCACTGGCTGCTGGCCACTACAGCTGCTGGCTGTATCCTGGAAATACTGACTGGTGTTTCATATTACCTTTTAAAACTCTTTCTTCTTTATGCCCTCAAGACAAGGCTGAATTTGGCCCCTGTACCTAATGAAAGTCTGGACACCACACAGCACATTATGTTTGGGGAAAAATCTTACTATAAAAATCTGTGCACAGGGATCAAAGGATGGCATGGTGTCCACACGATCTTGTGATAAAATGGGACCCAGATCCAAATGCCTGGTTTTATTGCAGACAATTGAATCAAGGTTGAGTTTCTTTAGTGTTTGTTTTCCTTTTAGGCATGAATCATGCATTTCCATAGTTTCCTTCAAGTGGCTCTTTGCAGTTAGCAAAATGGTTTTGAATTGGTGCTTCTGCTTTGAAGACTATTTCCAAGAACTACATGGAACCTCTTTAAAATGCAGCTATGTCTTTCTCCACAAAACCCAGTGGTACAAAACCCAGACTAAGTCATCCTTTCCATAATATCAGAGGAGCTAAAGCACAAATACAGTATTTACTTTGTCCCAAACCACTAATTCTAGCTATATTTTTCCTGTAGAACAGTATTTAGGCATTAGTTTAAAAGAAACAGCTGAGAAATATGTATTATCATTACCTTGTGGCAGCAAGTCTGCTTGTATGACATGTGCTGAGTCTATGAAAATATTCTTGAACACTAAACTCTAAGTTGCTGAGAAGCTCCACTCTGTGTCTAGGGTTAACTGAGCTTGGTAGCCTTGTGCTAAATCTTGTCCAATTGAGATATATGCACTGTGTGCATGGGAAATATGCAGCCAGAACTATCCAGGTGTGTTCAGCAAAGAGAAAGCACAAGTCTTTATGGTGAACAACATGCAGAAAACACCTTCTGGGGATGAATAAAAGGAAAGGAGGAAGTGAGAAGACATTCCTTGGCAAATATCAGCATGGGCTTGATTTTAACAAAGCAAGAAAGGATTTGGTGTTTTCTTGCCAGAAGCCAATGTGTTGCTTGGGACATTATTTTGGCTCATACTGGGTGAATTGGGAAATAACACTGCCAGCTATAAAAGCATATTTACTGTGGCATTTTTGTACTCTGAGTGGTTCATTTGATTGCTGCCTGGATATTTTCCTATCTAGCTGTTACATACCAGTAATATAGCCCATAATGTACACCATGAGGTGTGAGGAGACCTGGCTGCCAGGTGCAGTTCAGGTATTCCCAGTCATGATAGATGCAGTGGAAATTCTGGACCTTTGATTCAAGTTTTCCTGTCAAATGAGAAGGAAATAACGACTGTTTAACAACGTAGCAGTCAGATGCAGCAAAAATACAGTTTTATGCCTTTGAACAACTGTGTGCTGCAGTTGAGAGATAGAAAATGAAAAGAAAGGAAAAAGGAAGGAAAAGGAAAAGGAAAAGGAAAAGGAAAAGGAAAAGGAAAAGGAAAAGGAAAAGGAAAAGGAAAAGGAAAAAGGAAAAGGAAAAGGAAAAGGAAAAGATGGAGAGGGGAGGGGAGTGGCCAGTCAGCATTATTAGTTTTGCTGCCAAGTGTTCCTTTTCTCATAAAAGGCAGTCCATCTTAGTGCAGAAAGATGCTTAACTGACCTTTTCATTCAGCAGTGGAGCTCTTGCAGGGCCGCTGAGCAGAGCTTGGTCACGGGCAGAGGGAAACAAGCCCCAAGTATTCAATAACCACAACCACAGCCTTTGGTAGCAGAGATGTGCCAATCAGCAAGCCCTGCAATAACTTATCCATTCAGGAACCCTCAAGCCAGCACTGGTTCTTGCAAGAGGCTCATGCAAAGCACAAAACTGCACCAGGTGCCACAGGCTGCTCCTAACCTTGTGGTGGGATCTGAAATGTTGCATAAATCCAGTCACTCTGCAATTCCACGTCATCCGTACACCGTCCTTTGAGCAGTGTCTGCAGTCTCACTTCAGCAGTCCTGCTGAGGTCAAATCCAACTCTGAATTTTAGCTTCCTAGTAAAAATAACCTGGTTGAAAGACAGACTTTTTAAGCACCTCTTCTGTTACTAAGTGGGCTGCAGAATTAGGTACCCTTGCTCTTGCTCCAGCTGCAAATAGTCTCATTTGTGTGCTTTATTGTCTCTTTATATTTCTGACCTGCCTCCCTTGCCCAGTGCTCCTCCAGCGTTAATTTAAGCCTGCTGTGTCCAGCCTTGCTGGCTGTGAGTCCCTTTACCCCACAGGACACAACAAGGACAAGGCAGAGCTGGCTGATTAATGGGACCCCCAGCAGCAAGGAGCACTGCAGACAATCTAAGGAGGATATCACCACAAATCCACAAAAAAAAGCTTTTTTTTTATGGTGTGAAATAATCAGAAACAGAAAGAACAATGAGTCTTGTAAGGCTGGTTCCTGTGGGAAGCACAACCACCCCCTGAGAGGGCGGACCAGCAGCCAGGCAGTGCAGCACAGCCTCACCCACCACTGTGTACCACCCAGCTTGGCCTTTTGTGAGACTTTCTGATCACTCCCTCTGAAGGTTTTTCTTTTTTTTTTCTCAGACTTACTCCCTTTCACTTTATGCAGGGACAACGAAGTTGACAATGTTTACAACAAATGATGAGACAAAGTGTTGCATTAGCCCACAAAGGACAGAGGTAATGTGCCATAAAACACATCTGAGCCATAAAAAGCATCCTTGTGCTGTAGTGGGAACAGCAGTGGAACAGCCCACAGTCAGGCTGTCCTCAGCATGCCCCAAGTGTAAGAACTGTGTTGAGCCAGGTATTTATAACAGATATCAATGATGTTTGCTTCTGCTGGTGTCCAATGGATTTTCTTCAGCTTGACTGTTCTTCATGACATTAACTAAAGTCAAGATTTTGGCAAGGTGTCAGAGGTGATTTCACTCTAGTCTGTACAACTCCCTCATGTAAGAAACTTATATTACTCATGATTTCAGGAATTCTGATGTGTTTTTTTGAAACTGCATATGTTTTTCTTTGAAATCACATTTAAAATCATCCTGAAGGAATCTGCACAGCTGGGAGCTTGAGGTATATTGTGACCAACATCAGGTTCAAGAGCCCCTTTCCATGCCCTTGCAATTGCAATCTGTAGCTGAAACTGGATTTTCCCCCTCTGCAGGTTCCTACGGGATGGCTGAGCCTAACCATTTCTGTGGTGGCTGAGCACAGCCTGGCTGTTGGGGTTGGGTTTTCTTGTAGAATTTTTTCCATAAGTTGTTAGGGAACTAATTACTGGGCACTTATGGGTACTTAAGAAAGACAAAAGAAGTGGCCGAAGTCGGGGGAGAGGGTGGGCACCTGGACTGCACTTCTCTCTGGGGAGTTCTTGGCTGGAGAAGGGAACAGCGAGGCTGTGGTTTTCAGACTTCAGGGAGATTTTTCACCGGCACCACTGGAGCTTAGCTCGGGGTTGTCCTGCCACCATCTCTTCATGTGTGTCCCGGGAACTCGCCCCTCTCTGCCCCGCCGGGAGCAGCGTCGCCGCAGTTTCTGCACCCATTGTTCCTTCGCTCCTGCTCTGGGTGTTCTCCACGCTATAGCCCATACTCCCTGCCTGCCGGGACGTTTGCTGCAGCTCCAGCTACCGCCGCTGAGCTTCTGATACATCTCCAGCATCCCAGGACTCCTTCTCGCTCAGCCAGCTTGTGACAGTAACTGCACTAAGGGGAAAGGGTGCCAGCGGCAGAGAAAATTGTGACTGTTTCCCTGGTTCTGTTTTCTTGTTAATAACATAATTATTGTTGTTCTGTTTGCCTTGTTAAACACAAGTAAAGAACTGTTATCCCTATCCTCATATGTTTGCCTGAGAGCCCCTTAATTACAGAATCATAACAATTTGGAGAGAGGAGGTTTGCTTTCTCCATTCCAAGAGAGGCTCTTGTTTGTCCCTAGCAGATAACTGTCGTCCAAACTAAGACAACTGACAGCCTTGGCTTTGCTGCCTCAGGCAGGTGAAGCAGGTGATCTGTTCCAGCAAGGAGCTGGGCTTCACAGCACTGCCATTCTGACTGATTGCTCCTTCTTTCCTCCTGGTCTCTTGAGCTGGCAAGCCCTCTAGCTCTCCTGCTTTAGGATTGTGCAAAAAATCCCTTTTTCTTTCAGGATTCCAGTCTGTATTCTAGATTGTTGAGGAGATCCTCAGCATATTTTTCATGTGTTCCTCAGTACCTTGTGCCAACTAAACAACCTCCACTGCTAGGTGTCTACTCTCATTTAATTTACCTTCTTAACCCTACAGCAGCTTTCATCTTCAAAGCACTCACAAAATATATTCAAACAACCCTTCCTGTGCTCTACCTGCTACTCATCAATGAAAGATGACTGATAATTTTATCAAGGAGCTAAGTTAGGGTAAGCCATATCTAAAAGAGAGAAGCAAATGGTAATTAGGAATACATGTCTCAATAGAGGGAATATTAGAGCATTAGGATAATTAATGAAATTTGACTTTTATTTGTTCATTGCTCTGCATCCCTAAGGATCTGTTATTTCAGTTTCCCTCAGTATCTGTTGTTTCAGTTCAAGCCCGATAAAGATGCTTTAGAAAACTGTAATTTTTTTTCCTTTTACAATGAGAAATGCTATTGAATTATTCTGGGCAGCAAACATCCAGCCCAGTGACAGAAAGAACCCCTTCCCTGGCTGCTGCTGCTGTTACATTTCAAAACACATTCCCATTCAAACCACTGAAACAGTCTGGTTTTTCATGGAACAGCTTTGGTTCCACTCCTTGAAATTCAAACATAAACCTGTGCAGGAAGTAAAGGCAGAACAATAGCCCTGTTTTGGGAGGATTAATTCACGCTTTGCCCTACCTTCCAGTCTCTATCTCCAGTGTTGCGATATTCAAACTTGTATTTTACTGTGCATTCCTTGAAGGTTTGTACATGGGGCGGAGGCTTCCACTCGACATTGAGGGGACCCAGGAGTCCAGGGTCAGTGATCCAAAGGTCTCGTGGGGGAGCAACTACATTAAAAACAAAGCAGAGGGTAAAACGGGGTGTCAAAGTGATGAAAACAAACCCAAGACAGTCTCTGAAACTTGTTATTCTGATACGTTATGATTTGTTGAAATACAGCTGCTGGATGTGGAGAGAAGTGCTGCTGGCTGCAGCCCTGGCTGTTTGATACCCTCTTCTCTGCTAACACACATAAGCTCTGCTCCTGCCCATCTCCAAAAAATCAGATTTTCCTGGTGCTCAGAGAAAGCACTCAAGGATCATTGAAAAGGCACACAGAATCCCACTTTTTGACACTATTTTCCAAGAGGTTTTAAGCAAAACTGCTGTCCTGGGATGACCTTTCATGTCCTGTATTTGCTTACCTTCAACCCCTGATATTTACCAACCTTCAGGACACTTATCTCTACAAACATTGTGTT
This sequence comes from Sitta carolinensis, assembly GCA_032173965.1. Classification (NCBI taxonomy): domain Eukaryota; kingdom Metazoa; phylum Chordata; class Aves; order Passeriformes; family Sittidae; genus Sitta; species Sitta carolinensis. The sequence continues at coordinate 20,032,435 of CM063286.1, forward strand.
CAGCACATACACCAACACAAGATGGCAGACCAAAGCATGCTGTCAGGGGATTTATATTCCTTTACCATAACAGACACAAATCACCCATATTGCTTTAGATATTCCTTTCAAGTATGTTAAAGATAATTGGGGAAAAAAAAAAAAAGGGGAAAAACCATAGAATTAGAATAATTCTTATTTTGGACATCTATCAGCTGTATAAAAATATGCCTTTACAGTTGATCTGGCTTTTATAAAGGTGCTTTTATTTTAAGGTGCTGATATATGTCAATAAATAAGGAAGTATGGATGAATTCCATACTAAGATGTGTCCTAAAGTTCCAGCTCTATACGGAGTTGTCATTCACATGACAAAAACTGTTTGGTTGCTCAGTTTTATTAGCTGAAACAAAGCCAGTTTTTATCCCACATCTAAGGTGTTTTTGTCCACTATCTAGAGGTGAGATTATCCACTTGGTTTCTACATATTCACTGCATGATACACTTTATTTCACAGGAATTTGGAGCCCATGTCCTGGCAGTGTCAGTCCAGTATTACCACCATTCTCCCTTTGAATCTGGCCTCCAGATCACTGGGCTTCTCTAACACCTTTTTCATGTCTTCATCAAGATTTACACCATTATTTTTTCTTTAATTCTTTTAATAAATTCATTATGAAAGCAGACTGCAAGAATATTTTTCAGTGGAAGATGGTGACATAAATCCAGCTTTAATGTGCAGCCTGGGAAGTTTGAAGGGTACATTGCTGGAGGATTTGTTTCTTCTACAGAAATTTTCTCAAATGAAACACACTCCAGGTAGCAGTTTGAAAATCCTACTTTTCCTGGTATGTGAAACTCCATGGGAGGTTTGTTACTAAATTAGATGGTGAAGTAGGAAATGTATTCAGGATGATACTGAATCAAGGGCTTGGGAGCTCCTTCTGAGCCTCACAGAAATGCAAACAAGGAAGCAAAAACTGCTAGCCTTTGTCATGATAAGCAGTTAAGATTGGTCAGAACTGGAATTTCTGACTGCTTAGGAGAATGCACTGAAATTTATTTACATCATGAGCTTACTGTGTTGAGCAAAACAGCAGTATTTTTTCAAAACTATTTTAATTGTAAACAGCAATTCTTCCAAAATAAATTTTGACTGGATTTCAGAGGGAACAGAAAAGCTTCTCTTTGGGATGTTGCTTGTATTCTGGGATTTGATTGTTTCTTAAATGTCAGCCCTGCCTCTTGCAGTTTCTCATTTTCACAATAATACATTGCCAGTCTCACTCACATCATTCATACAGAACACAGGACTAGAAATGCTCTATTTCATCATGCAGTCTTGAAGGAAAGCTGCTCCTGGATGTTTCTTGGAAAAAACCCCAAACTAACAGCTTCTCCTCCTGATGTTTGTGGTGGTGATCCGGGTAATGCTGAGCTGGCTGTGAGACAGCCACAGCCCTCACAGCCACTCCTCCTGGCTGCTGGGCAAGCTGCCACCAACATCACTGCTTTGGTGACAAACCCCTGCTTGTCCCTAGCTGCTTCTCACCACCTCTGTCCACACCATGTCCTTTGAGACGCTGCAAGCAGCAGGTGGGCTTTGCAATTTTCCTCCTGTTTTGCCAGTGGAAGACCAGCAGCTTGCCAGGTATCCCCCCATATGTCCCACCTCTATGTCTGCACTTCCCTGTGCTGCTCAGAGAGGTGGAGGTGACACTGATGTTTTCTGGAACCCATTTCAAAGGCAGCATGCTGTGCTCAGCATGGCAGCATGGGGGTTGCTGGCAGTCTCAGTGGCCTCCTGGGCATGTTCCCACCTCTGCACCATGCAATGCTTCCATCAGGGAGGGGCAGACCTGCTCACCATCTCTCTGGGTGCAAAGTGCCAGATGTCAAAAGAGTCAGCAGTTGCAGTGCAGCAAAGAGGAGCCTGAGGGCTTGAAGCAAAAGGTGCTTGAAGTGCCATTGCTATGAATGATAGCTTGCAAAGCAGTGTTCTCTTAGAAGCATTACTCTCCAAGTACAAATAAGCCTTGTGTTTCTTGCACCTAAGCACAGTCTGTCTGTCTGGGACCGTGCTCAGGAGCATTGATGAGCAGTGTTTACATTTGATAACTCTCTATCAAACAAATATATTTGCTGCGCACCAAAGGGAGTCTCTTCTCCTTTCAAATTCGCTCAGAAAAATAGCCACTAAACACATAACATATTTAGACAATGGATTACAGGTTTATAAACCAGCCAGTCATACAGCCATGCACACGCAGGGAAGAAAAGCTCTGGCTGAAGGAAAACCTCCCCAAAGGGCCCAAGTTAACACAGCAGCACGCTGGGCTTTACCTGTGGTGGGGGAGGAGGAGGCCAGCACCCAGCCCCACACCAGAGCCAAGGGGATCACCGAAAGCCTCCAGGGAGCCATCAGAGATCAGGGGTTCCACTGGCAGATCAGAAGAGCAGTCCTGCAGCACGGGTGTGAGGGGGCTGCAGAGACAGCAGAGGTCAAAGGTTTCAGTATTACCGAGGGGCCCTGCTATTCCCTCTGCAGGCTCAGCACTGACAATAAGCATGGCTTTACTTGTCTACCAATGCTGATTAATCATTTCCCAGAGGACTTCTCTTTGCAACTTTTGGTGATTGCCAAACATGACTTCATCTGAAATCGTTTCTGGCCAGCTAAGTACACTCTCCAGAAGTGTGTTAGTACTTCAATCACCAGCCCTGTCTCACGTCTTCTGTGGAAAGTGACTTAATCCCCTGACACAGGAACTGCCTTGGACCAATGATACTTTCATTACAAAAAAATTAAAATAGAGTGGCTGAGCCTCGCCTTATCCAATAAACAGATTATGCAACTATCCCCACCTTTTGCTTTTGTTGTTTCAGGACTTAGTAGAAATTTTAAGAATGCTTGCGAGAATTCTTCTTAGTTGTCATGGCAATATTTGAAGGGGACAAATTTCTATTCCTGCACAAGTCTGCTGGATGGAAGATGGGGTCTGAGAGGGAGAGGAGCAGAGTTTCCAGGGATGAGGCTACTCCTTCCTTCAGATTTCATGCTAAAGATGGGTAGAAATTACTGCCTATGGACACCCCAGCTCATCAAGGTTCCCTATGCCAGAAAGCACATTGATTCTGAGAGGGTTTTAATTTTTTTCATATAGATATGGGTGTGGGTATAGATTAGATAGAGATGGAGGATGAGAGAGAAAAATTAGATATAGGTACAGATCTAAGTATATAAATAGGTAGAGATATGGACATTTATCTTCCTGGAACCTTGAAGCCATTGCTTGAGCTCCACTTGAGTAAGAACTTGACAACCTCAGTGTAAGCATGCAATTTATCACTGAGATCTAGTCAAAAAACAAACTCACTTTATATTGCCCACACAAGTGTGGCTTAAGCAGACGAAATCCCAGGTCAGACTCTGGCACATATGCTTCCTCCTCAGCACCCACAGCTACCATGCAGCAAAGTGAAACTGGGGCTCTGATGAACAACAGAACTTCAAGTCAGAGGAATCTTTAGAATTGTGAGGAATGGAGCCAACAGAAACCCCCCATCACTGGAAGAAGTGGCTCAGGGGAGCCAAAGGAGGAAACAGGTGGTGCTGGCCAAGGTATCTCTGTATGTTTAAAATAAACCAGCAATTTGAGCTGGCAACATATAGGAGCAACTAAAAATACAAAACAATTTTAACAGCAAATGTTCAATTTAAATTAATATCAAATCCCCCCAGTTAATCACATAAATGTAACTATTACATCACATAAATCCATCACATAAGTAAAATTATTACATAAGTATTACTATTTCAGCAATAGCAGTAATTTTTCTGTTTCACTGTGAAGCAAGAATGTGTAGGGAGAAGAAATCATGGGAATTACTTCTTTAACCTATCAAATACAGGATGAAACTAGTGTCAGTACAAACCTGGCTGTGGGCAGTGAGTCTGTGTTTCAGAAAGGTCCAAGGATGCAGTGACAAGATTTGCCTTACAGAGCTGGGAGAAGCAGCAGCTCTGACTCAGAGCTGGTAAGCAGCAGCATCTGCATGCATGTTAGCACAGAAAGCTTCTTTTCATTTACAGTACATTTATTTAAATATATTCATATGATTTCACAAGGCAAGTAAAAATAAACAAATTCTTTCACAGAGACGTGAAAAGTCAAAGTGCTCTTACCTGGACCTCTAACTGCATGGGGGCCCATCTATCTGGAGTGTGGAGCTCCTTGGCAGTTTCATGGCTCAAAGCTTTGTATTTCACAGAAATCTTGTGGTTTTTAAAGACTCCTCTCTGTTCTCCCCAGGGATCAGATGTTGCATTACAATGTAATGGCATTGGCCACACAGTCAGAGGCTTTACTAAGCACCAGAGGGAACGTTGTTAGCATTTATGAGGTGCTGGTGTTAATTGTTGCTATTATGTGCTCAAGTGGGTCAAAGGTATGTTTGAAATATTGAAGTGATTCATTAAGATGAAAACCAAATGGCAGAATCATTGCAGGCTGTCTGAGGGAGGTTGTGACACACAGCTGTCCCCAGCAGCTGGCAGCCACAGCCCCAAGGCTCACTGCAGACCCACACATTGTCTAGGCCCATGTGGCTCCACTAGGGGTCCTCAGGACCACCCCCAGTGTGACCCACCACAGAGTCTTCCCATAAGCTTGCTGGCTCTGGGACAAATCCAGCCTCTCCTGGATCCTGGGGCTCTGCAGGAAATAAAATGAACTATCCCTCTCCTCGCCTTTCTGCTGTGGCCAGGCATTCAGCAATGAGCTCTCTACAGCCTTGCCTGTCACCATTTATTTCATTCCTCCTTTCCTGCAAGCCCACCCTTGCCCCAGCCAGAGGAGAACTCTGTAAGGAGCAGGTGCTTCAACCACACCTGGCTTACCCAGGTGAGAAATCTATTGCCAAATACAACTTGCTGAAAAAGCATCTGGTGATTCCTGCTGATCTGCTAAGGATCTTTCAAAGTCATGTACATGAGTCATTCATGGCTCTGTTGCCTCATGTGAGCTGAAGGAATTTGACTGCAGCTAAGTCCCCTCCAAGAGGGATAATGGGGATGTTTCAGAGCTGTGGTACACATGCCCTGACAAGCAACAGGCTGTGGCTCAGGCTGACTCTTCTCATGGCCAGATTTAGGCATATTGAGAAACAGTTCAGGCATACAAAGAGCATGAGAAATAGCATCAGGAACTGAAGGAGTGCTTCTTGTTAGGAAGAAAAGTGTCCTCCTCTTGTCCTCATGTACAAGACTTACAGTATCACTGTTTGATTTGAAGCCCAAACTAATGTGTTGCCAACTTCCCAGTTGACATCAATGGGAATGTTTTGGAGCAGCAAAGGCAGGATCAGGTCCCTTTCCGGCTGCCAGGTGTCCTCTCCATTTCTCTGTGTGCGTGTGGGTAGACATGCAAAAGTGTGTAGTGCTAACACTGTCTCCTTAAGAGCCCTGAGAATTTTGGGGGTAAGGGGGTTATGGATGAGTTGTCCCTTCACTGAAGTTGCACACTGCTGGCTTTTCCTTCTTACTTCCTGCAAAGGATGGGAAAAAAAGTCCCTTAGTGCTGGTAAATGTATGGCCCTGCTTTCAGAGTTATGCAAGATTAGAATTTAGCGTTCATGTATTCCCATTGTGTAAACTATTTAAGCAGAAAAGGTCACACTGGACACATTGTTTGAAACAAATAAGAAACATTTGCCAGTAGAGTGAATGCCAGTTCCCAAATTCTAGAATTAGGTCAATTCCTAAGAAAATTAGGTTGGAAAAAAATGCATAGTTTGCATTTGCAACAATGGGACTCAGCCACACATCCAACAGTACTGGAGCACCTGGGAAAGGGCAGAGAGTGCAGGTCTGTGCTGAGCAGTGCCTGTTGGTCCAGCTGCTCTGGCCATATCCCACCCAGAACAACCCCTTTTGCAAACTACAGGTGCTTTTCCCTTCCTCTCCTTGTGCCATTGTGCTGGCACCTTCTCTTACTGATCTGTTCCTCCCCCTACCAGTGTTGGTGCAACCCCCAGGCTGCTCCTGGAGGAGCTTAGCTGAGGGCACACTGGAGAGAATCTGTGTCCATTCCAGCAAAGCTGAGGGGAGGCACTGCCTGTGGGTGGGAGAGACCTCAGTGGCCAAGAGACAGCTCTGCACAAGCCACATGCCCAGACCTTGGCTGGTACCAGCCTGTAGATGTGAGCAGTGTCCCAGCAAGCTGTGGGACAGGCAGGGACAATCCCACATGTGCTGGACCAGAGCCTCAGGGCCCTGAGGTCAGGGCAAGGACAGGCAGGTGATTTGATCTTCTAACTGTTCTGTAAATGGAATTAAATTGAAAAGAAAAAAATCCATCATGAGGTGATGACAAGCTCATGAAAGAAGACATAAACAAAACCCGACCAGCTCTGGCTCACCTGCCAAAGTTCTGTGCAATGAGCCGAGCCTGGTGGCATCACTGCTGGCTGGGCTTAGCCCCTTCGTGTCCCCTGTGCCCACCTTTCCTTGGAGGTATCAGTGGCAAAACTCCCCTGAGCCCAGCAACAAGCAAAGCCATAGGGTCTGTGATCCCCTTTGATTGTCTGCCTTCCCTGTTGCAACAGTATCTGGAAGTTGACTCATCTGGTTTGCTCATGTATGAAAGTTTTTAGGATTTATCATCTGGGTGACTGACTCCTGGAGTCACTGCGTGCTCAGGAATATTTCACAGGAGCTTTCTCCTCCTCCTGGAGCCTGGTCAGCTCCCAGAGCCTCACAGCTGCTCTGTGGGGGCAAGATTAATAAAAGCACTAAAGCCGAGGGAATGAAATCTTGTAAAGGTGCCACCACGCTGAATAAGAGATTTCAAAGAGCTGAGAATCCCCTGAGCTGGGTTCTTGTACTATGACTAGATATGCAGATGCATGCAGAAATTAAAAAGCCCTTCCATAAAAATCTGCTTCTTTTTGAGGAAATAAAGTATCGTTGCTGAAATACTTCATTGCAAATGGCAAAGCAGTTGGCAAAGATCATTAGTGGAGATGAATATAAAAAATGGGCCAAATCCTTTATCGTTGAAATATGTTTGACATATTCATCCCATTTGTCTAAATTGGTTCTGTCAAGCAATCCACTGTAAACCCAGGTTTAAATACTGGGATGCCATAGTTCAAAGTGAAAGCTTTCAACTTTGTAACCTCCATGTTTAGAAGCAGCCTCCTAATCACAAAATAAAATCTGAAAAGCTCCAGCTATGAACAGACCATTTGGTATAAAATAGCATGTTTCATTTGATCCAGAAGGATAGTTTTGAAATTGCCAGAGGCATGGAAAACAGATGATTTATAAAAGACTCTTAACTGCCTCATGTTTCAGGGAAATCAGTCTCTTTTACAGAACTTGCATTAAACAAACCTTTCCACAGCACCGGGATGAAGGATACTATAATTCCAAGCCTCCAGCACAGTGTTATGGATTGCACTGGGGAGGGGATGTCACCACAAGGACAAGTGCTAGGAAAAGGAGCACAGGGCATTGGTGAAAGACTGAGTGTTGCAAGAAAAAAATCCCATGTTTGCATTCATAAATTAAACAATTATGGCTATTACAGGATTTCAGGAAATGATGGAAGGAATCCAGACTCTCTAGCAATTCCCAGTGTCAATATTTATTTTTCTGATGAGTGGAGACCTCAGTTTTCCATATTTCTTTGCTGATGGCTACTATCCTGGCTTAGAGGGCATCTTATGAAGGGACAGCAGCTGTTTGAATGTGCCTGTATCATGTGAGCCAACAAGATGGCTGCCAGGGAGCTGGCTCCACTGAAATCTTTGCTTTCTGTAATCAGTGTTGTCCCCAGAAGGACCCATCCAGCCCAAAGTCAAATATCACACACTCCCTCTTCCTTTCAGATGACTCTGTGGGAGCCTCTCCACTGCCTATGAGGCACCCCTTACAGAAATCCATTATCATTTTCCTGCAATTCCTGATGAAATGTTTTCTGTGTGCTGTGTCTGCTACCTTGGGAGCACACGCTGACCGAAATATCTGCAACCTGCTGGCTCCTGTCTTCACACTGAGTCATCTTTTGCTCCTGGAGCAATTTCTTCCACAGCCTGCACGTACCCTTTGCCTTCACAAGGACTTACTCTGACTCTCCCTCTGATGCAGCTGGGCTTAAGTTTACTAGAGACCATGAGAATAATCTAGTTCTTGTCATGGCAAAGTGTCAGGTTTAATAACTCGGTAACTCTACCCTGGAAGAGCAGTACACATGAAACTTTAGTAGAAAAGAACTACAAAGAAGGCTGAGGAATCAGACAGCGCTGACTAAACTGTGTAGTAGTGCCCAGGAATCAGCCTGCAGGAAAAAAAAAGGGCTATAGGAGCTCAGGGTGTGCAGGGCAAGCTGGGGAGATGCTGGAAGGGAATAGGAGCACAGCCTGGAATGTCAGGGCACAAATTCTGCCACTAAATGCACCAGGGCATTACAGGAAAATCTGAAGACACAAAGCTGGCAGAGCAACAACTGCAACAGGCCAGGAATACATCCAGAGCAAGATGTAAAAGAAAGTAAAAATTATCTCCAGAACAGAAAGGCTCTGCCACACTTCCCAAAGGAGTGGAGGGACAAAGAGCCACCGTGCATATTTCTGCAGATAGAACTCTGCCACATGGCTGCTCTTGGCAGACCTGGCCAGTCCCAGCACCATCAGAACTGGGTGCAATGGGATCCTGCCAGGGTACCTGCCTGGTTACAGCAGGCTCTGCCAAGGGATATGGGGCTTACAGAGAAGGTCTCTGTATCCCTGCTCTAAGAAATGTGCCATTTCCCTTGTTGCTTCTGTTCTTCCCTGCCTGTAGACTTGGATCTGGGCTAACCAGAGTCGGGGGAGCTGCTGACCCCATGCAGGGAAGTCCAGGGCTGCTCCAGGACCCCTTTCTGCTCTTCAGGCAACAGCAGGGAGAAATAACACCTTGTATCCAATAGACTGAGCCCTGCTGGAGCACAGAAAATGAAGACATCCTGAGATAAATTGTTCTCACCATCTCTCTTTGCCTGTCCTGCAGGTCAGGCAGGAGCCAACCACAGCTTCCTGGGCAGCAGGCTCTGACCATGTAGGCACTCATTAAGAGTTAGAAAACACCTCAAGTTTTTTTCCTCCCACCAAATCCACCAGCCTGCTGAGGGGGCAGGTGAATACACCTGGTCCTCCACCTGGCCCAGATGCTGCCTTAGGAAAGACCCAAATCTTCCCACCACATGGCTTTGAGCCAGACTTCAAGACAGTTTACCTGGAACGGCAAAAGTCTTAAATCTTGGTGATATGTTGAACCCAGTCTCAGCTGCAGTTACTGGAGCGGGCAGAGCAAACTCCCAGGCTGGCTGTCTTCCTGCTGCTGAAAACCTGAGTGCAGCACTGTGACAAGAGCCTGGTGCCTTTCCACAAGAGCAGTTTTGTCACCAGAGTGACGTGACTGATGGCAGCCAGGCATTCAATCTCTTCTTCAGCACTAAATCCTGGCAGGGGCTGATACCTCACTGGAACTCTCCTGCCAGGCCCATGTTCAGCCTTTCTCATGTGATGAATGCCCAGGTCTCAGCCCAGCCTCCTTCCAGCACATCTTGCTAGCAGACAATCACCATCTCCACTGGCCACCTGCCTTCCCTTGTACCGATTTTATCCCAGCAGCATTTGGCCCCCAAAAGTAATTACTTCTATGGTAAAAGTAATTGTCCCCAGTGGTAAGCACTTCCAATCTTGTTTTCAGGTTGCTCCAGAATTAAAGAGACATAAAAAACCCAGGCTGAGTGTCGTTATTAGGGCAGAAACATTTCATGTGAAGTGCTGTCCCAGTAACTATGAGAACAAGGTTGGCAGCAGGGCGGCATTCTGCAGCCTGGCCCTAAGAGTGTGGATGGGGAAGGCAACATGGTGGGCAAAGCAGGGGTCCTGACAGGCTCTGATGGCTCTGGCACAGGCAGCAAAGAAGCCAATGCTGCATTCAGGGCATCTTAAAGTAAGAATAATCTTCTGGTTTCTTCTTTGCCTTGTCTTTTAGAACTGATTTGTCCTCCACAAGCCTCCAAGCCCTTCAGATAAGCAAAATAAATTTCCCTTTCCCTCTCCTTTAAACTCCATCCTGCAACAGAGGGTTTATGGAAGTGTTGGCAGAGGTATTCTGGTGCACTCGGTCACTGTGCAATGGGTCTAATAAGTGAAAAAACAGATATTCTGTACAGTTGAACACCCTAGCCTGGGCTGCCAGGGGAGCTAGCAATTCTCAGTCTCTTCATTTTTGCTTCCTGCAAAAGTCTTTGTCTCCAGTGGGGATGGAGCACTAATGGGCAGGACAGGATCTGCCAGGGGCAGAGCAGCCACCACCCCCACAGTCACTGCTGGGGTCACATGCAGGAAAAGGACATCCACAGGGACACAAGGACAGCCCTGCACCCCTGGGAGGCTGGCTAGGTGAAGTGGTCAGGGATCCCTGGAGGCACCTTGCAGCCAGAATCTAATTCTGCCTTTGCTGCCAAGTGCAGGGTCTGGCAACCTCCAAAGGGATGGGCTCAGGGTCAGTGCTTGAGCAGGGCAACTGGCATGTACAGGAGAAAGGGCAAGGTTCCAGGTCATCCTCACAGACTGGTCTTTGAACCCTGAGCTGCAACCCTGGGCATATAAAACAGCATTTTCCCTGGGGGAAGGCGGTTTCCCTGAAGTCTGAGGGGGCAGCAGTGCTGGGCTGCTCTCCTGTACCTTCCCAGTCCTGTGTGGTGATCAGGGATCACCAATGCAAACAGCAGCCCAAGCCTTTACTGCACACATCAACAACTTACTGGTGAAATGTTAAAAGTAGTTTGGCCTGACAATGGACAAACTGAGAAGAAAATCTTTTTTTGAAAGAAAAGAAAAGAAAAGAAAAGAAAAGAAAAGAAAAGAAAAGAAAAGAAAAGAAAAGAAAAGAAAAGAAAAGAAAAGAAAAGAAAAGAAAAGAAAAGAAAAGAAAAGAAAAGAAAAGTCCAAAAATACTAAATGGGTTTGTACTTTTCAGAGGCAGATTTTTGACACCTTCCCCAGGAGAGAAGTGTTAGCCCAGAATAACTGCTTGGCCAGGACAAACAGCCCTTGCATGATAATCTGCTGACAGCTCTTGTCAGCAAAACAATACTGGATTAGGACAAGCCTAAAGACTGTTAATTACATGAAAAGCTTTTTAAATCTTCTCATAAAAGAAAAAATACAGGAAGATACTTCAGGAATAATCACTGGAAAGATTTCAGAACAGACAGAATGTGGCTTGAAAGGGATGAGAAGCATATTGGTGCAACAATGGTGTAAACACACACATACATATGCAACTGTCTGAAAATCTGTAAGTTAAATATCACCCTGAACTTTGAGCAGCTGCAACTAAAGTTATTTCAAGAACACAAACACAGGTGCCACTTAAAAATAAAGAGGTGCTGGAAAACTCTTTCAAATTTATATAGGAATTATGGTATACATAAATCGATATTCTGCACTATAACTGGACAGCTATGGAGCATTTCAAACACACACACACACACACACAAAAGTCATAATATAGACTAATTATAATTTACCATCACACTTTGGGATTTGTGTTTAAGCCAGGTAATGTGTTAGGCAAAATACTTGTTAGCTCTTAAGGAAAAAAAGAAAGCTAGAAGAGTGAAATGAAAAAAAAAATGTCCTGCATATGTTCCTGTTTCTAGAGAATGAGCTTTGATCAGCTGCATCTGACCAGGCAGCCTGGAAGTGTTCTGTGTGTAGGATGCACATGAAGAAATAGGTCAGGCACCAAATGCTCACAAACATCAGGCTCAGCATTCCCTGCCAGGCAGCACAGCTCACTGCACGTGTGGGTTACAGCAAACAGCCCCACAACGATGTGTGAGGGACTTTCCCATCACAGGATGCAATTTGGTTGGGAAAAACCTTGATTAGTGTGATCTGAAGAACCCTGCCTGGCTGTGGGACACCATGGGACAGCACAGGGACAATGCCACAGGCACACCTCCTGCAGTTGGGGGCTGGGCTCTGGCTGGGGTATCTGTGTCCCGCAGGTGGGAAAACCTTGGCAGTCCTGGCTGGTCTCAGAGGTCACAGCTCTCCCAGCTCCCATCACCTGTGATGTCATGACTGCTGCAGCTCTGCACATCCTGGACTAACATCAGCATCTCAGCTGGGCACAGGTGTCCACAGGCAGATGACCACTGGACTTCTTATTTTATGGGGGAAAACCCCCAAAAAACAAATGTAAGCATCAGAAAGTAAAACACTTTTTATCTAATCAAAAATTTCGTTCTTGGCTTCCACTGGATCCTTTCAAATTAGATGTGGCTCCTTCATCAAAGAAAAATCTCACTCCATTGTTATTTCCTGTTAGATATGCTTTGACCAAGGTCCTGCCAGATGACTGCAGTTTTCAGACAACAACTCAGCAGATGGAAAAAAATTGCCTCAAGCAATTTCAGGCAAACATGACACTGGTAGGATCCAGCTGATTCATTGAGAGCTCAGACTTCACATCCTGAGGGAAGTGATGGCTCTCCAGCTATAAATCATTGTGCTGAAAAATGTGCTCACAGGACTGCTCTCCAAGACACAGCTGGTTGGTCTTCCCAGCACCAACTGGCCAGTGAAATGAGGAAGGGGTTTGATCTCACTAGGTTCGTGGATGCTCTTATATCAGGTTTGTTCCACAGCAGGAATATGATTATGAAATATGATTAGGGAAAAAGGGTAGACCAGCCTCTTCTGGTAGCACTGAAATCCCTGTACAGCCCAGGAGCATGCACACATCAGGGAACAAAAAAGGGAAGCAGAGGAGGAGTAATCTGGGGGGATGGATGAGTTGCTGTGCAGTTCTGCCCTCTAGAAGGCATTGCTGGCAGGATGCCTTCGTCCAGCAGCTGCTGCAGGGCTGTGGTCTGCTGGGGGAGTGAGGGTGGAACATCCAGACCCTCTTGAAGGGTGGTCTGGGTAATCCCACTCAGCTGTGCTTGGCAAAGTGAGCTGTCCCTGCACTTGGATAGTGGGAGAGACCAGTTCTGGCCAGAGCTGTTCCTGGGATGTTGGGGCCAGATATTTTTGCCAGATAATTTACCAACTATTTATAGTACTGATAAAGACTTGGGTCAGTGTGACCAGACCTGAAGTTAACACTGTTCAAACATCTACAAAAGCACAGCAAATTTTCAAAGCCGGAGCCCTGAGAGAGCCATTCCCATATAAGTGTCCCAAGGATCCTTTTCAATAGAGGCTACGTTGGGTTTTCCTTTCTGAGAAGTTCACCAAAGCAGCATTTGCACTAACCACTGCACTGTATCTTGGGTTAAAGGAATCTAAGGATTTATATCTCTGCTGTAAATCAACACAAAACAAACCCAAGCTGGGATGGTTTAATTACAGATCAGCTGCTGGAAAGAAAGAGAATGTTCCAGTTTCACCTTGAAGGCAAGGCTCAAGCAGTTTAAAGACTGCTTTTGTAAACAAAAATATTGGCTAACACTTAATATCTGACATGTAATGCTTGTGAAATACAGAGGTCCCACAGGTACAGGTTCTGGTGGATGTGCAGGATTAAGCCCAAAGATCATCCTGTTATTTCCTAGTTGTTCCCTTTTCTGACTTTCACTGGTGTTATGCTCTGTTCTTGGGGCTTGCCTTGCATTAGAGAAGATTTTGTGGATTTGAATAATAGTACTCAAAAATTTACAGCAGGAAAAACAAATATTTCAACAGGCTTTAAGAAATAGACCAATAAATCCTTCATCAATTTATTAATCAACTGCCACTTACAAGATGGATTTTAGCTGACAGGGGAAGATTTGCCTTAATAGAGAAAAGAAAAATATTTATTTAATGAAAGGATCTCAGTAGTTTGCCTGCTTTGTGAAAGATATTCCTTAACCCCGTGCGTGCAGCAATCTGGGCTCTTCTAAAATCGAGTTGTGCTCTCCTTAATTCCCCACAAGGTGACTTTTTTAATCCAACCACTAGCCTTGATACTTGAAGAGTTGCCTTCTTCTGAAGCATCTCCCAGTCCTACACATCCTGTCTCTGCAGAAAGTCCCTGTGAAGATGCCATGGGAACAGAGGCACCCTGTGATGCTTTCTTTGTGAAGTCCTACAGCCCCTGAAGGCCTGAACTCCCTTGCTCCATGCATTGCCTCAGCCCAAAACAAATTATATGGCTCATTACAAACAAAAATATATTTAAATAAACTTGTATAATGTCAAGAAAAAGATGATGTCTATGTCTCCATAGACATTCAGCCATTGAAGTGGTTATGGCTTTGCTGCTCTAGGGCATCACCTTTAATTCCACAGGCTGGGATTGCAGGTAGCAAAGGAGAGCTGTCTCTGCTGGGGCAAGAGCTGCCAGTTCATCCAGGAGCCCACCCAGCCCTGCCTTGGGCCAAGGGGTGAGAACTGGGGATCCTGTGCTGGCTGTGAGTGTGCTGAAGAGAGGAGAGGACAAGGGAGAGAGGAGAGCACTGCCCCGAACAAAAGGGGCATTGCTCCATTTGAAGCTAAGGAGCCACAACCTTGGTTTATCTTCCAGTCCACAGCATCTGTCCCTCATTGGTTTCCTACTTCTCGGTTTGGGAGCATCAAGCATAAAGCAAATAAAGATCTGAAACTCCTTTAGGCAGCCCTGAGCACCACCAGGACATTAATTTTTAACTGCCACATCCTTTGCTTGGATTTTTCATGTTTATGAGCTTGGAAGGGCAACAGCTTCAGTGACATCAAGTGTTTATTTCTATAAACAAACTGCATAAGTGGCAAACAGCAGAATGCTCTGTAGATCAGAGAGCAGGAGCAGTTTTCTGGTCAAAATAAAGGGGCTTCAGAGTCTGGAGGCAGAGTACAACCTCCACTCACAAGGGAACACAGGATTAATTCAAGTGGCAATGTTGTCAAGCAGATGTAATCTGTCAGAAAGTGAAAAATATCTCGAGTTTTGACCATTGTAGCTTAAACTGTCAATTTAGACATGAATTTGTTGTAGTTTTTAAAAAGACTAAAATTCAAATAAATTTAGTTTTAAAAAATTGTATTTACAGAAACTAAATTTGCCCTTCTGTGTGTAAGGCTTTCTTGGTTTATGTGAAAGTCCAAGTGAGAAAAGCCAGATGGTGGCAAGGTTTCTTTCCCCATCTGTACCTGTGGGAAGAGAAGTGATAAGATCTATTCTGTTTCATAGATGTCTTCTAAGCACATTATAGCAATTCTGTGTTTGCTTTTTTTTTGTCAAAATGGAACTCCTTGCAATTTGTTGATATCTGAAAGGCCAAATAATTTGGCCAAAAAAAAGAAAAAAATGGAATGTACTCCAGTTTGGGGGCATGTAAATCTTGAAAGAATCAAGTATATTTCCTAGATAAAATGTTTGTCATTTCAATTTATGCATCAAACACAACTCCTAAATTTGCAATGAAAGCACGTTGAATAAAATGTTAATGCAAGTTATCAAAAAGAGCGCACATCAGAAGCAGTTTGTGTGATAAAGCTGTTTCTAACCCTGTAGCAAAAGTAAAAATTGAGAATGGGAGTTTCCAAGATCCCGAATACACAAACAAAGCTCAATGATGCCATATACAGGCAATACACAAAAACTGATAATCAGAGCAGCACAGCACTGCTCACAGAAAGGCAATAGCCCTGAGTAATAAATCATGGTTCATTCATGGGGGGGGGGGGGGGGTCTATCTGCCACCACTCCTTTGTAGTCCTGTTTGCATATATAGGACAAAGAAAATTTTGGGAACTCCCCTATCATTTTACTAGAAAAAAAATACAGCCATCTTTTAAAATAATATTCCTGGGAAATAGAAGTTTATCTTGTTTGAGCCAAAAATTACAAAACGATCACTGTCCTTACTGGAGAAAGAACAAAATGCACTTACTATTTCTGTACACAGTGAAAAGTGCAAGCTACACACGTCACCCAGTGGTTTCTGGAGAAGAATTTTCACATAAACATTTTTTGGAACCGAATTCAGTACTACTTATCTATTTCTAAATTATACCCCTGAGAGTTTTCAGACATAATCCTTCTTTCTTTTGCTTCTGTTTCTTAGGGCTTGGAGAATACAGGGAGTGTGGGATGGTTTGTCTTATTTAAGCATTCTTCAGAAGTTCATGCACTTGGAAGCTTCTGCTAGAAAATACAGTGTTGGCTGTTGCTTTGCCTTCTCTGAGAGCTGGAGGTTTTGGAGATTAAAAAGGAGTGGATGAAATGAACAACACAGCATCAGCTCATGAATTTCTACCTGTCTATCTGGAATGCCATATTCTTATTAACACAAATTAACATTTACAATTAAGATATCAGTATTTCTTTCTCAAGCTGCAAAAGGATTTCAGCCGGCACTAACTGTGAAGAAAAATATCTGGAAATGCATTAAGAGAGAAAGCAACAAACATATTTGGACTGCTGAAGAGTAGGAAATTTAGCTCTGACAGTTTCATGGAAGATAAAAATGGTAGTATGTCATTGTCTTGGTTTCAACAGGGACAGAGTTAATTTTCATCTTAGAATCATATAACCATTAAGTTATGTCATAGTCATCCTGAGACCACTGAGTTCACCATTAAGTGCTTTTCCAAATGCCACATCCACACAGCTTTTGCCCACTTCCAGGTATGGTGACTCCACCACAGCCCTGGGCAGTCTGTTCCAATGCTTGACCACCCTTTCAGAGTAGAAATTTTTTCCTAATATTCAATCTAACCCTCCCCTGGAACAACTTAAGGCTGTTTCCTCTCATCCTGTTACTTGTTGCCTGGGGGAAGAGACTGACTCCCACTTGGCTCTGCCCTTCTGTCAGGCAGTTGTAGAGAGCGATTATGACCCCCTTTAGCATCCTTTTCTCCAGGCTGAGCCTTCCCAGCTCCCTCAGCTGCTCCTCCTCAGACTGAAACTTCATGGAGGTCGACTTGGAACAGAGGCTTCTGAACATGGTATCATTGCCTTCAAAAATCCAAAAAGACTTTTCATAAGAGGAAAGTTTTTTCTTCAGAGCTGAAAACTGAACAACAGACTCACAGAATATTTGAACTATAAACATCTCATTGGTAACTGCAAAAAAAATATTCCAGATGCTGAGATGCTTTGTCAAGGAATGGTATTCACTTTCTTTGGAATGCTGTTCCTCAATTTCTGCTTTACAGTCCCCAAATGTGTCATCAGAAAGCAAAGAGCAGCTGGGTGTGTGCAGGTGCAGATCAAGGTCTCACAGGGAAAAATATCTCTCAAAAGCCTGTATTTATTTTCAATATTCAGGTCTAAGACTAAAATTGTCTACATCTTTAAATAACCTAAAAGAAATTAAGGTAAAATAAATTTGAATAATCCAACTTAACTACAGCTTCAAAACCTGGCAGTTCTGTTTCCCTAAATCTGGATCAAGCAACTGATGACTGCAAATTATACATATTATCAGTGTTATTGCCAGAGCCAGCCCAAGGAACAAAAGGGAAGCTGATTCACCTCTGTCAGGAGGAACTTCTGTGCTGTTTTAAGGTTATCATTAGCATGACTCAAAAATCTATGTTGTTCCAAATATATATGCAAGAAGACATTGGGTGATTTTTACAGGAAAGTGTGTAAATGTATAAAAGACTGCTACAAGTAAAGACATCTTGATTCTCATATATTCTCACCATTGTTGGTCAAAACTGGAATCCCAACGTACTTCATACGTCCTACTTCCCTGAACCAGAGATTCACTTTTCTTTTGTCAGAGGATGTATTTCCTGACGCAATGAGGCAGGTCACTTATTTATCACAATGACAGCACAGACATTTGAGAGATCATAAAACAAATTCTCATTATTTACTACAAATATATAAACTGAAATGAAATCAATTAACTTGAATAACTTGACTACATGAAAATTATGAAACAGTTTTATTTTATACACAGCATTCCACTGGTTTTGGAAATGTGGGTTTTATCCATGCAAATATAATACAAAACACTGTTTAAAAAAAAAAAAAATCCCAAACAGTAAGAATATTTTTTGAAAGAAAGATGTATGTTGGAAGCTCTAGCAATAATGGAAATCGACCTGTCCAGTCCCCTCAAAGCACCCCGATTCCGGGGTCTCTGCCCGTTCCCCACCCTTAAAGCACCCCGGTTCAGGGGTCTCTGCCTGTCCAGGCCCCTCAAAGCAGCCCGGTTCGGGGGTCTCTGCCTGTTTCCCACCCTTAAAGCACCCCGATTCGGGGGGCTCTGCCTGTTCCCCACCCTTAATGCACCCCGGATCGGGGGTCTCTGCCTGTTCCTCACCCTTAATGCACCCCGGTTCGGGGGCTCTGCCTGTTCCCCACCCTTAAAGCACCCCGGTTCGGGGTCTCTGCCTGTTCCCCACCCTTAAAGCACCCCGGTTTGGGGGTCTCTGCCTGTTCCCCACCCTTAATGCACCCCGGTTCGGGGGTCTCTGCCAGTTTCCCACCCTTAATGCACCCCGTTCCCCTATGCCCCGTTCGGGGTTCTCTGCCTGATCCCCACCCTTAAAGCACCCCGGTTCGGGGGCCTCTGCCTGTTTCCCACCATTAATGCACCCCGGTTCGGGGGTCTCTGCCTGTCCCCGACCCTCAAAGCCCCCCGGTTCGGGGGTCTCTGCCTGTTCCCCACCCTTAAAGCACCCCGGTTCGGGGGCTCTGCCTGTTCCCCACCCTTAAAGCACCCCGGTTCGGGGGTCTCTGCCTGTTCCCCACCCTTAAAGCACCCCGGTTCGGGGGCTCTCTGCCTGTTCCCCACCCTTAAAGCACCCCGTTCGGGGGCTCTGCTTGTTCCCCACCCTTAATGCACCCCGGTTCGGGGGCTCTGCCAGTCCAGGTCCCTCAAAGCCCCTGATTCGGGTCTCTGCCTGATCCCCACCCTTAAAGCACCCCGGTTCCTGGGTCTCTACCTGTTCCCCACCCTTAATGCACCCTGTTCGGGGTCTCTGCCTGTCCCCGACCCTCAACGCACCCCGGTTCGGGGTCTCTGCGTGTTCCCCACCTTAAAGCACCCGGTTCGGGGTCTCTGCCTGTCCCCCCCCCAAATTGAAGCCTGGTTCGCGGGGGGTGGGGTTAGATTTAGGGTTAGTGTTAGGGTTAGAGTTAGTGTTCGGGTTCGGGTTAGGGTTATGGTTATAAAGGCAATATCCAGCCACACATTACGGCTTAATTTTGGGGAATACTATAAAAAAGCGTTTCTTTGTCCCTTCTTCCCTTGCCCCTCTTTCCCTGCTGTTGCTTTTACTGCCTGAAATAGTTTGATTGTTTAACTTCCCTTCTCTATTCTTTTTAGGTTTTAATCTCTTGGTTTGGTGGTTTGTGTAACCATCATCCTGGAAATAACCTGCATGTTTTACCTCTTCTTTGCTTTTTTAGGATGAGCAGAGGGTGCCTTACACCATTGTCAGCAGTGGTGGCTCAGGGCGTGGATTCAGCGAGGTATGTATAGTCATTTTGATTTCAATGAGATATACCTGCCTGGATGTTGAAAAACGGTTAATGTTTCCTTTTTCTTTAAATTTGTGGCCTGGTCTCATATTCTGAGAATTGAGAAGCACATGAACTAGTACACTTTCCTTTTTATGTAAAGATGATCTGCTTAATGCAAGGAGTGTTTTAGCTGAATACACTCTGGATGTATTGCATGTCAATGTATGTCTGTGGCTGCATGCAACATGTTTATAGAAGTTGTTTCATTTACCCATTTGTGGCACTCCTAGGCATAATCAGCAGTTGCAGTATCAATTCTGCAGTTGGGTACAATTTGTGTGCTAACAACATTTTTTATTTTATATTTACATTTTTATGTTTCCAGGGAAGATCAGATGTCTGCCTGGCCTATATTCAGTTTGCTCTCTCCTTTCTTGTTGCTGGTGACAATGCAGTCTTGGCACAGGTGCTGGAATTAAAAGGTACTTTGTAACTGCCTGTTGGGATTTTGTTTTAAGGCACAGTCATTTATAGGTGATAATAAATATGACCTAATTAAAAATGTGAATCAGGTAGAGAGAACTAATAAGAAGCAAAATATATATTTTTTCATCTTATTACCTTTGTGAGGGCCGCAGTGCTCTTTGTGCTGCGCCATTGTGCGTGTGCCCCAGTGCCTTTGCCTGGTTCTTTTGCAGGTGGATCCGATGGCCAGAGCTGCGCAGACGAGGCTGAGCACGAGTGAGTGGCCCGTGGCTGCTGGGCACTGAGCCAGGCAATGCCCGCTGCCCTGCAGGAGAAGGGCACCGTGGGGCTGGGCCCTGGGCCCCTCTGGGCTCTGTGGGAACATTGCCAGGGCTGCAGAGAGCTGAAAGCGCCGGGGGGCTGTGCTGGGGGGAGCAGCGCTGAGCCGGGCTGGCTCCCAGCCCAGGAGTTGCTCTGCTGTGCCTGGAGAGGGTCCCCTTAAGGGGGGTTTGTCCTGAGCAAGGCTGCTGCTCAGGCGGGCCGGGCACTTGTGGCTGCCTGGAAATAGGGATTGCAATTTGTGTGCGTGAAAGCAAAGCGTTGCTCTGCTGCCTGCCCTGCTCTGCAGCCTCTCGTGCCCTGGCTGTGCCTTTTCCCTGGCTGATAAAGCCCTCCCTGTGCTGCTGGGCTTGCCAAAGGGACAGCACGGAGGCACTCGTGTTTTTCTTGTCTCCCTGGCTTTGGCTTGACTCGTGCTCCAAGGCAGGAGTGACTCCAGAGCTCTGGGGGGGAATCGTTGGGTTGGGGGTGTTTTTTTGCAAGGTCAGGGCTCAAATCTGCTGTAAGGCAAGGCTTTCTTCTGCAGCAGTAGATCCATGCTGTTGCCTGGGGTGCGGAGGGTCCGTTGTTGGACAGCGTGCGAGGGAGGAAAGCAGAGCAGGCTGCTGGGGACGCTCCTTGGAGCCAGGCTTGGTGTATCGCTGAGCAATGAAATCAGCAGGGCTTTGCTGTTCCTGCTGCTCCTTGGGTCGTGTTTGGCTTTCTGTGCCTTGGCTCGAGTGTCAGTGTCGCTCCTCTGATATCAAGCTGTGTGCTACATCAATAAATGAATGCATCAAACCTGGTGGTGTTCACTGCGGGCGAGCAATCGTGGTATAAAGCCAGAATAAACTCAACAAGTGCTTTGGGAGTTTGTATTGTTTTGTGCGGGGTGTTTTTTAATTGGTTTTGCTTTTTGTTTTGTTGGTGGGGTTTTTATTTTGTTACCCAACACGCTTTAACTCTACTGCAGTGAGTTCTAGAGTTTCCTCCAAAAAGGTAGGGTTTTACCTGCTGTGTAAGTTTAATGAATTTCTAGAGTTCAAAATAAAAAGAAATAAATCTAAAATGAAAAATACGTATAAATTTATCAATATATAAATAAATATCTCTAAACACAAATTAAAATATAATATATATAAAAAATATATAATACATATAAAAATATAGCTTAGAAATATAAATGTAATATAAATATAGTTTTAAATAAAGTTTATTTGGTTTTGATTTGCTTAGAGGAAGGTTTTTGGACTCAATATTCTAAATGTAAATATTATAAAATTAAAATAAATATGCAAATATATAATAAATGTAGAGTATAGCTACAAAATATAAATATAAGGAATATAAATTGCTATCTAATATAGAGGGTATATAAAATAATGCACATATACTTTTATTGTTACAATATAAAATATATGTAACACATTGATATAGAAATATAAATTCTAGATATTAATATAAGTATTTAAAAATACATATATTAAAAGTATTTTAGTGTAGTAAAAATAAAGGCTTTTTATTACGGTGGGGCAGGGTTTCTTTATAAATAAAAATATAAAAATATATATACAATGAGAAATTTATTGATATATACAAATATAATATGAAAATATTTTATACACACTGCATAATATCAGTAATATTATGTATATAATATTGTGCATTATATTGCAAACATAATTTATATAGAAGACATAAATATAAGTTCAAATTATAAATTTAAAAATATAAATTTAAATGCAGTTTAAAATAAATGGGCTTTTGTAGTTTATTGTTTATAAATAGGGGCTTTAAAAATAAATAATATAAAAATATAAATATGCAAATATAGTAAATATTTTAAGAGCGTAACAAAAATAAAATTAATAAAAGTCATTAAAATATATAAATATTACTGTATATATTTTATTGTAATATACTATTATCCTTTTCGTATATTCTGTATATAGTATTTCAATAACAATGCTGGTTATAATCGTTGCGGGCAGGGATTTTGGGGGCATCGGGCGCGGGGGATTTTTGGCCGGGGGTCCCTGGGGGCAGCGCGGGCTGATCCGTGCGGCGGTGCTGCCCCCTGGTGGGCACAGCGCGGAACTGCAGGAATAAAAGGGCGGGAAAAATAGCGGGACCCTGGTGTGTTTACTCAGCAGCCTGCCCGAAAACACGACGCCCGCGGCGCCTCGGAGCAATTTTCCGCGGCTCTTCCCGTCGTGCGGACACGCGCGGTGGGCTCTGCGTCGCCGCGGGTGGGCGGAATTTTGGCGGGCGCGGACCGGTAATTAAAATAAACACCTGTCTCCGGGGGTCCTATTTTGAGACACTCTCAACATGGCCGCCGCGTCTCGGGTGAGCAGACCTTCTCAAAATGGCGGCCAAAAGGGCGGGAAAATATCAGGACCCTGGTGTGTTTACTCAGCAGCCTGCCCGAAAACACGACGCCCGCGGCGCCTCGGAGCAATTTTCCGCGGCTCTTCCCGTCGTGCGGACACGCGCGGTGGGCTCGGCGTCGCCGCGGGTGGGCGGAATTTTGGCGGGCGCGGACCGGTAATTAAAATAAACACCTGTCTCCGGGGGTCCTATTTTGAGACACTCTCAACATGGCCGCCGCGTCTCGGGTGAGCAGACCTTCTCAAAATGGCGGCCAAAAGGGCGGGAAAATATCAGGACCCTGGTGTGTTTACTCAGCAGCCTGCCCGAAAACACGACGCCCGCGGCGCCTCGGAGCAATTTTCCGCGGCTCTTCCCGTCGTGCGGACACGCGCGGTGGGCTCGGCGTCGCCGCGGGTGGGCGGAATTTTGGCGGGCGCGGACCGGTAATTAAAATAAACACCTGTCTCCGGGGGTCCTATTTTGAGACACTCTCAACATGGCCGCCGCGTCTCGGGTGAGCAGACCTTCTCAAAATGGCGGCCAAAAGGGCGGGAAAATATCAGGACCCTGGTGTGTTTACTCAGCAGCCTGCCCGAAAACACGACGCCCGCGGCGCCCCGGAGCAATTTTCCGCGGCTCGTCCCGTCGTGCGGACACGCGCGGTGGGCTCGGCGTCGCCGCGGGTGGGCGGAATTTTGGCGGGCGCGGTCAGGTAATTAAAATAAACACCTGTCTCCGGGGGTCCTATTTTGAGACACTCTCAACATGGCCGCCGCGTCTCGGGTGAGCAGACCTTCTCAAAAATGGCGGCCAAAAGGGCGGGAAAATATCAGGACCCTGGTGTGTTTACTCAGCAGCCTGCCCGAAAACACGACGCCCGCGGCGCCTCGGAGCAATTTTCCGCGGCTCTTCCCGTCGTGCGGACACGCGCGGTGGGCTCGGCGTCGCCGCGGGTGGGCGGAATTTTGGCGGGCGCGGACCGGTAATTAAAATAAACACCTGTCTCCGGGGGTCCTATTTTGAGACACTCTCAACATGGCCGCCGCGTCTCGGGTGAGCAGACCTTCTCAAAATGGCGGCCAAAAGGGCGGGAAAATATCAGGACCCTGGTGTGTTTACTCAGCAGCCTGCCCGAAAACACGACGCCCGCGGCGCCCCGGAGCAATTTTCCGCGGCTCGTCCCGTCGTGTGGACACGCGCGGTGGGCTCGGCGTCGCCGCGGGTGGGCGGAATTTTGGCGGGCGCGGTCAGGTAATTAAAATAAACACCTGTCTCCGGGGGTCCTATTTTGAGACACTCTCAACATGGCCGCCGCGTCTCGGGTGAGCAGACCTTCTCAAAATGGCGGCCAAAAGGGCGGGAAAAAATCAGGACCCTGGTGTGTTTACTCAGCAGCCTGCCCGAAAACACGACGCCCGCGGCGCCTC
Organism: Sitta carolinensis; assembly: GCA_032173965.1. Taxonomy (NCBI): domain Eukaryota; kingdom Metazoa; phylum Chordata; class Aves; order Passeriformes; family Sittidae; genus Sitta; species Sitta carolinensis. Next base: position 20,056,453 of record CM063286.1, read on the forward strand.
GGAGCAATTTTCCGCGGCTCTTCCCGTCGTGCGGACACGCGCGGTGGGCTCGGCGTCGCCGCGGGTGGGCGGAATTTTGGCGGGCGCGGACCGGTAATTAAAATAAACACCTGTCTCCGGGGGTCCTATTTTGAGACACTCTCAACATGGCCGCCGCGTCTCGGGTGAGCAGACCTTCTCAAAATGGCGGCCAAAAGGGCGGGAAAATATCAGGACCCTGGTGTGTTTACTCAGCAGCCTGCCCGAAAACACGACGCCCGCGGCGCCCCGGAGCAATTTTCCGCGGCTCGTCCCGTCGTGTGGACACGCGCGGTGGGCTCGGCGTCGCCGCGGGTGGGCGGAATTTTGGCGGGCGCGGTCAGGTAATTAAAATAAACACCTGTCTCCGGGGGTCCTATTTTGAGACACTCTCAACATGGCCGCCGCGTCTCGGGTGAGCAGACCTTCTCAAAATGGCGGCCAAAAGGGCGGGAAAAAATCAGGACCCTGGTGTGTTTACTCAACAGCCTGCCCGAAAACACCACGCCCGCGGCGCCCCGGAGCAATTTTCCACGGCTCGTCCCGTCGTGCGGACACGCGCGGTGGGCTCGGCGTCGCCGCGGGTGGGCGGAATTTTGGCGGGCTCAAGCAGGCACCGACAATCACGCCTATCTCTGCCTGGGGTCTTATCCCGGCCGCTCTCCTAAGCGCTGTTCCCCGTCCGCCCCGTGCCGGGGTCTCGTCCCGCCGCCTCCCCCCTGCTCCTCCCCGGCCCGGGGAAACGCCGGCGAACACAAAATCCCCCGGCGGAGCCGCCTGAGCCTGCCCGCAAGAGGAGGCAGCTGCCTTCTTCGCCACAAAGGTGAGAGGGGCGGGCGCGGGCGGGGGGGGCGCTCCCCCCGGTTTGCCGGGCAGGGGTTCCCGGGGGGAATTTCAGCTGCTGCCGAGAGCTGCCCGGAGTGCGGGCAGAGCCGGCTGGAGCCCTCCCCGCAGCAGCTGCTGCTGCAGAAAGGGCAGCTCCAGCAGCCTCCTGTCGTCTGGCCGTGGAAGCGGCTCTGGTTCGCTTCTGTGTTTAAAGTGTTGCAGGCTGTGGAGAAATCCTTCTAAAAGCTGCACAGAGGAGGCTGCAGATTTCTGACAGGAGATGCTCTGCACTTTCTGTGCAACCTCTTCGATGTGCAGAGGGATATTCTTTACTGTATGTCCAGAGGGAATCCTTTCCTAATGGGAGCTGGGAGTCAGGCAGACAAAGTTTATTCATGGCATTCATCCACTTCTTCCTAACTCCCTGAGGGAGACTGAGTTAACAGGGAAAAAAAAAAATATGTTAAACGGCTTGGCCCATATAGTTTTCTTTCCTTCTTTAATGACTGGATAACAAGTAGCTTTTATACCTCCTCATGTTACATCTGAAACCTGGGTTGTTTTTTCCTGGGAAGTAAACGGTTTCCTTAAGTGCTGTTGGTGTTTCATTCATCCAGGTATTTGTTGTCTGCTTCTCGCCAAGAGCTTACACTGAGGAAGTGTTATTTTGAAAGGGGAAGGGAAAGAAATAAGTTTTTAACTGAAATAATAAAACTGTACTGTCTCCTGCATTTGCCCAGCCAACCTCCAGACCTTAGCTAAAAGTAAGCTAGGAATGAGCAGCATGGTCAGATCCTTCCCTTTGTCCTGTTGTTCAGCCTTACATTAAACAGCTGTGGGCCTGGTGTGATTCTTAGAGTGAGTGTTCAGCTGCTCAGGTCG